>CAWLCU010000270.1:15000-16675 GCA_963855975.1 Andrena chrysosceles | reverse complement strand
TAATTGTTTGGCGATCGGACGAGTTTGGCTTTTGGACGATGGTGCCGGTGGACTTTGAGATCTGACGGACTTGGAAATATTTCGGACCGAAAGGTGTTTTTCTCTTTTTTCTCGAAAACGAGCGCGACGACCGCGGTCGAACCATTAATGTAATACGTTCGCAATGCAACGAGGAACAAGGATCTATAATTGTTTTGGCGATCGGACAGTTTGGCTTTTTGGACGATGGTGCCGGTGGACTTTGAGATCTGACGGGACTTGGAAATATTTCGGACCGAAAGGTGTTTTTCTCGTTTTTCTCGAAAACGAGCGCGACGACCGCGGTCGAACCATTAATGTAATACGTTCGGAATGCAACGAGGAACAAGGATCTATAATTGTTTTGGCGATCGGACGAGTTTGGCTTTTGGACGATGGTGCCGGTGGACTTTGAGATCTGACGGACTTGGAAATATTTCGGACCGAAAGGTGTTTTTCTCGTTTTTCTCGAAAACGAGCGCGACGACCGCGGTCGAAACATTAATGTAATACGTTCGCAATGCAACGAGGAACAAGGATCTATAATTGTTTTGGCGATCGGACGAGTTTGGCTTTTGGACGATGGTGCCGGTGGACTTTGAGATCTGACGGGACTTGGAAATATTTCGGACCGAAAGGTGTTTTTCTCTTTTTCTCGAAAACGAGCGCGACGACCGCGGTCGAACCATTAATGTAATACGTTCGGAATGCAACGAGGAACAAGGATCTATAATTGTTTTGGCGATCGGACGAGTTTGGCTTTTGGACGATGGTGCCGGTGGACTTTGAGATCTGACGGGACTTGGAAATATTTCGGACCGAAAGGTGTTTTTCTCTTTTTTCTCGAAAACGAGCGCGACGACCGCGGTCGAACCATTAATGTAATACGTTCGCAATGCAACGAGGAACAAGGATCTATAATTGTTTTGGCGATCGGACGAGTTTGGCTTTTGGACGATGGTGCCGGTGGACTTTGAGATCTGACGGGACTTGGAAATATTTCGGACCGAAAGGTGTTTTTCTCGTTTTTCTCGAAAACGAGCGCGACGACCGCGGTCGAAACATTAATGTAATACGTTCGCAATGCAACGAGGAACAAGGATCTATAATTGTTTTGGCGATCGGACGAGTTTGGCTTTTGGACGATGGTGCCGGTGGACTTTGAGATCTGACGGGACTTGGAAATATTTCGGACCGAAAGGTGTTTTTCTCTTTTTTCTCGAAAACGAGCGCGACGACCGCGGTCGAAACATTAATGTAATACGTTCGCAATGCAACGAGGAACAAGGATCTATAATTGTTTTGGCGATCGGACGAGTTTGGCTTTTGGACGATGGTGCCGGTGGACTTTGAGATCTGACGGGACTTGGAAATATTTCGGACCGAAAGGTGTTTTTCTCTTTTTTCTCGAAAACGAGCGCGACGACCGCGGTCGAACCATTAATGTAATACGTTCGCAATGCAACGAGGAACAAGGATCTATAATTGTTTTGGCGATCGGACGAGTTTGGCTTTTGGACGATGGTGCCGGTGGACTTTGAGATCTGACGGGACTTGGAAATATTTCGGACCGAAAGGTGTTTTCTCTCGTTTTTCTCGAAAACGAGCGCGACGACCGCGGTCGAAACATTAATGTAATACGTTCGCAATGCAACGA
>CAWLCU010000270.1:7500-10000 GCA_963855975.1 Andrena chrysosceles | reverse complement strand
AAAAGGTATATTTGGACTCCCTTCTTCTTCTATATCGAGAGAATATTTAGTCCCCCCTACCTCTATTATTTTACGCCTCGCCAAAGTGTCCTTTTCGTCGCGCATCGTCGATTCGATCCGGGAGGAGACTCTCGCAGAACGACCCCACCGGTTTTTATTTTAACGTCCGTCCGCTATTATTAGCTTTGAGATTCCGCTATCCCTTCACGCCTCGAGCAGTGACTCGCAGCAGAGGGAACCGTGGAAAAATAAGCTTTTCCGTGGACTGGACGACCGGTGAGACCCGCGGTCTCGTATACGATCGACCAACAACGCGACAAAGACATGGGGCGATCGGGGAGACTCGTTTTCCTTCAATTGTACGAAGTACAGTCTTCTTACACACCTTTCGCGGCATCGGCGCCTTTAGGTTCGTCAAAGTTCCAATTCGCGCAGCCGCGCCAACGAGGATTCCGGGGTACAGAAACGTTTTAAACGACGCGTGGAGCAATCACTCTTCTCTCATCGGATGTTTGGCGCAAACACTCTTGTGTGTCGACGGAACGTGGCCGTAGGGAGGGAATGAATATGGCGGCTAGGCGAGGACACGCGCAACGACGGGGAAATACATCGACCCGATCATGTTAACGAGTGATTTTCTAATTTATCATCCCGCACAGCGCCTCCATTCTCTCATGTACACACCATCCCCTTGGATCTTCACGGCGTCCCGAAGAACGAGTGTGTTGTGCCCTCGATGTATCGATTGACTGTTCTCTCACTTGTCAACGACGACCCTCTCTTTTATAAAATCCACTGGGGCCGCGTGAACGCGACGATACAGAATGGCGCACATATGCCGCGCCGCACCCTGCTCTTTCTCACTCTATCTTTATCTCTCGCTCTTTGGTCTCTCTTTCTCAGGACAAATTTTTCATTTCAGGCCGACGTCGGGAGCACGGTAAAAGATCTCGCGCAGAACGTGAAGGCAAATTCTGCACCACCAGTGCGAGTGGAGAGACCGCTGTGTGTGATGATGATGATCCAGGGGAGCGGTGCAGCACACGGGCGGTCGTTATAAAACAACGACGCACAACGCCGTGAAAGCACGCACGCACGCGAGTCCCTGATAACGCGATCATCATTCATCACATTTCGGCTCTCCCTTTCTGGTTCTCGCACGGGTGAGAGTACAACACACGCTTCACGATTCTCACGCGAGCCGTTGCAAACGCCGACGAACGGCCCAACTTTCGCTCGTACGTCGCGTATCTGACGTGTATCATCCGACCCGACTCCGAAACGCGTTACATCGTCGGAAAACGCGTGACGGCGAGGATGTGATTATACGCAGACAGACGCAAGCAGTCTTTTGTATGTGATACGACCCTCAGCCAGGCGTGGTCCAGGAATTGTATCCGTGGACCGCAATGTGCGTTCGAAATGTCGATGTTCATGTGTCCTGCAGTTCACACGTTGACGCGCAATTAGCTGCGTTCTTCATCGACCCACGAGCCAAGTGATCCACCGTTCAGGGTAATCATGTTATTATGTTCGTTATTATCTTTGTTCTCGGTTCGGATAAAGCCGAGGGCCGGTGCGCCTCCAACCAGCGCGCGAAGGAGGTCCGGGCGTCGCCAGCGATGACGACACGGTGTGTGATTTGTGTCCAGGACGGGAACACCGTCGACGCGTACCGCGGAAACACCGCGACACGTCCGACGGCCGAGCGTACATATTCATTTAAAAACCTTCGAGATGTACTCGGGCGAGGCCACCGCACGCGACAGCATCCTCTACTTACAACACGCTCCCCCGAAGCGGACGCACGGCCGGCTTCGATCGGTCCAATCGGACTTTCGCTATCGAAGCTTCACAGCCGGTCCCTTTTTTCGGTTATCGGGGATGCGCGATTAAGCAAGCGATACGCGGGATGCACGTCGACGCGATAGATTGCCGGCGCCCTAGGTTACCCGGATCCTCTCCAAGGAGAGTGTCGTCCGTCACAGGACTTTTCGGAGAGCGCGACCAAAAACTGAGGAAGCGGGATATGAGAGTGGAAGAAGCGTCGTCCAGAAAGAGAGAGAGAAACGTCGCGAGAAACCGAGGGGCTTCGACGGCGGCTCGTTCTGCTCTCTCTCTCTCTCTCTCTCTCGCGAGCTTTACTTGACCACTCGGAGCGCTTATGGTGTGTTTTCCTCGTCCCTGTCTTGGGTCGCGAGTGACTCCTTTCTCGATTCGAGCCTCTACAACACGCTACTAGCGCAGACAACACGCACAGACACGGGGTCTCCCATACGAGGTGAACGCGAATCGACGAGGCGGCGGGTTATCGTAGATGACGATCGCAACGACGGGTCTAGTTTTTCCCGATCAGTTAACAACGGCCTCTCGAGAAACGTCGCGCGAGCGCACTCGTGATTGCGTTCGTATTATTATCGTCCCGTTCTCAAAGAGGAGGGCGCATCCGGCGGTTCTGGCGCGCTTGGCTCTTTGCGCTTCACCGATGACAGCGGACGGG
>CAWLCU010000270.1:0-5000 GCA_963855975.1 Andrena chrysosceles | reverse complement strand
CGAATTCACACACTTTCGTGTTCTTTCATCGCGTCGTCCGCTCTTTTAGAGACGGATCGACGATGCCCCACGTTTGATTTTATAAACTTGCACATAGCGTGCAGTTTGAGACATCATATCCTCGATTTGTTCCACTAATTCTATCATCTCGGATATGTGCCTACCTCCTCCTCCTCTCTTAGCTCAATACTCCCTTCTAGACACACCGTATATATCCTGGAGGATTTTCCACAGACTAACTCGCTCCATCGGATACGCGTATGTGCCTTTTTCCCTTCCTTCTCTATTATATTTCGACATCATATCGTTTTGATTCTTCCACGGACTAATATGTGAATCGGATATGTGCCCCTTTTATATATACGTTCACAGAAAGATCTCGGATTCAGACAAAATTCATTACATTTCCCCTTATAAATAAGGGGATGGCATCGGATGCACGATAAAGCGCGTATCACGCGTGCCGCTGCATCCATCGGGAAGCACGGAGTACACGCACGCTAGCATCAACCGTAGAAGCACGGACCACTACACGCTGGACATATCGACAAAGCGCGTATCATTCACGCTGGTCATGTACGTAATAGCGCGGACAAGTGCATGCTGAGCAAACGGGAAAGCGCGAATCGTGCCATGCTGTTCATAACGAGTTGGCACGTAATGTGCGCGCTAGGCATATCGAGATCTGACACCTCTTGGGTTTGTATCTACTTTCTCCCTCTTTCAAAGTTCGAACTTTTAAGTTCGATACTTTATATGTACCCGACGCTAGCCTTCCTTAGCGTTTTGTTAAATTTACATCGTCCATCTGCGTGGATAAAGAGTTGAATGCATAAGGTAGTACAAGCATACAGATAACTGCATACATGTCACCAACGTCACTTTTGGACGCTCACCACGTAAGGGCCATTCGGTCTTAGACACCGACCCGTGGTAATGCTGTGTGGAGAAATCCAAAACGCAACACGGTAAGAACAGTTGAGAAAGAATCTCGAGGAGCGGTGACTGCTTCTCAACCGAGGTCATAGAATAGCCACGCGCCCAACGCTGCTCCGACCGAGACGTTCGGACCGTCGCTCTCCCTTATAGATACCGAACGGCCGGCCGGAACGCCGGCGCCGCCGTACCTTACGCACGGGCGCTTATGGGTGAAAACCGCCGCTACAACAGCCCGGCCGCCCGGCACGTTTGGACTTAGCCGCGGAGAGCGTCGGAGACAAGAGTAAACCGAATAAACAAATTATTATAAACAATCGCCGGGAACATTATCACGATAAATACACTGTCCCAAACGACATTTGAAAATAATTTCTCGCAACTTAGAAATATTTCGGGTCGAAAGGTGTTTTTCTCTTTTTTCTCGAAAACGAGCGCGACGACCGCGTTCGAACCATTAATGTAATACGTTCGCAATGCAACGAGGAACAAGGATCTATAATTGTTTTGGCGATCGGACGAGTTTGGCTTTTGGACGATGGTGCCGGTGGACTTTGAGATCTGACGGGACTTGGAAATATTTCGGACCGAAAGTGTTTTTCTCTTTTTTCTCGAAAACGAGCGCGACGACCGCGTCGAACCATTAATGTAATACGTTCGGAATGCAACGAGGAACAAGGATCTATAATTGTTTTGGCGATCGGACGAGTTTGGCTTTTGGACGATGGTGCCGGTGGACTTTGAGATCTGACGGGACTTGGAAATATTTCGGACCGAAAGGTGTTTTTCTCTTTTTTCTCGAAAACGAGCGCGACGACCGCGGTCGAACCATTAATGTAATACGTTCGGAATGCAACGAGAACAAGGATCTATAATTGTTTTGGCGATCGGACGAGTTTGGCTTTTGGACGATGGTGCCGGTGGACTTTGAGATCTGACGGGACTTGGAAATATTTCGGACCGAAAGGTGTTTTTCTCTTTTTTCTCGAAAACGAGCGCGACGACCGCGGTCGAACCATTAATGTAATACGGTTCGGAATGCAACGAGGAACAAGGATCTATAATTGTTTTGGCGATCGGACGAGTTTGGCTTTTGGACGATGGTGCCGGTGGACTTTTGAGATCTGACGGGACTTGGAAATATTTCGGACCGAAAGGTGTTTTTCTCGTTTTCTCGAAAACGAGCGCGACGACCGCGGTCGAAACATTAATGTAATACGTTCGCAATGCAACGAGGAACAAGGATCTATAATTGTTTTGGCGATCGGACGAGTTTGGCTTTTGGACGATGGTGCCGGTGGACTTTGAGATCTGACGGGACTTGGAAATATTTCGGACCGAAAGGTGTTTTTCTCTTTTTTCTCGAAAACGAGCGCGACGACCGCGGTCGAACCATTAATGTAATACGTTCGGAATGCAACGAGGAACAAGGATCTATAATTGTTTTGGCGATCGACGAGTTTGGCTTTTGGACGATGGTGCCGGTGGACTTTGAGATCTGACGGGACTTGGAAATATTTCGGACCGAAAGGTGTTTTTCTCTTTTTTCTCGAAAACGAGCGCGACGACCGCGGTCGAACCATTAATGTAATACGTTCGGAATGCAACGAGGAACAAGGATCTATAATTGTTTTGGCGATCGGACGAGTTTGGCTTTTGGACGATGGTGCCGGTGGACTTTGAGATCTGACGGGACTTGGAAATATTTCGGACCGAAAGGTGTTTTTCTCTTTTTTCTCGAAAACGAGCGCGACGACCGCGGTCGAACCATTAATGTAATACGTTCGCAATGCAACGAGGAACAAGGATCTATAATTGTTTTGGCGATCGGACGAGTTTGGCTTTTGGACGATGGTGCGGTGGACTTTGAGATCTGACGGGACTTGGAAATATTTCGGACCGAAAGGTGTTTTTCTCGTTTTTCTCGAAAACGAGCGCGACGACCGCGGTCGAAACATTAATGTAATACGTTCGCAATGCAACGAGGAACAAGGATCTATAATTGTTTTGGCGATCGGACGAGTTTGGCTTTTGGACGATGGTGCCGGTGGACTTTGAGATCTGACGGACTTTGAAATATTTCGGACCGAAAGGAGTTTTTCGCGTTTTTCTCGAAAACGAGCGCGACGACGACCGCGTTCGAAACATTAATGTAATACGTTCGCAATGCAACGAGGAACAAGGATCTATAATTGTTTTGGCGATCGGACGAGTTTGGCTTTTGGACGATGGTGCCGGTGGACTTTGAGATCTGACGGGACTTGGAAATATTCGGACCGAAAGGTGTTTTTCTCGTTTTTCTCGAAAACGAGCGCGACGACCGCGGTCGAAACATTAATGTAATACGTTCGCAATGCAACGAGGAACAAGGATCTATAATTGTTTTGGCGATCGGACGAGTTTGGCTTTTGGACGATGGTGCCGGTGGACTTTGAGATCTGACGGGACTTGGAAATATTTCGGACCGAAAGGTGTTTTTCTCTTTTTTCTCGAAAACGAGCGCGACGACCGCGGTCGAACCATTAATGTAATACGTTCGGAATGCAACGAGGAACAAGGATCTATAATTGTTTTGGCGATCGGACGAGTTTGGCTTTTGGACGATGGTGCCGGTGGACTTTGAGATCTGACGGGACTTGGAAATATTTCGGACCGAAAGGTGTTTTTCTCGTTTTTCTCGAAAACGAGCGCGACGACCGCGGTCGAAACATTAATGTAATACGTTCGCAATGCAACGAGGAACAAGGATCTATAATTGTTTTGGCGATCGGACGAGTTGGCTTTTGGACGATGGTGCCGGTGGACTTTGAGATCTGACGGGACTTGGAAATATTTCGGACCGAAAGGTGTTTTTCTCTTTTTTCTCGAAAACGAGCGCGACGACCGCGGTCGAACCATTAATGTAATACGTTCGGAATGCAACGAGGAACAAGGATCTATAATTGTTTTGGCGATCGGACGAGTTTGGCTTTTGGACGATGGTGCCGGTGGACTTTGAGATCTGACGGGACTTGGAAATATTCGGACCGAAAGGTGTTTTTCTCTTTTTTCTCGAAAACGAGCGCGACGACCGCGGTCGAACCATTAATGTAATACGTTCGGAATGCAACGAGGAACAAGGATCTATAATTGTTTGGCGATCGGACGAGTTTGGCTTTGGACGATGGTGCCGGTGGACTTTGAGATCTGACGGGACTTGGAAATATTTCGGACCGAAAGGTGTTTTTCTCTTTTTCTCGAAAACGAGCGCGACGACCGCGGTCGAACCATTAATGTAATACGTTCGGAATGCAACGAGGAACAAGGATCTATAATTGTTTTGGCGATCGGACGAGTTTTGGCTTTTGACGATGGTGCCGGTGGACTTTGAGATCTGACGGGACTTGGAAATATTTCGGACCGAAAGGTGTTTTTCTCGTTTTTCTCGAAAACGAGCGCGACGACCGCGGTCGAACCATTAATGTAATACGTTCGCAATGCAACGAGGAACAAGGATCTATAATTGTTTTGGCGATCGGACGAGTTTGGCTTTTGGACGATGGTGCCGGTGGACTTTGAGATCTGACGGGACTTGGAAATATTTCGGACCGAAAGGTGTTTTTCTCTTTTTTCTCGAAAACGAGCGCGACGACCGCGGTCGAACCATTAATGTAATACGTTCGGAATGCAACGAGGAACAAGGATCTATAATTGTTTTGGCGATCGGACGAGTTTGGCTTTTGGACGATGGTGCCGGTGGACTTTGAGATCTGACGGGACTTGGAAATATTTCGGACCGAAAGGTGTTTTTCTCTTTTTTCTCGAAAACGAGCGCGACGACCGCGGTCGAACCATTAATGTAATACGTTCGAATGCAACGAGGAACAAGGATCTATAATTGTTTTGCGATCGGACGAGTTTGGCTTTTTGGACGATGGTGCCGGTTGGACTTTGAGATCTGACGGGACTTGGAAATATTTCGGACCGAAAGGTGTTTTTCTCGTTTTTCTCGAAAACGAGCGCGACGACCGCGGTCGAAACATTAATGTAATACGTTCGCAATGCAACGAGGAACAAGGATCTTT
>CAWLCU010000269.1:172500-177500 GCA_963855975.1 Andrena chrysosceles | reverse complement strand
TTTAATGAGCCATTCGCGGTTTCACCTTAATACGGTATGTACTGAGACATGCATGGCTTAATCTTTGAGACAAGCATATGACTACTGGCAAGATCAACCAGGGAGCTTCGCGAAGCATTCCCCTCTATTCGAATTCACACACTTTCGTGTTCTTTCTGTTCTCATCGCGTCGTCCGCTCTTTTAGAGACGGATCGACGATGCCCCACGTTTGATTTTATAAACTTGCACATAGCGTGCAGTTTGAGACATCATATCCTCGATTTGTTCCACTAATTCTATCATCTCGGATATGTGCCTACCTCCTCCTCCTCTCTTAGCTCAATACTCCCTTCTAGACACACCGTATATATCCTGGAGGATTTTCCACAGACTAACTCGCTCCATCGGATACGCGTATGTGCCTTTTTCCCTTCCTTCTCTATTATATTTCGACATCATATCGTTTTGATTCTTCCACGGACTAATATGTGAATCGGATATGTGCCCCTTTTATATATACGTTCACAGAAAGATCTCGGATTCAGACAAAATTCATTACATTTCCCCTTATAAATAAGGGGATGGCATCGGGTGCACGATAAAGCGCGTATCACGCGTGCCGCTGCATCCATCGGGAAGCACGGAGTACACGCACGCTAGCATCAACCGTAGAAGCACGGACCACTACACGCTGGACATATCGACAAAGCGCGTATCATTCACGCTGGTCATGTACGTAATAGCGCGGACAAGTGCATGCTGAGCAAACGGGAAAGCGCGAATCGTGCCATGCTGTTCATAACGAGTTGGCCCGTAATGTGCGCGCTAGGCATATCGAGATCTGACACCTCTTGGGTTTGTATCTACTTTCTCCCTCTTTCAAAGTTCGAACTTTTAAGTTCGATACTTTATATGTACCCGACGCTAGCCTTCCTTAGCGTTTTGTTAAATTTACATCGTCCATCTGCGTGGATAAAGAGTTGAATGCATAAGGTAGTACAAGCATACAGATAACTGCATACATGTCACCAACGTCACTTTTGGACGCTCACCACGTAAGGGCCATTCGGTCTTAGACACCGACCCGTGGTAATGCTGTGTGGAGAAATCCAAAACGCAACACGGTCAGAACAGTGGAGAAAGAATCTCGAGGAGCGGTGACTGCTTCTCAACCGAGGTCATAGAATAGCCACACGCCCAACGCTGCTCCGACCGAGACGTTCGGACCGTCGCTCTCCCTTATAGATACCGAACGGCCGGCCGGAACGCCGGCGCCGCCGTACCTTACGCACGGGCGCTTATGGGTGAAAACCGCCGCTACAACAGCCCGGCCGCCCGGCACGTTTGGACTTAGCCGCGGAGAGCGTCGGAGACAAGAGTAAACCGAATAAACAAATTATTATAAACAATCGCCGGGAACATTATCACGATAAATACACTGTCCCAAACGACATTTGAAAATAATTTCTCGCAACTTAGAAATATTTCGGGTCGAAAGGTGTTTTTCTCTTTTTTCTCGAAAACGAGCGCGACGACCGCGTTCGAACCATTAATGTAATACGTTCGCAATGCAACGAGGAACAAGGATCTATAATTGTTTTGGCGATCGGACGAGTTTGGCTTTTGGACGATGGTGCCGGTGGACTTTGAGATCTGACGGGACTTGGAAATATTTCGGACCGAAAGGTGTTTTTCGCGTTTTTCTCGAAAACGAGCGCGACGACCGCGGTCGAACCATTAATGTAATACGTTCGCAATGCAACGAGGAACAAGGATCTATAATTGTTTTGGCGATCGGACGAGTTTGGCTTTTGGACGATGGTGCCGGTGGACTTTGAGATCTGACGGGACTTGGAAATATTTCGGACCGAAAGGTGTTTTTCGCGTTTTTCTCGAAAACGAGCGCGACGACCGCGGTCGAACCATTAATGTAATACGTTCGCAATGCAACGAGGAACAAGGATCTATAATTGTTTTGGCGATCGGACGAGTTTGGCTTTTGGACGATGGTGCCGGTGGACTTTGAGATCTGACGGGACTTGGAAATATTTCGGACCGAAAGGTGTTTTTCGCGTTTTTCTCGAAAACGAGCGCGACGACCGCGGTCGAACCATTAATGTAATACGTTCGCAATGCAACGAGGAACAAGGATCTATAATTGTTTTGGCGATCGGACGAGTTTGGCTTTTGGACGATGGTGCCGGTGGACTTTGAGATCTGACGGCCCTATTCCCTGTTCCGACGAACGATTTGCACGTCAGAATCGCTACGGACCTCCATCAGGGTTTCCCCTGACTTCGTCCTGACCAGGCATAGTTCACCATCTTTCGGGTCCCAACGTGTACGCTCTAGGTGCGCCTCTTCTCGCAATGAGAACGAGACGCCCCGGGAGTGCGAGGCCGCATCGTAACGCGGCCGATCCTCCCTCGGTCGACGCAAAGGTCGACCTTCAATTTCATTCCGCCTTTAGGTTTCTTTCTCCCAATGTCTCGCGCACATGTTAGACTCCTTGGTCCGTGTTTCAAGACGGGTCCTGAGAGTACCCAAAGCAGTAGCGTCGCCGACCGGTAATTCGAAGCTTGGCCCAGTCCAAGGACACCGCCTGCTAACAGCTGGCCAGGCCCGGGGACGGCACCAGGTCCGTGCCTCCGGGTAAGAACTGACCGGGCTTGCGGCAGGCCTGACGCAAACACATTCGAAAATGGATTGGTTGCGGCCCGATACCGTCTCGGAGTACCGTCGCGCAGCCGGCCGGGCGGCCGAGGGTCTGTCGCGTGCTCTGGGAGCAACGAAACAGGCAACCGCTCGGGCCGTAGACCGACACGCAACGGGTCGCGACGTTCTACTAGGGGAGAAGTGCACGACTACGTGGCCGGAACATTCGCCGCCAGTGGTGTACCCTCGCTAATGGAACCACGAAGGTCCACCCGGAGTATCGCGCACCGACGGGAGCCAGCCTCGTCGACGATGAATCTCCCCATTCGATCTTTTGGGTTTCTCAGGTTTACCCCTGAACGGTTTCACGTACTCTTGAACTCTCTCTTCAAAGTTCTTTTCAACTTTCCCTCACGGTACTTGTTCGCTATCGGTCTCGTGGTTGTATTTAGCCTTAGATGGAGTTTACCACCCACTTAGGGTTGCACTCTCAAGCAACCCGACTCTATGGAGAGATCCTCCCGAAACGCGTACCGGTCGCTACGGGCCTGGCACCCTCTCCGGGTAAGTGGCCCCATTCAAGATGGACTTGGACGCGGTGCGACGTCACGGGATAAACGGATCCTCCTGAACACTACAATTCCCTGCGGCGGAACCGCGGGATTCAGTGCTGGGCTAATTCCTGTTCGCTCGCCACTACTAAGGAAATCCTTGTTAGTTTCTTTTCCTCCGCTTAGTAATATGCTTAAATTCAGCGGGTAATCTCGCCTACTCTGAGGTCGTCAATCGTTATTATATAAAAATTATGTGCCACCAGAGAAAAAAGCCGAGACCGCGAAGTAGAGAGAAGATATTTTTGGAGAAGCAGGCACGTGCCTCCCTTCGGTATTATAAATCGTGCTCCTTCTTTTGGATATTGTATCACGAACGGGTCTCCCGGCCGGCGGGAGTACGGGTTCCCCCCGTACACATCCCGGCTCATAACCTGACCCGATGACGGATCGATGTGATCCGATCTCGTGTATGTATATCCAGAGGTGCCATCGCACGATACCAGAGAAAAGGTATATTTGGACTCCCTTCTTCTTCTATAATCGAGAGAATATTTAGTCCCCCCTACCTCTATTATTTTACGCCTCGCCAAAGTGTCTTTTCGTCGCGCATCGTCGATTCGATCCGGGAGGAGACTCTCGCAGAACGACCCCACCGGTTTTTATTTTAACGTCCGTCCGCTATTATTAGCTTTGAGATTCCGCTATCCCTTCACGCCTCGAGCAGTGACTCGCAGCAGAGGGAACCGTGGAAAAATAAGCTTTTCCGTGGACTGGACGACCGGTGAGACCCGCGGTCTCGTATACGATCGACCAACAACGCGACAAAGACATGGGGCGATCGGGGAGACTCGTTTTCTTCAATTGTACGAAGTAGAGTCTTCTTACACACCTTTCGCGGCATCGGCGCCTTTAGGTTCGTCAAAGTTCCAATTCGCGCAGCCGCGCCAACGAGGATTCCGGGGTACAGAAACGTTTTAAACGACGCGTGGAGCAATCACTCTTCTCTCATCGGATGTTTGGCGCAAACACTCTTGTGTGTCGACGGAACGTGGCCGTAGGGAGGGAATGAATATGGCGGCTAGGCGAGGACACGCGCAACGACGGGGAAATACATCGACCCGATCATGTTAACGAGTGATTTTCTAATTTATCATCCCGCACAGCGCCTCCATTCTCTCATGTACACCATCCCCTTGGATCTTCACGGCGTCCCGAAGAACGAGTGTGTTGTGCCCTCGATGTATCGATTGACTGTTCTCTCACTTGTCAACGACGACCCTCTCTTTTATAAAATCCCTGGGGCCGCGTGAACGCGACGATACAGAATGGCGCACATATGCCGCGCCGCACCCTGCTCTTTCTCACTCTATCTTTATCTCTCGCTCTTTGGTCTCTCTTTCTCAGGACAAATTTTTTATTTCAGGCGACGTCGGGAGCACGGTAAAAGATCTCGCGCAGAACGTGAAGGCAAATTCTGCACCACCAGTGCGAGTGGAGAGACCGCTGTGTGTGATGATGATGATCCAGGGGAGCGGTGCAGCACACGGGCGGTCGTTATAAAACAACGACGCACAACGCCGTGAAAGCACGCACGCACGCGAGTCCCTGATAACGCGATCATCATTCATCACATTTCGGCTCTCCCTTTCTGGTTCTCGCACGGGTGAGAGTACAACACACGCTTCACGATTCTCACGCGAGCCGTTGCAAACGCCGACGAACGGCCCAACTTTCGCTCGTACGTCGCGTATCTGACGTGTATCATCCGACCCGACTCCGAAACGCGTTACATCGTCGGAAACGCGTGACGG
>CAWLCU010000269.1:165000-167500 GCA_963855975.1 Andrena chrysosceles | reverse complement strand
TCCGACGAACGATTTGCACGTCAGAATCGCTACGGACCTCCATCAGGGTTTCCCCTGACTTCGTCCTGACCAGGCATAGTTCACCATCTTTCGGGTCCCAACGTGTACGCTCTAGGTGCGCCTCTTCTCGCAATGAGAACGAGACGCCCCGGGAGTGCGAGGCCGCATCGTAACGCGGCCGATCCTCCCTCGGTCGACGCAAAGGTCGACCTTCAATTTCATTCCGCCTTTAGGTTTCTTTCTCCCAATGTCTCGCGCACATGTTAGACTCCTTGGTCCGTGTTTCAAGACGGGTCCTGAGAGTACCCAAAGCAGTAGCGTCGCCGACCGGTAATTCGAAGCTTGGCCCAGTCCAAGGACACCGCCTGCTAACAGCTGGCCAGGCCCGGGGACGGCACCAGGTCCGTGCCTCCGGGTAAGAACTGACCGGGCTTGCGGCAGGCCTGACGCAAACACATTCGAAAATGGATTGGTTGCGGCCCGATACCGTCTCGGAGTACCGTCGCGCAGCCGGCCGGGCGGCCGAGGGTCTGTCGCGTGCTCTGGGAGCAACGAAACAGGCAACCGCTCGGGCCGTAGACCGACACGCAACGGGTCGCGACGTTCTACTAGGGGAGAAGTGCACGACTACGTGGCCGGAACATTCGCCGCCAGTGGTGTACCCTCGCTAATGGAACCACGAAGGTCCACCCGGAGTATCGCGCACCGACGGGAGCCAGCCTCGTCGACGATGAATCTCCCCATTCGATCTTTTGGGTTTCTCAGGTTTACCCCTGAACGGTTTCACGTACTCTTGAACTCTCTCTTCAAAGTTCTTTTCAACTTTCCCTCACGGTACTTGTTCGCTATCGGTCTCGTGGTTGTATTTAGCCTTAGATGGAGTTTACCACCCACTTAGGGTTGCACTCTCAAGCAACCCGACTCTATGGAGAGATCCTCCCGAAACGCGTACCGGTCGCTACGGGCCTGGCACCCTCTCCGGGTAAGTGGCCCCATTCAAGATGGACTTGGACGCGGTGCGACGTCACGGGATAAACGGATCCTCCTGAACACTACAATTCCCTGCGGCGGAACCGCGGGATTCAGTGCTGGGCTAATTCCTGTTCGCTCGCCACTACTAAGGAAATCCTTGTTAGTTTCTTTTCCTCCGCTTAGTAATATGCTTAAATTCAGCGGGTAATCTCGCCTACTCTGAGGTCGTCAATCGTTATTATATAAAAATTATGTGCCACCAGAGAAAAAAGCCGAGACCGCGAAGTAGAGAGAAGATATTTTTGGAGAAGCAGGCACGTGCCTCCCTTCGGTATTATAAATCGTGCTCCTTCTTTTGGATATTGTATCACGAACGGGTCTCCCGGCCGGCGGGAGTACGGGTTCCCCCCGTACACATCCCGGCTCATAACCTGACCCGATGACGGATCGATGTGATCCGATCTCGTGTATGTATATCCAGAGGTGCCATCGCACGATACCAGAGAAAAGGTATATTTGGACTCCCTTCTTCTTCTATAATCGAGAGAATATTTAGTCCCCCCTACCTCTATTATTTTACGCCTCGCCAAAGTGTCTTTTCGTCGCGCATCGTCGATTCGATCCGGGAGGAGACTCTCGCAGAACGACCCCACCGGTTTTTATTTTAACGTCCGTCCGCTATTATTAGCTTTGAGATTCCGCTATCCCTTCACGCCTCGAGCAGTGACTCGCAGCAGAGGGAACCGTGGAAAAATAAGCTTTTCCGTGGACTGGACGACCGGTGAGACCCGCGGTCTCGTATACGATCGACCAACAACGCGACAAAGACATGGGGCGATCGGGGAGACTCGTTTTCTTCAATTGTACGAAGTAGAGTCTTCTTACACACCTTTCGCGGCATCGGCGCCTTTAGGTTCGTCAAAGTTCCAATTCGCGCAGCCGCGCCAACGAGGATTCCGGGGTACAGAAACGTTTTAAACGACGCGTGGAGCAATCACTCTTCTCTCATCGGATGTTTGGCGCAAACACTCTTGTGTGTCGACGGAACGTGGCCGTAGGGAGGGAATGAATATGGCGGCTAGGCGAGGACACGCGCAACGACGGGGAAATACATCGACCCGATCATGTTAACGAGTGATTTTCTAATTTATCATCCCGCACAGCGCCTCCATTCTCTCATGTACACCATCCCCTTGGATCTTCACGGCGTCCCGAAGAACGAGTGTGTTGTGCCCTCGATGTATCGATTGACTGTTCTCTCACTTGTCAACGACGACCCTCTCTTTTATAAAATCCCTGGGGCCGCGTGAACGCGACGATACAGAATGGCGCACATATGCCGCGCCGCACCCTGCTCTTTCTCACTCTATCTTTATCTCTCGCTCTTTGGTCTCTCTTTCTCAGGACAAATTTTTTATTTCAGGCGACGTCGGGAGCACGGTAAAAGATCTCGCGCAGAACGTGAAGGCAAATTCTGCACCACCAGTGCGAGTGGAGAGACCGCTGTGTGTGATGATGATGATCCAGG
>CAWLCU010000269.1:155000-160000 GCA_963855975.1 Andrena chrysosceles | reverse complement strand
GAACAAGGATCTATAATTGTTTTGGCGATCGGACGAGTTTGGCTTTTGGACGATGGTGCCGGTGGACTTTGAGATCTGACGGGACTTGGAAATATTTCGGACCGAAAGGTGTTTTTCGCGTTTTTCTCGAAAACGAGCGCGACGACCGCGGTCGAACCATTAATGTAATACGTTCGCAATGCAACGAGGAACAAGGATCTATAATTGTTTTGGCGATCGGACGAGTTTGGCTTTTGGACGATGGTGCCGGTGGACTTTGAGATCTGACGGGACTTGGAAATATTTCGGACCGAAAGGTGTTTTTCTCTTTTTTCTCGAAAACGAGCGCGACGACCGCGTTCGAACCATTAATGTAATACGTTCGCAATGCAACGAGGAACAAGGATCTATAATTGTTTTGGCGATCGGACGAGTTTGGCTTTTGGACGATGGTGCCGGTGGACTTTGAGATCTGACGGGACTTGGAAATATTTCGGACCGAAAGGTGTTTTTCTCTTTTTTCTCGAAAACGAGCGCGACGACCGCGTTCGAACCATTAATGTAATACGTTCGCAATGCAACGAGGAACAAGGATCTATAATTGTTTTGGCGATCGGACGAGTTTGGCTTTTGGACGATGGTGCCGGTGGACTTTGAGATCTGACGGCCCTATTCCCAGTTCCGACGATCGATTTGCACGTCAGAATCGCTACGGACCTCCATCAGGGTTTCCCCTGACTTCGTCCTGACCAGGCATAGTTCACCATCTTTCGGGTCCCAACGTGTACGCTCTAGGTGCGCCTCTTCTCGCAATGAGAACGAGACGCCCCGGGAGTGCGAGGCCGCATCGTAACGCGGCCGATCCTCCCTCGGTCGACGCAAAGGTCGACCTTCACTTTCATTCCGCCTTTAGGTTTCTTTCTCCCAATGACTCGCGCACATGTTAGACTCCTTGGTCCGTGTTTCAAGACGGGTCCTGAGAGTACCCAAAGCAGTAGCGTCGCCGACCGGTAATTCGAAGCTTGGCCCAGTCCAAGGACACCGCCTGCTAACAGCTGGCCAGGCCCGGGGACGGCACCAGGTCCGTGCCTCCGGGTAAGAACTGACCGGGCTTGCGGCGGGCCTGACGCAAACACATTCGAAAATGGATTGGTTGCGGCCCGATACCGTCTCGGAGTACCGTCGCGCAGCCGGCTGGGCGGCCGAGGGTCTGTCGCGTGCTCTGGGAGCAACGAAACAGGCAACCGCTCGGGCCGTAGACCGACACGCAACGGGTCGCGACGTTCTACTAGGGGAGAAGTGCACGACTACGTGGCCGGAACATTCGCCGCCAGTGGTGTACCCTCGCTAATGGAACCACGAAGGTCCACCCGGAGTATCGCGCACCGACGGGAGCCAGCCTCGTCGACGATGAATCTCCCCATTCGATCTTTTGGGTTTCTCAGGTTTACCCCTGAACGGTTTCACGTACTCTTGAACTCTCTCTTCAAAGTTCTTTTCAACTTTCCCTCACGGTACTTGTTCGCTATCGGTCTCGTGGTTGTATTTAGCCTTAGATGGAGTTTACCACCCACTTAGGGTTGCACTCTCAAGCAACCCGACTCTATGGAGAGATCCTCCCGAAACGCGTACCGGTCGCTACGGGCCTGGCACCCTCTCCGGGTAAGTGGCCCCATTCAAGATGGACTTGGACGCGGTGCGACGTCACGGGATAAACGGATCCTCCTGAACACTACAATTCCCTGCGGCGGAACCGCGGGATTCAGTGCTGGGCTAATTCCTGTTCGCTCGCCACTACTAAGGAAATCCTTGTTAGTTTCTTTTCCTCCGCTTAGTAATATGCTTAAATTCAGCGGGTAATCTCGCCTACTCTGAGGTCGTCAATCGTTATTATATAAAAGTTATGTGCCACCAGAGAAAAAAGCCGAGACCGCGAAGTAGAGAGAAGATATTTTTGGAGAAGCAGGCACGTGCCTCCCTTCGGTATTATAAATCGTGCTCCTTCTTTTGGATATTGTATCACGAACGGGTCTCCCGGCCGGCGGGAGTACGGGTTCCCCCCGTACACATCCCGGCTCATATCCTGACCCGATGACGGATCGATGTGATCCGATCTCGTGTATGTATATCCAGAGGTGCCATCGCACGATACCAGAGAAAAGGTATATTTGGACTCCCTTCTTCTTCTATAATCGAGAGAATATTTAGTCCCCCCTACCTCTATTATTTTACGCCTCGCCAAAGTGTCTTTTCGTCGCGCATCGTCGATTCGATCCGGGAGGAGACTCTCGCAGAACGACCCCACCGGTTTTTATTTTAACGTCCGTCCGCTATTATTAGCTTTGAGATTCCGCTATCCCTTCACGCCTCGAGCAGTGACTCGCAGCAGAGGGAACCGTGGAAAAATAAGCTTTTCCGTGGACTGGACGACCGGTGAGACCCGCGGTCTCGTATACGATCGACCAACAACGCGACAAAGACATGGGGCGATCGGGGAGACTCGTTTTCTTCAATTGTACGAAGTAGAGTCTTCTTACACACCTTTCGCGGCATCGGCGCCTTTAGGTTCGTCAAAGTTCCAATTCGCGCAGCCGCGCCAACGAGGATTCCGGGGTACAGAAACGTTTTAAACGACGCGTGGAGCAATCACTCTTCTCTCATCGGATGTTTGGCGCAAACACTCTTGTGTGTCGACGGAACGTGGCCGTAGGGAGGGAATGAATATGGCGGCTAGGCGAGGACACGCGCAACGACGGGGAAATACATCGACCCGATCATGTTAACGAGTGATTTTCTAATTTATCATCCCGCACAGCGCCTCCATTCTCTCATGTACACCATCCCCTTGGATCTTCACGGCGTCCCGAAGAACGAGTGTGTTGTGCCCTCGATGTATCGATTGACTGTTCTCTCACTTGTCAACGACGACCCTCTCTTTTATAAAATCCCTGGGGCCGCGTGAACGCGACGATACAGAATGGCGCACATATGCCGCGCCGCACCCTGCTCTTTCTCACTCTATCTTTATCTCTCGCTCTTTGGTCTCTCTTTCTCAGGACAAATTTTTTATTTCAGGCGACGTCGGGAGCACGGTAAAAGATCTCGCGCAGAACGTGAAGGCAAATTCTGCACCACCAGTGCGAGTGGAGAGACCGCTGTGTGTGATGATGATGATCCAGGGGAGCGGTGCAGCACACGGGCGGTCGTTATAAAACAACGACGCACAACGCCGTGAAAGCACGCACGCACGCGAGTCCCTGATAACGCGATCATCATTCATCACATTTCGGCTCTCCCTTTCTGGTTCTCGCACGGGTGAGAGTACAACACACGCTTCACGATTCTCACGCGAGCCGTTGCAAACGCCGACGAACGGCCCAACTTTCGCTCGTACGTCGCGTATCTGACGTGTATCATCCGACCCGACTCCGAAACGCGTTACATCGTCGGAAACGCGTGACGGCGAGGATGTGATTATACGCAGACAGACGCAAGCAGTCTTTTGTATGTGATAACGACCCTCAGCCAGGCGTGGTCCAGGAATTGTATCCGTGGACCGCAATGTGCGTTCGAAATGTCGATGTTCATGTGTCCTGCAGTTCACACGTTGACGCGCAATTAGCTGCGTTCTTCATCGACCCACGAGCCAAGTGATCCACCGTTCAGGGTAATCATGTTATTATGTTCGTTATTATCTTTGTTCTCGGTTCGGATAAAGCCGAGGCCGGTGCGCCTCCAACCAGCGCGCGAAGGAGGTCCGGGCGTCGCCAGCGATGACGACACGGTGTGTGATTTGTGTCCAGGACGGGAACACCGTCGACGCGTACCGCGGAAACACCGCGACACGTCCGACGGCCGAGCGTACATATTCATTTAAAAACCTTCGAGATGTACTCGGGGCGAGGCCACCGCACGCGACAGCATCCTCTACTTACAACACGCTCCCCCGAAAGCGGACGCACGGCCGGCTTCGATCGGTCCAATCGGACTTTCGCTATCGAAGCTTCACAGCCGGTCCCTTTTTTCGGTTATCGGGGATGCGCGATTAAGCAAGCGATACGCGGGATGCACGTCGACGCGATAGATGCCGCGCCCTAGGTTACCCGGATCCTCTCCAAGGAGAGTGTCGTCCGTCACAGGACTTTTCGGAGAGCGCGACCAAAACTGAGGAAGCGGGATATGAGAGTGGAAGAAGCGTCGTCCAGAAAGAGAGAGAGAAACGTCACGAGAAACCGAGGGGCTTCGACGGCGGCTCGTTCCTGCTCTCTCTCTCTCTCTCTCTCTCGCGAGCTTTACTTGACCACTCGGAGCGCTTATGGTGTGTTTTCTCGTCCCTGTCTTGGGTCGCGAGTGACTCCTTTCTCGATACGAGCCTCTACACGCTACTAGCGCAGACAACACGCACAGACACGGGGTCTCCCATACGAGGTGAACGCGAATCGACGAGGCGGCGGGTTATCGTAGAGGACGATCGCAACGACGGGTCTAGTTTTTCCCGATCAGTTAACAACGGCCTCTCGAGAAACGTCGCGCGAGCGCACTCGTGATTGCGTTCGTATTATTATCGTCCCGTTCTCAAAGAGGAGGGCGCATCCGGCGGTCTGGCGCGCTTGGCTCTTTGCGCTTCACCGATGACAGCGGACGGGAGAGTCGCGATGAGAAACCAGGTTCTCTCCGTCTGTAGCGACCTCCGCGCGTAAGCCGTGCCACGGCGGTGATAAATGCATTCGCATTTCATTTTTGGTATCTGTTTAAATGCATTCGCATTTAGTTTTTGGTATCTGTTTAAATGCATTCGCATTTAGTTTTTGGTATCTGTTTAAAATGCATTCGCATTTCATTTTTGGTATCTGTTTAAATGCATTCGCATTTAGTTTTTGGTGTATCTGTTTAAATGCATTCGCATTTAGTTTTTGGTATCTGTTTAAAATGCATTCGCATTTCATTTTTGGTATCTGTTTAAATGCATTCGCATTTAGTTTTTGGTATCTGTTTAAATGCATTCGCATTTAGTTTTTGGT
>CAWLCU010000269.1:147500-152500 GCA_963855975.1 Andrena chrysosceles | reverse complement strand
CGCTTATGGGTGAAAACCGCCGCTACAACAGCCCGGCCGCCCGGCACGTTTGGACTTAGCCGCGGAGAGCGTCGGAGACAAGAGTAAACCGAATAAACAAATTATTATAAACAATCGCCGGGAACATTATCACGATAAATACACTGTCCCAAACGACATTTGAAAATAATTTCTCGCAACTTAGAAATATTTCGGGTCGAAAGGTGTTTTTCTCTTTTTTCTCGAAAACGAGCGCGACGACCGCGTTCGAACCATTAATGTAATACGTTCGCAATGCAACGAGGAACAAGGATCTATAATTGTTTTGGCGATCGGACGAGTTTGGCTTTTGGACGATGGTGCCGGTGGACTTTGAGATCTGACGGGACTTGGAAATATTTCGGACCGAAAGGTGTTTTTCGCGTTTTTCTCGAAAACGAGCGCGACGACCGCGGTCGAACCATTAATGTAATACGTTCGCAATGCAACGAGGAACAAGGATCTATAATTGTTTTGGCGATCGGACGAGTTTGGCTTTTGGACGATGGTGCCGGTGGACTTTGAGATCTGACGGGACTTAGAAATATTTCGGACCGAAAGGTGTTTTTCTCTTTTTTCTCGAAAACGAGCGCGACGACCGCGTTCGAACCATTAATGTAATACGTTCGCAATGCAACGAGGAACAAGGATCTATAATTGTTTTGGCGATCGGACGAGTTTGGCTTTTGGACGATGGTGCCGGTGGACTTTGAGATCTGACGGGACTTGGAAATATTTCGGACCGAAAGGTGTTTTTCGCGTTTTTCTCGAAAACGAGCGCGACGACCGCGGTCGAACCATTAATGTAATACGTTCGCAATGCAACGAGGAACAAGGATCTATAATTGTTTTGGCGATCGGACGAGTTTGGCTTTTGGACGATGGTGCCGGTGGACTTTGAGATCTGACGGGACTTGGAAATATTTCGGACCGAAAGGTGTTTTTCTCTTTTTTCTCGAAAACGAGCGCGACGACCGCGTTCGAACCATTAATGTAATACGTTCGCAATGCAACGAGGAACAAGGATCTATAATTGTTTTGGCGATCGGACGAGTTTGGCTTTTGGACGATGGTGCCGGTGGACTTTGAGATCTGACGGGACTTGGAAATATTTCGGACCGAAAGGTGTTTTTCTCTTTTTTCTCGAAAACGAGCGCGACGACCGCGTTCGAACCATTAATGTAATACGTTCGCAATGCAACGAGGAACAAGGATCTATAATTGTTTTGGCGATCGGACGAGTTTGGCTTTTGGACGATGGTGCCGGTGGACTTTGAGATCTGACGGCCCTATTCCCAGTTCCGACGATCGATTTGCACGTCAGAATCGCTACGGACCTCCATCAGGGTTTCCCCTGACTTCGTCCTGACCAGGCATAGTTCACCATGTTTCGGGTCCCAACGTGTACGCTCTAGGTGCGCCTCTTCTCGCAATGAGAACGAGACGCCCCGGGAGTGCGAGGCCGCATCGTAACGCGGCCGATCCTCCCTCGGTCGACGCAAAGGTCGACCTTCACTTTCATTCCGCCTTTAGGTTTCTTTCTCCCAATGACTCGCGCACATGTTAGACTCCTTGGTCCGTGTTTCAAGACGGGTCCTGAGAGTACCCAAAGCAGTAGCGTCGCCGACCGGTAATTCGAAGCTTGGCCCAGTCCAAGGACACCGCCTGCTAACAGCTGGCCAGGCCCGGGGACGGCACCAGGTCCGTGCCTCCGGGTAAGAACTGACCGGGCTTGCGGCGGGCCTGACGCAAACACATTCGAAAATGGATTGGTTGCGGCCCGATACCGTCTCGGAGTACCGTCGCGCAGCCGGCTGGGCGGCCGAGGGTCTGTCGCGTGCTCTGGGAGCAACGAAACAGGCAACCGCTCGGGCCGTAGACCGACACGCAACGGGTCGCGACGTTCTACTAGGGGAGAAGTGCACGACTACGTGGCCGGAACATTCGCCGCCAGTGGTGTACCCTCGCTAATGGAACCACGAAGGTCCACCCGGAGTATCGCGCACCGACGGGAGCCAGCCTCGTCGACGATGAATCTCCCCATTCGATCTTTTGGGTTTCTCAGGTTTACCCCTGAACGGTTTCACGTACTCTTGAACTCTCTCTTCAAAGTTCTTTTCAACTTTCCCTCACGGTACTTGTTCGCTATCGGTCTCGTGGTTGTATTTAGCCTTAGATGGAGTTTACCACCCACTTAGGGTTGCACTCTCAAGCAACCCGACTCTATGGAGAGATCCTCCCGAAACGCGTACCGGTCGCTACGGGCCTGGCACCCTCTCCGGGTAAGTGGCCCCATTCAAGATGGACTTGGACGCGGTGCGACGTCACGGGATAAACGGATCCTCCTGAACACTACAATTCCCTGCGGCGGAACCGCGGGATTCAGTGCTGGGCTAATTCCTGTTCGCTCGCCACTACTAAGGAAATCCTTGTTAGTTTCTTTTCCTCCGCTTAGTAATATGCTTAAATTCAGCGGGTAATCTCGCCTACTCTGAGGTCGTCAATCGTTATTATATAAAAGTTATGTGCCACCAGAGAAAAAAGCCGAGACCGCGAAGTAGAGAGAAGATATTTTTGGAGAAGCAGGCACGTGCCTCCCTTCGGTATTATAAATCGTGCTCCTTCTTTTGGATATTGTATCACGAACGGGTCTCCCGGCCGGCGGGAGTACGGGTTCCCCCCGTACACATCCCGGCTCATATCCTGACCCGATGACGGATCGATGTGATCCGATCTCGTGTATGTATATCCAGAGGTGCCATCGCACGATACCAGAGAAAAGGTATATTTGGACTCCCTTCTTCTTCTATAATCGAGAGAATATTTAGTCCCCCCTACCTCTATTATTTTACGCCTCGCCAAAGTGTCTTTTCGTCGCGCATCGTCGATTCGATCCGGGAGGAGACTCTCGCAGAACGACCCCACCGGTTTTTATTTTAACGTCCGTCCGCTATTATTAGCTTTGAGATTCCGCTATCCCTTCACGCCTCGAGCAGTGACTCGCAGCAGAGGGAACCGTGGAAAAATAAGCTTTTCCGTGGACTGGACGACCGGTGAGACCCGCGGTCTCGTATACGATCGACCAACAACGCGACAAAGACATGGGGCGATCGGGGAGACTCGTTTTCTTCAATTGTACGAAGTAGAGTCTTCTTACACACCTTTCGCGGCATCGGCGCCTTTAGGTTCGTCAAAGTTCCAATTCGCGCAGCCGCGCCAACGAGGATTCCGGGGTACAGAAACGTTTTAAACGACGCGTGGAGCAATCACTCTTCTCTCATCGGATGTTTGGCGCAAACACTCTTGTGTGTCGACGGAACGTGGCCGTAGGGAGGGAATGAATATGGCGGCTAGGCGAGGACACGCGCAACGACGGGGAAATACATCGACCCGATCATGTTAACGAGTGATTTTCTAATTTATCATCCCGCACAGCGCCTCCATTCTCTCATGTACACCATCCCCTTGGATCTTCACGGCGTCCCGAAGAACGAGTGTGTTGTGCCCTCGATGTATCGATTGACTGTTCTCTCACTTGTCAACGACGACCCTCTCTTTTATAAAATCCCTGGGGCCGCGTGAACGCGACGATACAGAATGGCGCACATATGCCGCGCCGCACCCTGCTCTTTCTCACTCTATCTTTATCTCTCGCTCTTTGGTCTCTCTTTCTCAGGACAAATTTTTTATTTCAGGCGACGTCGGGAGCACGGTAAAAGATCTCGCGCAGAACGTGAAGGCAAATTCTGCACCACCAGTGCGAGTGGAGAGACCGCTGTGTGTGATGATGATGATCCAGGGGAGCGGTGCAGCACACGGGCGGTCGTTATAAAACAACGACGCACAACGCCGTGAAAGCACGCACGCACGCGAGTCCCTGATAACGCGATCATCATTCATCACATTTCGGCTCTCCCTTTCTGGTTCTCGCACGGGTGAGAGTACAACACACGCTTCACGATTCTCACGCGAGCCGTTGCAAACGCCGACGAACGGCCCAACTTTCGCTCGTACGTCGCGTATCTGACGTGTATCATCCGACCCGACTCCGAAACGCGTTACATCGTCGGAAACGCGTGACGGCGAGGATGTGATTATACGCAGACAGACGCAAGCAGTCTTTTGTATGTGATAACGACCCTCAGCCAGGCGTGGTCCAGGAATTGTATCCGTGGACCGCAATGTGCGTTCGAAATGTCGATGTTCATGTGTCCTGCAGTTCACACGTTGACGCGCAATTAGCTGCGTTCTTCATCGACCCACGAGCCAAGTGATCCACCGTTCAGGGTAATCATGTTATTATGTTCGTTATTATCTTTGTTCTCGGTTCGGATAAAGCCGAGGCCGGTGCGCCTCCAACCAGCGCGCGAAGGAGGTCCGGGCGTCGCCAGCGATGACGACACGGTGTGTGATTTGTGTCCAGGACGGGAACACCGTCGACGCGTACCGCGGAAACACCGCGACACGTCCGACGGCCGAGCGTACATATTCATTTAAAAACCTTCGAGATGTACTCGGGGCGAGGCCACCGCACGCGACAGCATCCTCTACTTACAACACGCTCCCCCGAAAGCGGACGCACGGCCGGCTTCGATCGGTCCAATCGGACTTTCGCTATCGAAGCTTCACAGCCGGTCCCTTTTTTCGGTTATCGGGGATGCGCGATTAAGCAAGCGATACGCGGGATGCACGTCGACGCGATAGATGCCGCGCCCTAGGTTACCCGGATCCTCTCCAAGGAGAGTGTCGTCCGTCACAGGACTTTTCGGAGAGCGCGACCAAAACTGAGGAAGCGGGATATGAGAGTGGAAGAAGCGTCGTCCAGAAAGAGAGAGAGAAACGTCACGAGAAACCGAGGGGCTTCGACGGCGGCTCGTTCCTGCTCTCTCTCTCTCTCTCTCTCTCGCGAGCTTTACTTGACCACTCGGAGCGCTTATGGTGTGTTTTCTCGTCCCTGTCTTGGGTCGCGAGTGACTCCTTTC
>CAWLCU010000269.1:140000-145000 GCA_963855975.1 Andrena chrysosceles | reverse complement strand
AAGCACGGAGTACACGCACGCTAGCATCAACCGTAGAAGCACGGACCACTACACGCTGGACATATCGACAAAGCGCGTATCATTCACGCTGGTCATGTACGTAATAGCGCGGACAAGTGCATGCTGAGCAAACGGGAAAGCGCGAATCGTGCCATGCTGTTCATAACGAGTTGGCCCGTAATGTGCGCGCTAGGCATATCGAGATCTGACACCTCTTGGGTTTGTATCTACTTTCTCCCTCTTTCAAAGTTCGAACTTTTAAGTTCGATACTTTATATGTACCCGACGCTAGCCTTCCTTAGCGTTTTGTTAAATTTACATCGTCCATCTGCGTGGATAAAGAGTTGAATGCATAAGGTAGTACAAGCATACAGATAACTGCATACATGTCACCAACGTCACTTTTGGACGCTCACCACGTAAGGGCCATTCGGTCTTAGACACCGACCCGTGGTAATGCTGTGTGGAGAAATCCAAAACGCAACACGGTCAGAACAGTGGAGAAAGAATCTCGAGGAGCGGTGACTGCTTCTCAACCGAGGTCATAGAATAGCCACACGCCCAACGCTGCTCCGACCGAGACGTTCGGACCGTCGCTCTCCCTTATAGATACCGAACGGCCGGCCGGAACGCCGGCGCCGCCGTACCTTACGCACGGGCGCTTATGGGTGAAAACCGCCGCTACAACAGCCCGGCCGCCCGGCACGTTTGGACTTAGCCGCGGAGAGCGTCGGAGACAAGAGTAAACCGAATAAACAAATTATTATAAACAATCGCCGGGAACATTATCACGATAAATACACTGTCCCAAACGACATTTGAAAATAATTTCTCGCAACTTAGAAATATTTCGGGTCGAAAGGTGTTTTTCTCTTTTTTCTCGAAAACGAGCGCGACGACCGCGTTCGAACCATTAATGTAATACGTTCGCAATGCAACGAGGAACAAGGATCTATAATTGTTTTGGCGATCGGACGAGTTTGGCTTTTGGACGATGGTGCCGGTGGACTTTGAGATCTGACGGGACTTAGAAATATTTCGGACCGAAAGGTGTTTTTCTCTTTTTTCTCGAAAACGAGCGCGACGACCGCGTTCGAACCATTAATGTAATACGTTCGCAATGCAACGAGGAACAAGGATCTATAATTGTTTTGGCGATCGGACGAGTTTGGCTTTTGGACGATGGTGCCGGTGGACTTTGAGATCTGACGGGACTTGGAAATATTTCGGACCGAAAGGTGTTTTTCGCGTTTTTCTCGAAAACGAGCGCGACGACCGCGGTCGAACCATTAATGTAATACGTTCGCAATGCAACGAGGAACAAGGATCTATAATTGTTTTGGCGATCGGACGAGTTTGGCTTTTGGACGATGGTGCCGGTGGACTTTGAGATCTGACGGGACTTGGAAATATTTCGGACCGAAAGGTGTTTTTCTCTTTTTTCTCGAAAACGAGCGCGACGACCGCGTTCGAACCATTAATGTAATACGTTCGCAATGCAACGAGGAACAAGGATCTATAATTGTTTTGGCGATCGGACGAGTTTGGCTTTTGGACGATGGTGCCGGTGGACTTTGAGATCTGACGGGACTTGGAAATATTTCGGACCGAAAGGTGTTTTTCTCTTTTTTCTCGAAAACGAGCGCGACGACCGCGTTCGAACCATTAATGTAATACGTTCGCAATGCAACGAGGAACAAGGATCTATAATTGTTTTGGCGATCGGACGAGTTTGGCTTTTGGACGATGGTGCCGGTGGACTTTGAGATCTGACGGCCCTATTCCCTGTTCCGACGATCGATTTGCACGTCAGAATCGCTACGGACCTCCATCAGGGTTTCCCCTGACTTCGTCCTGACCAGGCATAGTTCACCATCTTTCGGGTCCCAACGTGTACGCTCTAGGTGCGCCTCTTCTCGCAATGAGAACGAGACGCCCCGGGAGTGCGAGGCCGCATCGTAACGCGGCCGATCCTCCCTCGGTCGACGCAAAGGTCGACCTTCAATTTCATTCCGCCTTTAGGTTTCTTTCTCCCAATGTCTCGCGCACATGTTAGACTCCTTGGTCCGTGTTTCAAGACGGGTCCTGAGAGTACCCAAAGCAGTAGCGTCGCCGACCGGTAATTCGAAGCTTGGCCCAGTCCAAGGACACCGCCTGCTAACAGCTGGCCAGGCCCGGGGACGGCACCAGGTCCGTGCCTCCGGGTAAGAACTGACCGGGCTTGCGGCAGGCCTGACGCAAACACATTCGAAAATGGATTGGTTGCGGCCCGATACCGTCTCGGAGTACCGTCGCGCAGCCGGCCGGGCGGCCGAGGGTCTGTCGCGTGCTCTGGGAGCAACGAAACAGGCAACCGCTCGGGCCGTAGACCGACACGCAACGGGTCGCGACGTTCTACTAGGGGAGAAGTGCACGACTACGTGGCCGGAACATTCGCCGCCAGTGGTGTACCCTCGCTAATGGAACCACGAAGGTCCACCCGGAGTATCGCGCACCGACGGGAGCCAGCCTCGTCGACGATGAATCTCCCCATTCGATCTTTTGGGTTTCTCAGGTTTACCCCTGAACGGTTTCACGTACTCTTGAACTCTCTCTTCAAAGTTCTTTTCAACTTTCCCTCACGGTACTTGTTCGCTATCGGTCTCGTGGTTGTATTTAGCCTTAGATGGAGTTTACCACCCACTTAGGGTTGCACTCTCAAGCAACCCGACTCTATGGAGAGATCCTCCCGAAACGCGTACCGGTCGCTACGGGCCTGGCACCCTCTCCGGGTAAGTGGCCCCATTCAAGATGGACTTGGACGCGGTGCGACGTCACGGGATAAACGGATCCTCCTGAACACTACAATTCCCTGCGGCGGAACCGCGGGATTCAGTGCTGGGCTAATTCCTGTTCGCTCGCCACTACTAAGGAAATCCTTGTTAGTTTCTTTTCCTCCGCTTAGTAATATGCTTAAATTCAGCGGGTAATCTCGCCTACTCTGAGGTCGTCAATCGTTATTATATAAAAATTATGTGCCACCAGAGAAAAAAGCCGAGACCGCGAAGTAGAGAGAAGATATTTTTGGAGAAGCAGGCACGTGCCTCCCTTCGGTATTATAAATCGTGCTCCTTCTTTTGGATATTGTATCACGAACGGGTCTCCCGGCCGGCGGGAGTACGGGTTCCCCCCGTACACATCCCGGCTCATAACCTGACCCGATGACGGATCGATGTGATCCGATCTCGTGTATGTATATCCAGAGGTGCCATCGCACGATACCAGAGAAAAGGTATATTTGGACTCCCTTCTTCTTCTATAATCGAGAGAATATTTAGTCCCCCCTACCTCTATTATTTTACGCCTCGCCAAAGTGTCTTTTCGTCGCGCATCGTCGATTCGATCCGGGAGGAGACTCTCGCAGAACGACCCCACCGGTTTTTATTTTAACGTCCGTCCGCTATTATTAGCTTTGAGATTCCGCTATCCCTTCACGCCTCGAGCAGTGACTCGCAGCAGAGGGAACCGTGGAAAAATAAGCTTTTCCGTGGACTGGACGACCGGTGAGACCCGCGGTCTCGTATACGATCGACCAACAACGCGACAAAGACATGGGGCGATCGGGGAGACTCGTTTTCTTCAATTGTACGAAGTAGAGTCTTCTTACACACCTTTCGCGGCATCGGCGCCTTTAGGTTCGTCAAAGTTCCAATTCGCGCAGCCGCGCCAACGAGGATTCCGGGGTACAGAAACGTTTTAAACGACGCGTGGAGCAATCACTCTTCTCTCATCGGATGTTTGGCGCAAACACTCTTGTGTGTCGACGGAACGTGGCCGTAGGGAGGGAATGAATATGGCGGCTAGGCGAGGACACGCGCAACGACGGGGAAATACATCGACCCGATCATGTTAACGAGTGATTTTCTAATTTATCATCCCGCACAGCGCCTCCATTCTCTCATGTACACCATCCCCTTGGATCTTCACGGCGTCCCGAAGAACGAGTGTGTTGTGCCCTCGATGTATCGATTGACTGTTCTCTCACTTGTCAACGACGACCCTCTCTTTTATAAAATCCCTGGGGCCGCGTGAACGCGACGATACAGAATGGCGCACATATGCCGCGCCGCACCCTGCTCTTTCTCACTCTATCTTTATCTCTCGCTCTTTGGTCTCTCTTTCTCAGGACAAATTTTTTATTTCAGGCGACGTCGGGAGCACGGTAAAAGATCTCGCGCAGAACGTGAAGGCAAATTCTGCACCACCAGTGCGAGTGGAGAGACCGCTGTGTGTGATGATGATGATCCAGGGGAGCGGTGCAGCACACGGGCGGTCGTTATAAAACAACGACGCACAACGCCGTGAAAGCACGCACGCACGCGAGTCCCTGATAACGCGATCATCATTCATCACATTTCGGCTCTCCCTTTCTGGTTCTCGCACGGGTGAGAGTACAACACACGCTTCACGATTCTCACGCGAGCCGTTGCAAACGCCGACGAACGGCCCAACTTTCGCTCGTACGTCGCGTATCTGACGTGTATCATCCGACCCGACTCCGAAACGCGTTACATCGTCGGAAACGCGTGACGGCGAGGATGTGATTATACGCAGACAGACGCAAGCAGTCTTTTGTATGTGATAACGACCCTCAGCCAGGCGTGGTCCAGGAATTGTATCCGTGGACCGCAATGTGCGTTCGAAATGTCGATGTTCATGTGTCCTGCAGTTCACACGTTGACGCGCAATTAGCTGCGTTCTTCATCGACCCACGAGCCAAGTGATCCACCGTTCAGGGTAATCATGTTATTATGTTCGTTATTATCTTTGTTCTCGGTTCGGATAAAGCCGAGGCCGGTGCGCCTCCAACCAGCGCGCGAAGGAGGTCCGGGCGTCGCCAGCGATGACGACACGGTGTGTGATTTGTGTCCAGGACGGGAACACCGTCGACGCGTACCGCGGAAACACCGCGACACGTCCGACGGCCGAGCGTACATATTCATTTAAAAACCTTCGAGATG
>CAWLCU010000269.1:132500-135000 GCA_963855975.1 Andrena chrysosceles | reverse complement strand
GCGTTCGAACCATTAATGTAATACGTTCGCAATGCAACGAGGAACAAGGATCTATAATTGTTTTGGCGATCGGACGAGTTTGGCTTTTGGACGATGGTGCCGGTGGACTTTGAGATCTGACGGCCCTATTCCCTGTTCCGACGATCGATTTGCACGTCAGAATCGCTACGGACCTCCATCAGGGTTTCCCCTGACTTCGTCCTGACCAGGCATAGTTCACCATCTTTCGGGTCCCAACGTGTACGCTCTAGGTGCGCCTCTTCTCGCAATGAGAACGAGACGCCCCGGGAGTGCGAGGCCGCATCGTAACGCGGCCGATCCTCCCTCGGTCGACGCAAAGGTCGACCTTCAATTTCATTCCGCCTTTAGGTTTCTTTCTCCCAATGTCTCGCGCACATGTTAGACTCCTTGGTCCGTGTTTCAAGACGGGTCCTGAGAGTACCCAAAGCAGTAGCGTCGCCGACCGGTAATTCGAAGCTTGGCCCAGTCCAAGGACACCGCCTGCTAACAGCTGGCCAGGCCCGGGGACGGCACCAGGTCCGTGCCTCCGGGTAAGAACTGACCGGGCTTGCGGCAGGCCTGACGCAAACACATTCGAAAATGGATTGGTTGCGGCCCGATACCGTCTCGGAGTACCGTCGCGCAGCCGGCCGGGCGGCCGAGGGTCTGTCGCGTGCTCTGGGAGCAACGAAACAGGCAACCGCTCGGGCCGTAGACCGACACGCAACGGGTCGCGACGTTCTACTAGGGGAGAAGTGCACGACTACGTGGCCGGAACATTCGCCGCCAGTGGTGTACCCTCGCTAATGGAACCACGAAGGTCCACCCGGAGTATCGCGCACCGACGGGAGCCAGCCTCGTCGACGATGAATCTCCCCATTCGATCTTTTGGGTTTCTCAGGTTTACCCCTGAACGGTTTCACGTACTCTTGAACTCTCTCTTCAAAGTTCTTTTCAACTTTCCCTCACGGTACTTGTTCGCTATCGGTCTCGTGGTTGTATTTAGCCTTAGATGGAGTTTACCACCCACTTAGGGTTGCACTCTCAAGCAACCCGACTCTATGGAGAGATCCTCCCGAAACGCGTACCGGTCGCTACGGGCCTGGCACCCTCTCCGGGTAAGTGGCCCCATTCAAGATGGACTTGGACGCGGTGCGACGTCACGGGATAAACGGATCCTCCTGAACACTACAATTCCCTGCGGCGGAACCGCGGGATTTAGTGCTGGGCTAATTCCTGTTCGCTCGCCACTACTAAGGAAATCCTTGTTAGTTTCTTTTCCTCCGCTTAGTAATATGCTTAAATTCAGCGGGTAATCTCGCCTACTCTGAGGTCGTCAATCGTTATTATATAAAAATTATGTGCCACCAGAGAAAAAAGCCGAGACCGCGAAGTAGAGAGAAGATATTTTTGGAGAAGCAGGCACGTGCCTCCCTTCGGTATTATAAATCGTGCTCCTTCTTTTGGATATTGTATCACGAACGGGTCTCCCGGCCGGCGGGAGTACGGGTTCCCCCCGTACACATCCCGGCTCATAACCTGACCCGATGACGGATCGATGTGATCCGATCTCGTGTATGTATATCCAGAGGTGCCATCGCACGATACCAGAGAAAAGGTATATTTGGACTCCCTTCTTCTTCTATAATCGAGAGAATATTTAGTCCCCCCTACCTCTATTATTTTACGCCTCGCCAAAGTGTCTTTTCGTCGCGCATCGTCGATTCGATCCGGGAGGAGACTCTCGCAGAACGACCCCACCGGTTTTTATTTTAACGTCCGTCCGCTATTATTAGCTTTGAGATTCCGCTATCCCTTCACGCCTCGAGCAGTGACTCGCAGCAGAGGGAACCGTGGAAAAATAAGCTTTTCCGTGGACTGGACGACCGGTGAGACCCGCGGTCTCGTATACGATCGACCAACAACGCGACAAAGACATGGGGCGATCGGGGAGACTCGTTTTCTTCAATTGTACGAAGTAGAGTCTTCTTACACACCTTTCGCGGCATCGGCGCCTTTAGGTTCGTCAAAGTTCCAATTCGCGCAGCCGCGCCAACGAGGATTCCGGGGTACAGAAACGTTTTAAACGACGCGTGGAGCAATCACTCTTCTCTCATCGGATGTTTGGCGCAAACACTCTTGTGTGTCGACGGAACGTGGCCGTAGGGAGGGAATGAATATGGCGGCTAGGCGAGGACACGCGCAACGACGGGGAAATACATCGACCCGATCATGTTAACGAGTGATTTTCTAATTTATCATCCCGCACAGCGCCTCCATTCTCTCATGTACACCATCCCCTTGGATCTTCACGGCGTCCCGAAGAACGAGTGTGTTGTGCCCTCGATGTATCGATTGACTGTTCTCTCACTTGTCAACGACGACCCTCTCTTTTATAAAATCCCTGGGGCCGCGTGAACGCGACGATACAGAATGGCGCACATATGCCGCGCCGCACCCTGCTCTTTCTCACTCTATCTTTATCTCTCGCTCTTTGGTC
>CAWLCU010000269.1:122500-127500 GCA_963855975.1 Andrena chrysosceles | reverse complement strand
ATGGTGCCGGTGGACTTTGAGATCTGACGGGACTTGGAAATATTTCGGACCGAAAGGTGTTTTTCTCTTTTTTCTCGAAAACGAGCGCGACGACCGCGTTCGAACCATTAATGTAATACGTTCGCAATGCAACGAGGAACAAGGATCTATAATTGTTTTGGCGATCGGACGAGTTTGGCTTTTGGACGATGGTGCCGGTGGACTTTGAGATCTGACGGGACTTGGAAATATTTCGGACCGAAAGGTGTTTTTCTCTTTTTTCTCGAAAACGAGCGCGACGACCGCGTTCGAACCATTAATGTAATACGTTCGCAATGGAACGAGGAACAAGGATCTATAATTGTTTTGGCGATCGGACGAGTTTGGCTTTTGGACGATGGTGCCGGTGGACTTTGAGATCTGACGGGACTTGGAAATATTTCGGACCGAAAGGTGTTTTTCTCTTTTTTCTCGAAAACGAGCGCGACGACCGCGTTCGAACCATTAATGTAATACGTTCGCAATGCAACGAGGAACAAGGATCTATAATTGTTTTGGCGATCGGACGAGTTTGGCTTTTGGACGATGGTGCCGGTGGACTTTGAGATCTGACGGGACTTGGAAATATTTCGGACCGAAAGGTGTTTTTCTCTTTTTTCTCGAAAACGAGCGCGACGACCGCGTTCGAACCATTAATGTAATACGTTCGCAATGCAACGAGGAACAAGGATCTATAATTGTTTTGGCGATCGGACGAGTTTGGCTTTTGGACGATGGTGCCGGTGGACTTTGAGATCTGACGGGACTTGGAAATATTTCGGACCGAAAGGTGTTTTTCTCTTTTTTCTCGAAAACGAGCGCGACGACCGCGTTCGAACCATTAATGTAATACGTTCGCAATGCAACGAGGAACAAGGATCTATAATTGTTTTGGCGATCGGACGAGTTTGGCTTTTGGACGATGGTGCCGGTGGACTTTGAGATCTGACGGCCCTATTCCCTGTTCCGACGATCGATTTGCACGTCAGAATCGCTACGGACCTCCATCAGGGTTTCCCCTGACTTCGTCCTGACCAGGCATAGTTCACCATCTTTCGGGTCCCAACGTGTACGCTCTAGGTGCGCCTCTTCTCGCAATGAGAACGAGACGCCCCGGGAGTGCGAGGCCGCATCGTAACGCGGCCGATCCTCCCTCGGTCGACGCAAAGGTCGACCTTCAATTTCATTCCGCCTTTAGGTTTCTTTCTCCCAATGTCTCGCGCACATGTTAGACTCCTTGGTCCGTGTTTCAAGACGGGTCCTGAGAGTACCCAAAGCAGTAGCGTCGCCGACCGGTAATTCGAAGCTTGGCCCAGTCCAAGGACACCGCCTGCTAACAGCTGGCCAGGCCCGGGGACGGCACCAGGTCCGTGCCTCCGGGTAAGAACTGACCGGGCTTGCGGCAGGCCTGACGCAAACACATTCGAAAATGGATTGGTTGCGGCCCGATACCGTCTCGGAGTACCGTCGCGCAGCCGGCCGGGCGGCCGAGGGTCTGTCGCGTGCTCTGGGAGCAACGAAACAGGCAACCGCTCGGGCCGTAGACCGACACGCAACGGGTCGCGACGTTCTACTAGGGGAGAAGTGCACGACTACGTGGCCGGAACATTCGCCGCCAGTGGTGTACCCTCGCTAATGGAACCACGAAGGTCCACCCGGAGTATCGCGCACCGACGGGAGCCAGCCTCGTCGACGATGAATCTCCCCATTCGATCTTTTGGGTTTCTCAGGTTTACCCCTGAACGGTTTCACGTACTCTTGAACTCTCTCTTCAAAGTTCTTTTCAACTTTCCCTCACGGTACTTGTTCGCTATCGGTCTCGTGGTTGTATTTAGCCTTAGATGGAGTTTACCACCCACTTAGGGTTGCACTCTCAAGCAACCCGACTCTATGGAGAGATCCTCCCGAAACGCGTACCGGTCGCTACGGGCCTGGCACCCTCTCCGGGTAAGTGGCCCCATTCAAGATGGACTTGGACGCGGTGCGACGTCACGGGATAAACGGATCCTCCTGAACACTACAATTCCCTGCGGCGGAACCGCGGGATTTAGTGCTGGGCTAATTCCTGTTCGCTCGCCACTACTAAGGAAATCCTTGTTAGTTTCTTTTCCTCCGCTTAGTAATATGCTTAAATTCAGCGGGTAATCTCGCCTACTCTGAGGTCGTCAATCGTTATTATATAAAAATTATGTGCCACCAGAGAAAAAAGCCGAGACCGCGAAGTAGAGAGAAGATATTTTTGGAGAAGCAGGCACGTGCCTCCCTTCGGTATTATAAATCGTGCTCCTTCTTTTGGATATTGTATCACGAACGGGTCTCCCGGCCGGCGGGAGTACGGGTTCCCCCCGTACACATCCCGGCTCATAACCTGACCCGATGACGGATCGATGTGATCCGATCTCGTGTATGTATATCCAGAGGTGCCATCGCACGATACCAGAGAAAAGGTATATTTGGACTCCCTTCTTCTTCTATAATCGAGAGAATATTTAGTCCCCCCTACCTCTATTATTTTACGCCTCGCCAAAGTGTCTTTTCGTCGCGCATCGTCGATTCGATCCGGGAGGAGACTCTCGCAGAACGACCCCACCGGTTTTTATTTTAACGTCCGTCCGCTATTATTAGCTTTGAGATTCCGCTATCCCTTCACGCCTCGAGCAGTGACTCGCAGCAGAGGGAACCGTGGAAAAATAAGCTTTTCCGTGGACTGGACGACCGGTGAGACCCGCGGTCTCGTATACGATCGACCAACAACGCGACAAAGACATGGGGCGATCGGGGAGACTCGTTTTCTTCAATTGTACGAAGTAGAGTCTTCTTACACACCTTTCGCGGCATCGGCGCCTTTAGGTTCGTCAAAGTTCCAATTCGCGCAGCCGCGCCAACGAGGATTCCGGGGTACAGAAACGTTTTAAACGACGCGTGGAGCAATCACTCTTCTCTCATCGGATGTTTGGCGCAAACACTCTTGTGTGTCGACGGAACGTGGCCGTAGGGAGGGAATGAATATGGCGGCTAGGCGAGGACACGCGCAACGACGGGGAAATACATCGACCCGATCATGTTAACGAGTGATTTTCTAATTTATCATCCCGCACAGCGCCTCCATTCTCTCATGTACACCATCCCCTTGGATCTTCACGGCGTCCCGAAGAACGAGTGTGTTGTGCCCTCGATGTATCGATTGACTGTTCTCTCACTTGTCAACGACGACCCTCTCTTTTATAAAATCCCTGGGGCCGCGTGAACGCGACGATACAGAATGGCGCACATATGCCGCGCCGCACCCTGCTCTTTCTCACTCTATCTTTATCTCTCGCTCTTTGGTCTCTCTTTCTCAGGACAAATTTTTTATTTCAGGCGACGTCGGGAGCACGGTAAAAGATCTCGCGCAGAACGTGAAGGCAAATTCTGCACCACCAGTGCGAGTGGAGAGACCGCTGTGTGTGATGATGATGATCCAGGGGAGCGGTGCAGCACACGGGCGGTCGTTATAAAACAACGACGCACAACGCCGTGAAAGCACGCACGCACGCGAGTCCCTGATAACGCGATCATCATTCATCACATTTCGGCTCTCCCTTTCTGGTTCTCGCACGGGTGAGAGTACAACACACGCTTCACGATTCTCACGCGAGCCGTTGCAAACGCCGACGAACGGCCCAACTTTCGCTCGTACGTCGCGTATCTGACGTGTATCATCCGACCCGACTCCGAAACGCGTTACATCGTCGGAAACGCGTGACGGCGAGGATGTGATTATACGCAGACAGACGCAAGCAGTCTTTTGTATGTGATAACGACCCTCAGCCAGGCGTGGTCCAGGAATTGTATCCGTGGACCGCAATGTGCGTTCGAAATGTCGATGTTCATGTGTCCTGCAGTTCACACGTTGACGCGCAATTAGCTGCGTTCTTCATCGACCCACGAGCCAAGTGATCCACCGTTCAGGGTAATCATGTTATTATGTTCGTTATTATCTTTGTTCTCGGTTCGGATAAAGCCGAGGCCGGTGCGCCTCCAACCAGCGCGCGAAGGAGGTCCGGGCGTCGCCAGCGATGACGACACGGTGTGTGATTTGTGTCCAGGACGGGAACACCGTCGACGCGTACCGCGGAAACACCGCGACACGTCCGACGGCCGAGCGTACATATTCATTTAAAAACCTTCGAGATGTACTCGGGGCGAGGCCACCGCACGCGACAGCATCCTCTACTTACAACACGCTCCCCCGAAAGCGGACGCACGGCCGGCTTCGATCGGTCCAATCGGACTTTCGCTATCGAAGCTTCACAGCCGGTCCCTTTTTTCGGTTATCGGGGATGCGCGATTAAGCAAGCGATACGCGGGATGCACGTCGACGCGATAGATGCCGCGCCCTAGGTTACCCGGATCCTCTCCAAGGAGAGTGTCGTCCGTCACAGGACTTTTCGGAGAGCGCGACCAAAACTGAGGAAGCGGGATATGAGAGTGGAAGAAGCGTCGTCCAGAAAGAGAGAGAGAAACGTCGCGAGAAACCGAGGGGCTTCGACGGCGGCTCGTTCCTGCTCTCTCTCTCTCTCTCTCTCTCGCGAGCTTTACTTGACCACTCGGAGCGCTTATGGTGTGTTTTCTCGTCCCTGTCTTGGGTCGCGAGTGACTCCTTTCTCGATACGAGCCTCTACACGCTACTAGCGCAGACAACACGCACAGACACGGGGTCTCCCATACGAGGTGAACGCGAATCAACGAGGCGGCGGGTTATCGTAGAGGACGATCGCAACGACGGGTCTAGTTTTTCCCGATCAGTTAACAACGGCCTCTCGAGAAACGTCGCGCGAGCGCACTCGTGATTGCGTTCGTATTATTATCGTCCCGTTCTCAAAGAGGAGGGCGCATCCGGCGGTCTGGCGCGCTTGGCTCTTTGCGCTTCACCGATGACAGCGGACGGGAGAGTCGCGATGAGAAACCAGGTTCTCTCCGTCTGTAGCGACCTCCGCACG
>CAWLCU010000269.1:115000-120000 GCA_963855975.1 Andrena chrysosceles | reverse complement strand
GATAAAGAGTTGAATGCATAAGGTAGTACAAGCATACAGATAACTGCATACATGTCACCAACGTCACTTTTGGACGCTCACCACGTAAGGGCCATTCGGTCTTAGACACCGACCCGTGGTAATGCTGTGTGGAGAAATCCAAAACGCAACACGGTCAGAACAGTGGAGAAAGAATCTCGAGGAGCGGTGACTGCTTCTCAACCGAGGTCATAGAATAGCCACGCGCCCAACGCTGCTCCGACCGAGACGTTCGGACCGTCGCTCTCCCTTATAGATACCGAACGGCCGGCCGGAACGCCGGCGCCGCCGTACCTTACGCACGGGCGCTTATGGGTGAAAACCGCCGCTACAACAGCCCGGCCGCCCGGCACGTTTGGACTTAGCCGCGGAGAGCGTCGGAGACAAGAGTAAACCGAATAAACAAATTATTATAAACAATCGCCGGGAACATTATCACGATAAATACACTGTCCCAAACGACATTTGAAAATAATTTCTCGCAACTTAGAAATATTTCGGGTCGAAAGGTGTTTTTCTCTTTTTTCTCGAAAACGAGCGCGACGACCGCGTTCGAACCATTAATGTAATACGTTCGCAATGCAACGAGGAACAAGGATCTATAATTGTTTTGGCGATCGGACGAGTTTGGCTTTTGGACGATGGTGCCGGTGGACTTTGAGATCTGACGGGACTTGGAAATATTTCGGACCGAAAGGTGTTTTTCGCGTTTTTCTCGAAAACGAGCGCGACGACCGCGGTCGAACCATTAATGTAATACGTTCGCAATGCAACGAGGAACAAGGATCTATAATTGTTTTGGCGATCGGACGAGTTTGGCTTTTGGACGATGGTGCCGGTGGACTTTGAGATCTGACGGGACTTGGAAATATTTCGGACCGAAAGGTGTTTTTCTCTTTTTTCTCGAAAACGAGCGCGACGACCGCGTTCGAACCATTAATGTAATACGTTCGCAATGCAACGAGGAACAAGGATCTATAATTGTTTTGGCGATCGGACGAGTTTGGCTTTTGGACGATGGTGCCGGTGGACTTTGAGATCTGACGGGACTTGGAAATATTTCGGACCGAAAGGTGTTTTTCTCTTTTTTCTCGAAAACGAGCGCGACGACCGCGTTCGAACCATTAATGTAATACGTTCGCAATGGAACGAGGAACAAGGATCTATAATTGTTTTGGCGATCGGACGAGTTTGGCTTTTGGACGATGGTGCCGGTGGACTTTGAGATCTGACGGGACTTGGAAATATTTCGGACCGAAAGGTGTTTTTCTCTTTTTTCTCGAAAACGAGCGCGACAACCGCGTTCGAACCATTAATGTAATACGTTCGCAATGCAACGAGGAACAAGGATCTATAATTGTTTTGGCGATCGGACGAGTTTGGCTTTTGGACGATGGTGCCGGTGGACTTTGAGATCTGACGGGACTTGGAAATATTTCGGACCGAAAGGTGTTTTTCTCTTTTTTCTCGAAAACGAGCGCGACGACCGCGTTCGAACCATTAATGTAATACGTTCGCAATGCAACGAGGAACAAGGATCTATAATTGTTTTGGCGATCGGACGAGTTTGGCTTTTGGACGATGGTGCCGGTGGACTTTGAGATCTGACGGGACTTGGAAATATTTCGGACCGAAAGGTGTTTTTCTCTTTTTTCTCGAAAACGAGCGCGACGACCGCGTTCGAACCATTAATGTAATACGTTCGCAATGCAACGAGGAACAAGGATCTATAATTGTTTTGGCGATCGGACGAGTTTGGCTTTTGGACGATGGTGCCGGTGGACTTTGAGATCTGACGGCCCTATTCCCTGTTCCGACGATCGATTTGCACGTCAGAATCGCTACGGACCTCCATCAGGGTTTCCCCTGACTTCGTCCTGACCAGGCATAGTTCACCATCTTTCGGGTCCCAACGTGTACGCTCTAGGTGCGCCTCTTCTCGCAATGAGAACGAGACGCCCCGGGAGTGCGAGGCCGCATCGTAACGCGGCCGATCCTCCCTCGGTCGACGCAAAGGTCGACCTTCAATTTCATTCCGCCTTTAGGTTTCTTTCTCCCAATGTCTCGCGCACATGTTAGACTCCTTGGTCCGTGTTTCAAGACGGGTCCTGAGAGTACCCAAAGCAGTAGCGTCGCCGACCGGTAATTCGAAGCTTGGCCCAGTCCAAGGACACCGCCTGCTAACAGCTGGCCAGGCCCGGGGACGGCACCAGGTCCGTGCCTCCGGGTAAGAACTGACCGGGCTTGCGGCAGGCCTGACGCAAACACATTCGAAAATGGATTGGTTGCGGCCCGATACCGTCTCGGAGTACCGTCGCGCAGCCGGCCGGGCGGCCGAGGGTCTGTCGCGTGCTCTGGGAGCAACGAAACAGGCAACCGCTCGGGCCGTAGACCGACACGCAACGGGTCGCGACGTTCTACTAGGGGAGAAGTGCACGACTACGTGGCCGGAACATTCGCCGCCAGTGGTGTACCCTCGCTAATGGAACCACGAAGGTCCACCCGGAGTATCGCGCACCGACGGGAGCCAGCCTCGTCGACGATGAATCTCCCCATTCGATCTTTTGGGTTTCTCAGGTTTACCCCTGAACGGTTTCACGTACTCTTGAACTCTCTCTTCAAAGTTCTTTTCAACTTTCCCTCACGGTACTTGTTCGCTATCGGTCTCGTGGTTGTATTTAGCCTTAGATGGAGTTTACCACCCACTTAGGGTTGCACTCTCAAGCAACCCGACTCTATGGAGAGATCCTCCCGAAACGCGTACCGGTCGCTACGGGCCTGGCACCCTCTCCGGGTAAGTGGCCCCATTCAAGATGGACTTGGACGCGGTGCGACGTCACGGGATAAACGGATCCTCCTGAACACTACAATTCCCTGCGGCGGAACCGCGGGATTTAGTGCTGGGCTAATTCCTGTTCGCTCGCCACTACTAAGGAAATCCTTGTTAGTTTCTTTTCCTCCGCTTAGTAATATGCTTAAATTCAGCGGGTAATCTCGCCTACTCTGAGGTCGTCAATCGTTATTATATAAAAATTATGTGCCACCAGAGAAAAAAGCCGAGACCGCGAAGTAGAGAGAAGATATTTTTGGAGAAGCAGGCACGTGCCTCCCTTCGGTATTATAAATCGTGCTCCTTCTTTTGGATATTGTATCACGAACGGGTCTCCCGGCCGGCGGGAGTACGGGTTCCCCCCGTACACATCCCGGCTCATAACCTGACCCGATGACGGATCGATGTGATCCGATCTCGTGTATGTATATCCAGAGGTGCCATCGCACGATACCAGAGAAAAGGTATATTTGGACTCCCTTCTTCTTCTATAATCGAGAGAATATTTAGTCCCCCCTACCTCTATTATTTTACGCCTCGCCAAAGTGTCTTTTCGTCGCGCATCGTCGATTCGATCCGGGAGGAGACTCTCGCAGAACGACCCCACCGGTTTTTATTTTAACGTCCGTCCGCTATTATTAGCTTTGAGATTCCGCTATCCCTTCACGCCTCGAGCAGTGACTCGCAGCAGAGGGAACCGTGGAAAAATAAGCTTTTCCGTGGACTGGACGACCGGTGAGACCCGCGGTCTCGTATACGATCGACCAACAACGCGACAAAGACATGGGGCGATCGGGGAGACTCGTTTTCTTCAATTGTACGAAGTAGAGTCTTCTTACACACCTTTCGCGGCATCGGCGCCTTTAGGTTCGTCAAAGTTCCAATTCGCGCAGCCGCGCCAACGAGGATTCCGGGGTACAGAAACGTTTTAAACGACGCGTGGAGCAATCACTCTTCTCTCATCGGATGTTTGGCGCAAACACTCTTGTGTGTCGACGGAACGTGGCCGTAGGGAGGGAATGAATATGGCGGCTAGGCGAGGACACGCGCAACGACGGGGAAATACATCGACCCGATCATGTTAACGAGTGATTTTCTAATTTATCATCCCGCACAGCGCCTCCATTCTCTCATGTACACCATCCCCTTGGATCTTCACGGCGTCCCGAAGAACGAGTGTGTTGTGCCCTCGATGTATCGATTGACTGTTCTCTCACTTGTCAACGACGACCCTCTCTTTTATAAAATCCCTGGGGCCGCGTGAACGCGACGATACAGAATGGCGCACATATGCCGCGCCGCACCCTGCTCTTTCTCACTCTATCTTTATCTCTCGCTCTTTGGTCTCTCTTTCTCAGGACAAATTTTTTATTTCAGGCGACGTCGGGAGCACGGTAAAAGATCTCGCGCAGAACGTGAAGGCAAATTCTGCACCACCAGTGCGAGTGGAGAGACCGCTGTGTGTGATGATGATGATCCAGGGGAGCGGTGCAGCACACGGGCGGTCGTTATAAAACAACGACGCACAACGCCGTGAAAGCACGCACGCACGCGAGTCCCTGATAACGCGATCATCATTCATCACATTTCGGCTCTCCCTTTCTGGTTCTCGCACGGGTGAGAGTACAACACACGCTTCACGATTCTCACGCGAGCCGTTGCAAACGCCGACGAACGGCCCAACTTTCGCTCGTACGTCGCGTATCTGACGTGTATCATCCGACCCGACTCCGAAACGCGTTACATCGTCGGAAACGCGTGACGGCGAGGATGTGATTATACGCAGACAGACGCAAGCAGTCTTTTGTATGTGATAACGACCCTCAGCCAGGCGTGGTCCAGGAATTGTATCCGTGGACCGCAATGTGCGTTCGAAATGTCGATGTTCATGTGTCCTGCAGTTCACACGTTGACGCGCAATTAGCTGCGTTCTTCATCGACCCACGAGCCAAGTGATCCACCGTTCAGGGTAATCATGTTATTATGTTCGTTATTATCTTTGTTCTCGGTTCGGATAAAGCCGAGGCCGGTGCGCCTCCAACCAGCGCGCGAAGGAGGTCCGGGCGTCGCCAGCGATGACGACACGGTGTGTGATTTGTGTCCAGGACGGGAACACCGTCGACGCGTACCGCGGAAACACCGCGACACGTCC
>CAWLCU010000269.1:107500-110000 GCA_963855975.1 Andrena chrysosceles | reverse complement strand
CAAAGGTCGACCTTCACTTTCATTCCGCCTTTAGGTTTCTTTCTCCCAATGACTCGCGCACATGTTAGACTCCTTGGTCCGTGTTTCAAGACGGGTCCTGAGAGTACCCAAAGCAGTAGCGTCGCCGACCGGTAATTCGAAGCTTGGCCCAGTCCAAGGACACCGCCTGCTAACAGCTGGCCAGGCCCGGGGACGGCACCAGGTCCGTGCCTCCGGGTAAGAACTGACCGGGCTTGCGGCGGGCCTGACGCAAACACATTCGAAAATGGATTGGTTGCGGCCCGATACCGTCTCGGAGTACCGTCGCGCAGCCGGCTGGGCGGCCGAGGGTCTGTCGCGTGCTCTGGGAGCAACGAAACAGGCAACCGCTCGGGCCGTAGACCGACACGCAACGGGTCGCGACGTTCTACTAGGGGAGAAGTGCACGACTACGTGGCCGGAACATTCGCCGCCAGTGGTGTACCCTCGCTAATGGAACCACGAAGGTCCACCCGGAGTATCGCGCACCGACGGGAGCCAGCCTCGTCGACGATGAATCTCCCCATTCGATCTTTTGGGTTTCTCAGGTTTACCCCTGAACGGTTTCACGTACTCTTGAACTCTCTCTTCAAAGTTCTTTTCAACTTTCCCTCACGGTACTTGTTCGCTATCGGTCTCGTGGTTGTATTTAGCCTTAGATGGAGTTTACCACCCACTTAGGGTTGCACTCTCAAGCAACCCGACTCTATGGAGAGATCCTCCCGAAACGCGTACCGGTCGCTACGGGCCTGGCACCCTCTCCGGGTAAGTGGCCCCATTCAAGATGGACTTGGACGCGGTGCGACGTCACGGGATAAACGGATCCTCCTGAACACTACAATTCCCTGCGGCGGAACCGCGGGATTCAGTGCTGGGCTAATTCCTGTTCGCTCGCCACTACTAAGGAAATCCTTGTTAGTTTCTTTTCCTCCGCTTAGTAATATGCTTAAATTCAGCGGGTAATCTCGCCTACTCTGAGGTCGTCAATCGTTATTATATAAAAATTATGTGCCACCAGAGAAAAAAGCCGAGACCGCGAAGTAGAGAGAAGATATTTTTGGAGAAGCAGGCACGTGCCTCCCTTCGGTATTATAAATCGTGCTCCTTCTTTTGGATATTGTATCACGAACGGGTCTCCCGGCCGGCGGGAGTACGGGTTCCCCCCGTACACATCCCGGCTCATAACCTGACCCGATGACGGATCGATGTGATCCGATCTCGTGTATGTATATCCAGAGGTGCCATCGCACGATACCAGAGAAAAGGTATATTTGGACTCCCTTCTTCTTCTATAATCGAGAGAATATTTAGTCCCCCCTACCTCTATTATTTTACGCCTCGCCAAAGTGTCTTTTCGTCGCGCATCGTCGATTCGATCCGGGAGGAGACTCTCGCAGAACGACCCCACCGGTTTTTATTTTAACGTCCGTCCGCTATTATTAGCTTTGAGATTCCGCTATCCCTTCACGCCTCGAGCAGTGACTCGCAGCAGAGGGAACCGTGGAAAAATAAGCTTTTCCGTGGACTGGACGACCGGTGAGACCCGCGGTCTCGTATACGATCGACCAACAACGCGACAAAGACATGGGGCGATCGGGGAGACTCGTTTTCTTCAATTGTACGAAGTAGAGTCTTCTTACACACCTTTCGCGGCATCGGCGCCTTTAGGTTCGTCAAAGTTCCAATTCGCGCAGCCGCGCCAACGAGGATTCCGGGGTACAGAAACGTTTTAAACGACGCGTGGAGCAATCACTCTTCTCTCATCGGATGTTTGGCGCAAACACTCTTGTGTGTCGACGGAACGTGGCCGTAGGGAGGGAATGAATATGGCGGCTAGGCGAGGACACGCGCAACGACGGGGAAATACATCGACCCGATCATGTTAACGAGTGATTTTCTAATTTATCATCCCGCACAGCGCCTCCATTCTCTCATGTACACCATCCCCTTGGATCTTCACGGCGTCCCGAAGAACGAGTGTGTTGTGCCCTCGATGTATCGATTGACTGTTCTCTCACTTGTCAACGACGACCCTCTCTTTTATAAAATCCCTGGGGCCGCGTGAACGCGACGATACAGAATGGCGCACATATGCCGCGCCGCACCCTGCTCTTTCTCACTCTATCTTTATCTCTCGCTCTTTGGTCTCTCTTTCTCAGGACAAATTTTTTATTTCAGGCGACGTCGGGAGCACGGTAAAAGATCTCGCGCAGAACGTGAAGGCAAATTCTGCACCACCAGTGCGAGTGGAGAGACCGCTGTGTGTGATGATGATGATCCAGGGGAGCGGTGCAGCACACGGGCGGTCGTTATAAAACAACGACGCACAACGCCGTGAAAGCACGCACGCACGCGAGTCCCTGATAACGCGATCATCATTCATCACATTTCGGCTCTCCCTTTCTGGTTCTCGCACGGGTGAGAGTACAACACACGCTTCACGATTCTCACGCGAGCCGTTGCAAACGCCGACGAACGGCCC
>CAWLCU010000269.1:97500-102500 GCA_963855975.1 Andrena chrysosceles | reverse complement strand
TATAATTGTTTTGGCGATCGGACGAGTTTGGCTTTTGGACGATGGTGCCGGTGGACTTTGAGATCTGACGGGACTTGGAAATATTTCGGACCGAAAGGTGTTTTTCTCTTTTTTCTCGAAAACGAGCGCGACGACCGCGTTCGAACCATTAATGTAATACGTTCGCAATGCAACGAGGAACAAGGATCTATAATTGTTTTGGCGATCGGACGAGTTTGGCTTTTGGACGATGGTGCCGGTGGACTTTGAGATCTGACGGGACTTGGAAATATTTCGGACCGAAAGGTGTTTTTCTCTTTTTTCTCGAAAACGAGCGCGACGACCGCGTTCGAACCATTAATGTAATACGTTCGCAATGCAACGAGGAACAAGGATCTATAATTGTTTTGGCGATCGGACGAGTTTGGCTTTTGGACGATGGTGCCGGTGGACTTTGAGATCTGACGGGACTTGGAAATATTTCGGACCGAAAGGTGTTTTTCTCTTTTTTCTCGAAAACGAGCGCGACGACCGCGTTCGAACCATTAATGTAATACGTTCGCAATGCAACGAGGAACAAGGATCTATAATTGTTTTGGCGATCGGACGAGTTTGGCTTTTGGACGATGGTGCCGGTGGACTTTGAGATCTGACGGCCCTATTCCCTGTTCCGACGATCGATTTGCACGTCAGAATCGCTACGGACCTCCATCAGGGTTTCCCCTGACTTCGTCCTGACCAGGCATAGTTCACCATCTTTCGGGTCCCAACGTGTACGCTCTAGGTGCGCCTCTTCTCGCAATGAGAACGAGACGCCCCGGGAGTGCGAGGCCGCATCGTAACGCGGCCGATCCTCCCTCGGTCGACGCAAAGGTCGACCTTCAATTTCATTCCGCCTTTAGGTTTCTTTCTCCCAATGTCTCGCGCACATGTTAGACTCCTTGGTCCGTGTTTCAAGACGGGTCCTGAGAGTACCCAAAGCAGTAGCGTCGCCGACCGGTAATTCGAAGCTTGGCCCAGTCCAAGGACACCGCCTGCTAACAGCTGGCCAGGCCCGGGGACGGCACCAGGTCCGTGCCTCCGGGTAAGAACTGACCGGGCTTGCGGCAGGCCTGACGCAAACACATTCGAAAATGGATTGGTTGCGGCCCGATACCGTCTCGGAGTACCGTCGCGCAGCCGGCCGGGCGGCCGAGGGTCTGTCGCGTGCTCTGGGAGCAACGAAACAGGCAACCGCTCGGGCCGTAGACCGACACGCAACGGGTCGCGACGTTCTACTAGGGGAGAAGTGCACGACTACGTGGCCGGAACATTCGCCGCCAGTGGTGTACCCTCGCTAATGGAACCACGAAGGTCCACCCGGAGTATCGCGCACCGACGGGAGCCAGCCTCGTCGACGATGAATCTCCCCATTCGATCTTTTGGGTTTCTCAGGTTTACCCCTGAACGGTTTCACGTACTCTTGAACTCTCTCTTCAAAGTTCTTTTCAACTTTCCCTCACGGTACTTGTTCGCTATCGGTCTCGTGGTTGTATTTAGCCTTAGATGGAGTTTACCACCCACTTAGGGTTGCACTCTCAAGCAACCCGACTCTATGGAGAGATCCTCCCGAAACGCGTACCGGTCGCTACGGGCCTGGCACCCTCTCCGGGTAAGTGGCCCCATTCAAGATGGACTTGGACGCGGTGCGACGTCACGGGATAAACGGATCCTCCTGAACACTACAATTCCCTGCGGCGGAACCGCGGGATTTAGTGCTGGGCTAATTCCTGTTCGCTCGCCACTACTAAGGAAATCCTTGTTAGTTTCTTTTCCTCCGCTTAGTAATATGCTTAAATTCAGCGGGTAATCTCGCCTACTCTGAGGTCGTCAATCGTTATTATATAAAAATTATGTGCCACCAGAGAAAAAAGCCGAGACCGCGAAGTAGAGAGAAGATATTTTTGGAGAAGCAGGCACGTGCCTCCCTTCGGTATTATAAATCGTGCTCCTTCTTTTGGATATTGTATCACGAACGGGTCTCCCGGCCGGCGGGAGTACGGGTTCCCCCCGTACACATCCCGGCTCATAACCTGACCCGATGACGGATCGATGTGATCCGATCTCGTGTATGTATATCCAGAGGTGCCATCGCACGATACCAGAGAAAAGGTATATTTGGACTCCCTTCTTCTTCTATAATCGAGAGAATATTTAGTCCCCCCTACCTCTATTATTTTACGCCTCGCCAAAGTGTCTTTTCGTCGCGCATCGTCGATTCGATCCGGGAGGAGACTCTCGCAGAACGACCCCACCGGTTTTTATTTTAACGTCCGTCCGCTATTATTAGCTTTGAGATTCCGCTATCCCTTCACGCCTCGAGCAGTGACTCGCAGCAGAGGGAACCGTGGAAAAATAAGCTTTTCCGTGGACTGGACGACCGGTGAGACCCGCGGTCTCGTATACGATCGACCAACAACGCGACAAAGACATGGGGCGATCGGGGAGACTCGTTTTCTTCAATTGTACGAAGTATTGTCTTCTTACACACCTTTCGCGGCATCGGCGCCTTTAGGTTCGTCAAAGTTCCAATTCGCGCAGCCGCGCCAACGAGGATTCCGGGGTACAGAAACGTTTTAAACGACGCGTGGAGCAATCACTCTTCTCTCATCGGATGTTTGGCGCAAACACTCTTGTGTGTCGACGGAACGTGGCCGTAGGGAGGGAATGAATATGGCGGCTAGGCGAGGACACGCGCAACGACGGGGAAATACATCGACCCGATCATGTTAACGAGTGATTTTCTAATTTATCATCCCGCACAGCGCCTCCATTCTCTCATGTACACCATCCCCTTGGATCTTCACGGCGTCCCGAAGAACGAGTGTGTTGTGCCCTCGATGTATCGATTGACTGTTCTCTCACTTGTCAACGACGACCCTCTCTTTTATAAAATCCCTGGGGCCGCGTGAACGCGACGATACAGAATGGCGCACATATGCCGCGCCGCACCCTGCTCTTTCTCACTCTATCTTTATCTCTCGCTCTTTGGTCTCTCTTTCTCAGGACAAATTTTTTATTTCAGGCGACGTCGGGAGCACGGTAAAAGATCTCGCGCAGAACGTGAAGGCAAATTCTGCACCACCAGTGCGAGTGGAGAGACCGCTGTGTGTGATGATGATGATCCAGGGGAGCGGTGCAGCACACGGGCGGTCGTTATAAAACAACGACGCACAACGCCGTGAAAGCACGCACGCACGCGAGTCCCTGATAACGCGATCATCATTCATCACATTTCGGCTCTCCCTTTCTGGTTCTCGCACGGGTGAGAGTACAACACACGCTTCACGATTCTCACGCGAGCCGTTGCAAACGCCGACGAACGGCCCAACTTTCGCTCGTACGTCGCGTATCTGACGTGTATCATCCGACCCGACTCCGAAACGCGTTACATCGTCGGAAACGCGTGACGGCGAGGATGTGATTATACGCAGACAGACGCAAGCAGTCTTTTGTATGTGATAACGACCCTCAGCCAGGCGTGGTCCAGGAATTGTATCCGTGGACCGCAATGTGCGTTCGAAATGTCGATGTTCATGTGTCCTGCAGTTCACACGTTGACGCGCAATTAGCTGCGTTCTTCATCGACCCACGAGCCAAGTGATCCACCGTTCAGGGTAATCATGTTATTATGTTCGTTATTATCTTTGTTCTCGGTTCGGATAAAGCCGAGGCCGGTGCGCCTCCAACCAGCGCGCGAAGGAGGTCCGGGCGTCGCCAGCGATGACGACACGGTGTGTGATTTGTGTCCAGGACGGGAACACCGTCGACGCGTACCGCGGAAACACCGCGACACGTCCGACGGCCGAGCGTACATATTCATTTAAAAACCTTCGAGATGTACTCGGGGCGAGGCCACCGCACGCGACAGCATCCTCTACTTACAACACGCTCCCCCGAAAGCGGACGCACGGCCGGCTTCGATCGGTCCAATCGGACTTTCGCTATCGAAGCTTCACAGCCGGTCCCTTTTTTCGGTTATCGGGGATGCGCGATTAAGCAAGCGATACGCGGGATGCACGTCGACGCGATAGATGCCGCGCCCTAGGTTACCCGGATCCTCTCCAAGGAGAGTGTCGTCCGTCACAGGACTTTTCGGAGAGCGCGACCAAAACTGAGGAAGCGGGATATGAGAGTGGAAGAAGCGTCGTCCAGAAAGAGAGAGAGAAACGTCGCGAGAAACCGAGGGGCTTCGACGGCGGCTCGTTCCTGCTCTCTCTCTCTCTCTCTCTCTCGCGAGCTTTACTTGACCACTCGGAGCGCTTATGGTGTGTTTTCTCGTCCCTGTCTTGGGTCGCGAGTGACTCCTTTCTCGATACGAGCCTCTACACGCTACTAGCGCAGACAACACGCACAGACACGGGGTCTCCCATACGAGGTGAACGCGAATCAACGAGGCGGCGGGTTATCGTAGAGGACGATCGCAACGACGGGTCTAGTTTTTCCCGATCAGTTAACAACGGCCTCTCGAGAAACGTCGCGCGAGCGCACTCGTGATTGCGTTCGTATTATTATCGTCCCGTTCTCAAAGAGGAGGGCGCATCCGGCGGTCTGGCGCGCTTGGCTCTTTGCGCTTCACCGATGACAGCGGACGGGAGAGTCGCGATGAGAAACCAGGTTCTCTCCGTCTGTAGCGACCTCCGCACGTAAGCCGTGCCACGGCGGTGATAAATGCATTCGCATTTCATTTTTGGTATCTGTTTAAATGCATTCGCATTTAGTTTTTGGTATCTGTTTAAATGCATTCGCATTTAGTTTTTGGTATCTGTTTAAAATGCATTCGCATTTCATTTTTGGTATCTGTTTAAATGCATTCGCATTTAGTTTTTGGTGTATCTGTTTAAATGCATTCGCATTTAGTTTTTGGTATCTGTTTAAAATGCATTCGCATTTCATTTTTGGTATCTGTTTAAATGCATTCGCATTTAGTTTTTGGTATCTGTTTAAATGCATTCGCATTTAGTTTTTGGTATCTGTTTAAA
>CAWLCU010000269.1:92500-95000 GCA_963855975.1 Andrena chrysosceles | reverse complement strand
GAAAACCGCCGCTACAACAGCCCGGCCGCCCGGCACGTTTGGACTTAGCCGCGGAGAGCGTCGGAGACAAGAGTAAACCGAATAAACAAATTATTATAAACAATCGCCGGGAACATTATCACGATAAATACACTGTCCCAAACGACATTTGAAAATAATTTCTCGCAACTTAGAAATATTTCGGGTCGAAAGGTGTTTTTCTCTTTTTTCTCGAAAACGAGCGCGACGACCGCGTTCGAACCATTAATGTAATACGTTCGCAATGCAACGAGGAACAAGGATCTATAATTGTTTTGGCGATCGGACGAGTTTGGCTTTTGGACGATGGTGCCGGTGGACTTTGAGATCTGACGGGACTTGGAAATATTTCGGACCGAAAGGTGTTTTTCGCGTTTTTCTCGAAAACGAGCGCGACGACCGCGGTCGAACCATTAATGTAATACGTTCGCAATGCAACGAGGAACAAGGATCTATAATTGTTTTGGCGATCGGACGAGTTTGGCTTTTGGACGATGGTGCCGGTGGACTTTGAGATCTGACGGGACTTGGAAATATTTCGGACCGAAAGGTGTTTTTCTCTTTTTTCTCGAAAACGAGCGCGACGACCGCGTTCGAACCATTAATGTAATACGTTCGCAATGCAACGAGGAACAAGGATCTATAATTGGTTTGGCGATCGGACGAGTTTGGCTTTTGGACGATGGTGCCGGTGGACTTTGAGATCTGACGGGACTTGGAAATATTTCGGACCGAAAGGTGTTTTTCTCTTTTTTCTCGAAAACGAGCGCGACGACCGCGTTCGAACCATTAATGTAATACGTTCGCAATGCAACGAGGAACAAGGATCTATAATTGTTTTGGCGATCGGACGAGTTTGGCTTTTGGACGATGGTGCCGGTGGACTTTGAGATCTGACGGCCCTATTCCCTGTTCCGACGATCGATTTGCACGTCAGAATCGCTACGGACCTCCATCAGGGTTTCCCCTGACTTCGTCCTGACCAGGCATAGTTCACCATCTTTCGGGTCCCAACGTGTACGCTCTAGGTGCGCCTCTTCTCGCAATGAGAACGAGACGCCCCGGGAGTGCGAGGCCGCATCGTAACGCGGCCGATCCTCCCTCGGTCGACGCAAAGGTCGACCTTCACTTTCATTCCGCCTTTAGGTTTCTTTCTCCCAATGTCTCGCGCACATGTTAGACCCCTTGGTCCGTGTTTCAAGACGGGTCCTGAGAGTACCCAAAGCAGTAGCGTCGCCGACCGGTAATTCGAAGCTTGGCCCAGTCCAAGGACACCGCCTGCTAACAGCTGGCCAGGCCCGGGGACGGCACCAGGTCCGTGCCTCCGGGTAAGAACTGACCGGGCTTGCGGCAGGCCTGACGCAAACACATTCGAAAATGGATTGGTTGCGGCCCGATACCGTCTCGGAGTACCGTCGCGCAGCCGGCCGGGCGGCCGAGGGTCTGTCGCGTGCTCTGGGAGCAACGAAACAGGCAACCGCTCGGGCCGTAGACCGACACGCAACGGGTCGCGACGTTCTACTAGGGGAGAAGTGCACGACTACGTGGCCGGAACATTCGCCGCCAGTGGTGTACCCTCGCTAATGGAACCACGAAGGTCCACCCGGAGTATCGCGCACCGACGGGAGCCAGCCTCGTCGACGATGAATCTCCCCATTCGATCTTTTGGGTTTCTCAGGTTTACCCCTGAACGGTTTCACGTACTCTTGAACTCTCTCTTCAAAGTTCTTTTCAACTTTCCCTCACGGTACTTGTTCGCTATCGGTCTCGTGGTTGTATTTAGCCTTAGATGGAGTTTACCACCCACTTAGGGTTGCACTCTCAAGCAACCCGACTCTATGGAGAGATCCTCCCGAAACGCGTACCGGTCGCTACGGGCCTGGCACCCTCTCCGGGTAAGTGGCCCCATTCAAGATGGACTTGGACGCGGTGCGACGTCACGGGATAAACGGATCCTCCTGAACACTACAATTCCCTGCGGCGGAACCGCGGGATTCAGTGCTGGGCTAATTCCTGTTCGCTCGCCACTACTAAGGAAATCCTTGTTAGTTTCTTTTCCTCCGCTTAGTAATATGCTTAAATTCAGCGGGTAATCTCGCCTACTCTGAGGTCGTCAATCGTTATTATATAAAAATTATGTGCCACCAGAGAAAAAAGCCGAGACCGCGAAGTAGAGAGAAGATATTTTTGGAGAAGCAGGCACGTGCCTCCCTTCGGTATTATAAATCGTGCTCCCTCTTTTGGATATTGTATCACGAACGGGTCTCCCGGCCGGCGGGAGTACGGGTTCCCCCCGTACACATCCCGGCTCATAACCTGACCCGATGACGGATCGATGTGATCCGATCTCGTGTATGTATATCCAGAGGTGCCATCGCACGATACCAGAGAAAAGGTATATTTGGACTCCCTTCTTCTTCTATAATCGAGAGAATATTTAGTCCCCCCTACCTCTATTATTTTACGCCTCGCCAAAGTGTCT
>CAWLCU010000269.1:82500-87500 GCA_963855975.1 Andrena chrysosceles | reverse complement strand
TGTCACCAACGTCACTTTTGGACGCTCACCACGTAAGGGCCATTCGGTCTTAGACACCGACCCGTGGTAATGCTGTGTGGAGAAATCCAAAACGCAACACGGTCAGAACAGTGGAGAAAGAATCTCGAGGAGCGGTGACTGCTTCTCAACCGAGGTCATAGAATAGCCACACGCCCAACGCTGCTCCGACCGAGACGTTCGGACCGTCGCTCTCCCTTATAGATACCGAACGGCCGGCCGGAACGCCGGCGCCGCCGTACCTTACGCACGGGCGCTTATGGGTGAAAACCGCCGCTACAACAGCCCGGCCGCCCGGCACGTTTGGACTTAGCCGCGGAGAGCGTCGGAGACAAGAGTAAACCGAATAAACAAATTATTATAAACAATCGCCGGGAACATTATCACGATAAATACACTGTCCCAAACGACATTTGAAAATAATTTCTCGCAACTTAGAAATATTTCGGGTCGAAAGGTGTTTTTCTCTTTTTTCTCGAAAACGAGCGCGACGACCGCGTTCGAACCATTAATGTAATACGTTCGCAATGCAACGAGGAACAAGGATCTATAATTGTTTTGGCGATCGGACGAGTTTGGCTTTTGGACGATGGTGCCGGTGGACTTTGAGATCTGACGGGACTTGGAAATATTTCGGACCGAAAGGTGTTTTTCGCGTTTTTCTCGAAAACGAGCGCGACGACCGCGGTCGAACCATTAATGTAATACGTTCGCAATGCAACGAGGAACAAGGATCTATAATTGTTTTGGCGATCGGACGAGTTTGGCTTTTGGACGATGGTGCCGGTGGACTTTGAGATCTGACGGGACTTGGAAATATTTCGGACCGAAAGGTGTTTTTCTCTTTTTTCTCGAAAACGAGCGCGACGACCGCGTTCGAACCATTAATGTAATACGTTCGCAATGCAACGAGGAACAAGGATCTATAATTGGTTTGGCGATCGGACGAGTTTGGCTTTTGGACGATGGTGCCGGTGGACTTTGAGATCTGACGGGACTTGGAAATATTTCGGACCGAAAGGTGTTTTTCTCTTTTTTCTCGAAAACGAGCGCGACGACCGCGTTCGAACCATTAATGTAATACGTTCGCAATGCAACGAGGAACAAGGATCTATAATTGTTTTGGCGATCGGACGAGTTTGGCTTTTGGACGATGGTGCCGGTGGACTTTGAGATCTGACGGCCCTATTCCCTGTTCCGACGATCGATTTGCACGTCAGAATCGCTACGGACCTCCATCAGGGTTTCCCCTGACTTCGTCCTGACCAGGCATAGTTCACCATCTTTCGGGTCCCAACGTGTACGCTCTAGGTGCGCCTCTTCTCGCAATGAGAACGAGACGCCCCGGGAGTGCGAGGCCGCATCGTAACGCGGCCGATCCTCCCTCGGTCGACGCAAAGGTCGACCTTCACTTTCATTCCGCCTTTAGGTTTCTTTCTCCCAATGTCTCGCGCACATGTTAGACTCCTTGGTCCGTGTTTCAAGACGGGTCCTGAGAGTACCCAAAGCAGTAGCGTCGCCGACCGGTAATTCGAAGCTTGGCCCAGTCCAAGGACACCGCCTGCTAACAGCTGGCCAGGCCCGGGGACGGCACCAGGTCCGTGCCTCCGGGTAAGAACTGACCGGGCTTGCGGCAGGCCTGACGCAAACACATTCGAAAATGGATTGGTTGCGGCCCGATACCGTCTCGGAGTACCGTCGCGCAGCCGGCCGGGCGGCCGAGGGTCTGTCGCGTGCTCTGGGAGCAACGAAACAGGCAACCGCTCGGGCCGTAGACCGACACGCAACGGGTCGCGACGTTCTACTAGGGGAGAAGTGCACGACTACGTGGCCGGAACATTCGCCGCCAGTGGTGTACCCTCGCTAATGGAACCACGAAGGTCCACCCGGAGTATCGCGCACCGACGGGAGCCAGCCTCGTCGACGATGAATCTCCCCATTCGATCTTTTGGGTTTCTCAGGTTTACCCCTGAACGGTTTCACGTACTCTTGAACTCTCTCTTCAAAGTTCTTTTCAACTTTCCCTCACGGTACTTGTTCGCTATCGGTCTCGTGGTTGTATTTAGCCTTAGATGGAGTTTACCACCCACTTAGGGTTGCACTCTCAAGCAACCCGACTCTATGGAGAGATCCTCCCGAAACGCGTACCGGTCGCTACGGGCCTGGCACCCTCTCCGGGTAAGTGGCCCCATTCAAGATGGACTTGGACGCGGTGCGACGTCACGGGATAAACGGATCCTCCTGAACACTACAATTCCCTGCGGCGGAACCGCGGGATTCAGTGCTGGGCTAATTCCTGTTCGCTCGCCACTACTAAGGAAATCCTTGTTAGTTTCTTTTCCTCCGCTTAGTAATATGCTTAAATTCAGCGGGTAATCTCGCCTACTCTGAGGTCGTCAATCGTTATTATATAAAAATTATGTGCCACCAGAGAAAAAAGCCGAGACCGCGAAGTAGAGAGAAGATATTTTTGGAGAAGCAGGCACGTGCCTCCCTTCGGTATTATAAATCGTGCTCCCTCTTTTGGATATTGTATCACGAACGGGTCTCCCGGCCGGCGGGAGTACGGGTTCCCCCCGTACACATCCCGGCTCATAACCTGACCCGATGACGGATCGATGTGATCCGATCTCGTGTATGTATATCCAGAGGTGCCATCGCACGATACCAGAGAAAAGGTATATTTGGACTCCCTTCTTCTTCTATAATCGAGAGAATATTTAGTCCCCCCTACCTCTATTATTTTACGCCTCGCCAAAGTGTCTTTTCGTCGCGCATCGTCGATTCGATCCGGGAGGAGACTCTCGCAGAACGACCCCACCGGTTTTTATTTTAACGTCCGTCCGCTATTATTAGCTTTGAGATTCCGCTATCCCTTCACGCCTCGAGCAGTGACTCGCAGCAGAGGGAACCGTGGAAAAATAAGCTTTTCCGTGGACTGGACGACCGGTGAGACCCGCGGTCTCGTATACGATCGACCAACAACGCGACAAAGACATGGGGCGATCGGGGAGACTCGTTTTCTTCAATTGTACGAAGTAGAGTCTTCTTACACACCTTTCGCGGCATCGGCGCCTTTAGGTTCGTCAAAGTTCCAATTCGCGCAGCCGCGCCAACGAGGATTCCGGGGTACAGAAACGTTTTAAACGACGCGTGGAGCAATCACTCTTCTCTCATCGGATGTTTGGCGCAAACACTCTTGTGTGTCGACGGAACGTGGCCGTAGGGAGGGAATGAATATGGCGGCTAGGCGAGGACACGCGCAACGACGGGGAAATACATCGACCCGATCATGTTAACGAGTGATTTTCTAATTTATCATCCCGCACAGCGCCTCCATTCTCTCATGTACACCATCCCCTTGGATCTTCACGGCGTCCCGAAGAACGAGTGTGTTGTGCCCTCGATGTATCGATTGACTGTTCTCTCACTTGTCAACGACGACCCTCTCTTTTATAAAATCCCTGGGGCCGCGTGAACGCGACGATACAGAATGGCGCACATATGCCGCGCCGCACCCTGCTCTTTCTCACTCTATCTTTATCTCTCGCTCTTTGGTCTCTCTTTCTCAGGACAAATTTTTTATTTCAGGCGACGTCGGGAGCACGGTAAAAGATCTCGCGCAGAACGTGAAGGCAAATTCTGCACCACCAGTGCGAGTGGAGAGACCGCTGTGTGTGATGATGATGATCCAGGGGAGCGGTGCCGCACACGGGCGGTCGTTATAAAACAACGACGCACAACGCCGTGAAAGCACGCACGCACGCGAGTCCCTGATAACGCGATCATCATTCATCACATTTCGGCTCTCCCTTTCTGGTTCTCGCACGGGTGAGAGTACAACACACGCTTCACGATTCTCACGCGAGCCGTTGCAAACGCCGACGAACGGCCCAACTTTCGCTCGTACGTCGCGTATCTGACGTGTATCATCCGACCCGACTCCGAAACGCGTTACATCGTCGGAAACGCGTGACGGCGAGGATGTGATTATACGCAGACAGACGCAAGCAGTCTTTTGTATGTGATAACGACCCTCAGCCAGGCGTGGTCCAGGAATTGTATCCGTGGACCGCAATGTGCGTTCGAAATGTCGATGTTCATGTGTCCTGCAGTTCACACGTTGACGCGCAATTAGCTGCGTTCTTCATCGACCCACGAGCCAAGTGATCCACCGTTCAGGGTAATCATGTTATTATGTTCGTTATTATCTTTGTTCTCGGTTCGGATAAAGCCGAGGCCGGTGCGCCTCCAACCAGCGCGCGAAGGAGGTCCGGGCGTCGCCAGCGATGACGACACGGTGTGTGATTTGTGTCCAGGACGGGAACACCGTCGACGCGTACCGCGGAAACACCGCGACACGTACGACGGCCGAGCGTACATATTCATTTAAAAACCTTCGAGATGTACTCGGGGCGAGGCCACCGCACGCGACAGCATCCTCTACTTACAACACGCTCCCCCGAAAGCGGACGCACGGCCGGCTTCGATCGGTCCAATCGGACTTTCGCTATCGAAGCTTCACAGCCGGTCCCTTTTTTCGGTTATCGGGGATGCGCGATTAAGCAAGCGATACGCGGGATGCACGTCGACGCGATAGATGCCGCGCCCTAGGTTACCCGGATCCTCTCCAAGGAGAGTGTCGTCCGTCACAGGACTTTTCGGAGAGCGCGACCAAAACTGAGGAAGCGGGATATGAGAGTGGAAGAAGCGTCGTCCAGAAAGAGAGAGAGAAACGTCGCGAGAAACCGAGGGGCTTCGACGGCGGCTCGTTCCTGCTCTCTCTCTCTCTCTCTCTCTCGCGAGCTTTACTTGACCACTCGGAGCGCTTATGGTGTGTTTTCTCGTCCCTGTCTTGGGTCGCGAGTGACTCCTTTCTCGATACGAGCCTCTACACGCTACTAGCGCAGACAACACGCACAGACACGGGGTCTCCCATACGAGGTGAACGCGAATCGACGAGGCGGCGGGTTATCGTAGAG
>CAWLCU010000269.1:75000-80000 GCA_963855975.1 Andrena chrysosceles | reverse complement strand
TAGCGCGGACAAGTGCATGCTGAGCAAACGGGAAAGCGCGAATCGTGCCATGCTGTTCATAACGAGTTGGCCCGTAATGTGCGCGCTAGGCATATCGAGATCTGACACCTCTTGGGTTTGTATCTACTTTCTCCCTCTTTCAAAGTTCGAACTTTTAAGTTCGATACTTTATATGTACCCGACGCTAGCCTTCCTTAGCGTTTTGTTAAATTTACATCGTCCATCTGCGTGGATAAAGAGTTGAATGCATAAGGTAGTACAAGCATACAGATAACTGCATACATGTCACCAACGTCACTTTTGGACGCTCACCACGTAAGGGCCATTCGGTCTTAGACACCGACCCGTGGTAATGCTGTGTGGAGAAATCCAAAACGCAACACGGTCAGAACAGTGGAGAAAGAATCTCGAGGAGCGGTGACTGCTTCTCAACCGAGGTCATAGAATAGCCACGCGCCCAACGCTGCTCCGACCGAGACGTTCGGACCGTCGCTCTCCCTTATAGATACCGAACGGCCGGCCGGAACGCCGGCGCCGCCGTACCTTACGCACGGGCGCTTATGGGTGAAAACCGCCGCTACAACAGCCCGGCCGCCCGGCACGTTTGGACTTAGCCGCGGAGAGCGTCGGAGACAAGAGTAAACCGAATAAACAAATTATTATAAACAATCGCCGGGAACATTATCACGATAAATACACTGTCCCAAACGACATTTGAAAATAATTTCTCGCAACTTAGAAATATTTCGGGTCGAAAGGTGTTTTTCTCTTTTTTCTCGAAAACGAGCGCGACGACCGCGTTCGAACCATTAATGTAATACGTTCGCAATGCAACGAGGAACAAGGATCTATAATTGATTTGGCGATCGGACGAGTTTGGCTTTTGGACGATGGTGCCGGTGGACTTTGAGATCTGACGGGACTTGGAAATATTTCGGACCGAAAGGTGTTTTTCGCGTTTTTCTCGAAAACGAGCGCGACGACCGCGGTCGAACCATTAATGTAATACGTTCGCAATGCAACGAGGAACAAGGATCTATAATTGTTTTGGCGATCGGACGAGTTTGGCTTTTGGACGATGGTGCCGGTGGACTTTGAGATCTGACGGGACTTGGAAATATTTCGGACCGAAAGGTGTTTTTTCTTTTTTCTCGAAAACGAGCGCGACGACCGCGTTCGAACCATTAATGTAATACGTTCGCAATGCAACGAGGAACAAGGATCTATAATTGTTTTGGCGATCGGACGAGTTTGGCTTTTGGACGATGGTGCCGGTGGACTTTGAGATCTGACGGGACTTGGAAATATTTCGGACCGAAAGGTGTTTTTCTCTTTTTTCTCGAAAACGAGCGCGACGACCGCGTTCGAACCATTAATGTAATACGTTCGCAATGCAACGAGGAACAAGGATCTATAATTGTTTTGGCGATCGGACGAGTTTGGCTTTTGGACGATGGTGCCGGTGGACTTTGAGATCTGACGGCCCTATTCCCTGTTCCGACGATCGATTTGCACGTCAGAATCGCTACGGACCTCCATCAGGGTTTCCCCTGACTTCGTCCTGACCAGGCATAGTTCACCATCTTTCGGGTCCCAACGTGTACGCTCTAGGTGCGCCTCTTCTCGCAATGAGAACGAGACGCCCCGGGAGTGCGAGGCCGCATCGTAACGCGGCCGATCCTCCCTCGGTCGACGCAAAGGTCGACCTTCACTTTCATTCCGCCTTTAGGTTTCTTTCTCCCAATGTCTCGCGCACATGTTAGACTCCTTGGTCCGTGTTTCAAGACGGGTCCTGAGAGTACCCAAAGCAGTAGCGTCGCCGACCGGTAATTCGAAGCTTGGCCCAGTCCAAGGACACCGCCTGCTAACAGCTGGCCAGGCCCGGGGACGGCACCAGGTCCGTGCCTCCGGGTAAGAACTGACCGGGCTTGCGGCAGGCCTGACGCAAACACATTCGAAAATGGATTGGTTGCGGCCCGATACCGTCTCGGAGTACCGTCGCGCAGCCGGCCGGGCGGCCGAGGGTCTGTCGCGTGCTCTGGGAGCAACGAAACAGGCAACCGCTCGGGCCGTAGACCGACACGCAACGGGTCGCGACGTTCTACTAGGGGAGAAGTGCACGACTACGTGGCCGGAACATTCGCCGCCAGTGGTGTACCCTCGCTAATGGAACCACGAAGGTCCACCCGGAGTATCGCGCACCGACGGGAGCCAGCCTCGTCGACGATGAATCTCCCCATTCGATCTTTTGGGTTTCTCAGGTTTACCCCTGAACGGTTTCACGTACTCTTGAACTCTCTCTTCAAAGTTCTTTTCAACTTTCCCTCACGGTACTTGTTCGCTATCGGTCTCGTGGTTGTATTTAGCCTTAGATGGAGTTTACCACCCACTTAGGGTTGCACTCTCAAGCAACCCGACTCTATGGAGAGATCCTCCCGAAACGCGTACCGGTCGCTACGGGCCTGGCACCCTCTCCGGGTAAGTGGCCCCATTCAAGATGGACTTGGACGCGGTGCGACGTCACGGGATAAACGGATCCTCCTGAACACTACAATTCCCTGCGGCGGAACCGCGGGATTCAGTGCTGGGCTAATTCCTGTTCGCTCGCCACTACTAAGGAAATCCTTGTTAGTTTCTTTTCCTCCGCTTAGTAATATGCTTAAATTCAGCGGGTAATCTCGCCTACTCTGAGGTCGTCAATCGTTATTATATAAAAATTATGTGCCACCAGAGAAAAAAGCCGAGACCGCGAAGTAGAGAGAAGATATTTTTGGAGAAGCAGGCACGTGCCTCCCTTCGGTATTATAAATCGTGCTCCCTCTTTTGGATATTGTATCACGAACGGGTCTCCCGGCCGGCGGGAGTACGGGTTCCCCCCGTACACATCCCGGCTCATAACCTGACCCGATGACGGATCGATGTGATCCGATCTCGTGTATGTATATCCAGAGGTGCCATCGCACGATACCAGAGAAAAGGTATATTTGGACTCCCTTCTTCTTCTATAATCGAGAGAATATTTAGTCCCCCCTACCTCTATTATTTTACGCCTCGCCAAAGTGTCTTTTCGTCGCGCATCGTCGATTCGATCCGGGAGGAGACTCTCGCAGAACGACCCCACCGGTTTTTATTTTAACGTCCGTCCGCTATTATTAGCTTTGAGATTCCGCTATCCCTTCACGCCTCGAGCAGTGACTCGCAGCAGAGGGAACCGTGGAAAAATAAGCTTTTCCGTGGACTGGACGACCGGTGAGACCCGCGGTCTCGTATACGATCGACCAACAACGCGACAAAGACATGGGGCGATCGGGGAGACTCGTTTTCTTCAATTGTACGAAGTAGAGTCTTCTTACACACCTTTCGCGGCATCGGCGCCTTTAGGTTCGTCAAAGTTCCAATTCGCGCAGCCGCGCCAACGAGGATTCCGGGGTACAGAAACGTTTTAAACGACGCGTGGAGCAATCACTCTTCTCTCATCGGATGTTTGGCGCAAACACTCTTGTGTGTCGACGGAACGTGGCCGTAGGGAGGGAATGAATATGGCGGCTAGGCGAGGACACGCGCAACGACGGGGAAATACATCGACCCGATCATGTTAACGAGTGATTTTCTAATTTATCATCCCGCACAGCGCCTCCATTCTCTCATGTACACCATCCCCTTGGATCTTCACGGCGTCCCGAAGAACGAGTGTGTTGTGCCCTCGATGTATCGATTGACTGTTCTCTCACTTGTCAACGACGACCCTCTCTTTTATAAAATCCCTGGGGCCGCGTGAACGCGACGATACAGAATGGCGCACATATGCCGCGCCGCACCCTGCTCTTTCTCACTCTATCTTTATCTCTCGCTCTTTGGTCTCTCTTTCTCAGGACAAATTTTTTATTTCAGGCGACGTCGGGAGCACGGTAAAAGATCTCGCGCAGAACGTGAAGGCAAATTCTGCACCACCAGTGCGAGTGGAGAGACCGCTGTGTGTGATGATGATGATCCAGGGGAGCGGTGCAGCACACGGGCGGTCGTTATAAAACAACGACGCACAACGCCGTGAAAGCACGCACGCACGCGAGTCCCTGATAACGCGATCATCATTCATCACATTTCGGCTCTCCCTTTCTGGTTCTCGCACGGGTGAGAGTACAACACACGCTTCACGATTCTCACGCGAGCCGTTGCAAACGCCGACGAACGGCCCAACTTTCGCTCGTACGTCGCGTATCTGACGTGTATCATCCGACCCGACTCCGAAACGCGTTACATCGTCGGAAACGCGTGACGGCGAGGATGTGATTATACGCAGACAGACGCAAGCAGTCTTTTGTATGTGATAACGACCCTCAGCCAGGCGTGGTCCAGGAATTGTATCCGTGGACCGCAATGTGCGTTCGAAATGTCGATGTTCATGTGTCCTGCAGTTCACACGTTGACGCGCAATTAGCTGCGTTCTTCATCGACCCACGAGCCAAGTGATCCACCGTTCAGGGTAATCATGTTATTATGTTCGTTATTATCTTTGTTCTCGGTTCGGATAAAGCCGAGGCCGGTGCGCCTCCAACCAGCGCGCGAAGGAGGTCCGGGCGTCGCCAGCGATGACGACACGGTGTGTGATTTGTGTCCAGGACGGGAACACCGTCGACGCGTACCGCGGAAACACCGCGACACGTCCGACGGCCGAGCGTACATATTCATTTAAAAACCTTCGAGATGTACTCGGGGCGAGGCCACCGCACGCGACAGCATCCTCTACTTACAACACGCTCCCCCGAAAGCGGACGCACGGCCGGCTTCGATCGGTCCAATCGGACTTTCGCTATCGAAGCTTCACAGCCGGTCCCTTTTTTCGGTTATCGGGGATGCGCGATTAAGCAAGCGATACGCGGGATGCACGTCGACGCGATAGATGCCGCGCCCTAGGTTACCCGGATCCTCTCCAAGGAGAGTGTCGTCCGTCACAGGACTTTTCGGAGAGCGCGACCAAAACTGAGGAAGCGGGATATGAG
>CAWLCU010000269.1:67500-72500 GCA_963855975.1 Andrena chrysosceles | reverse complement strand
TTTGATTCTTCCACGGACTAATATGTGAATCGGATATGTGCCCCTTTTATATATACGTTCACAGAAAGATCTCGGATTCAGACAAAATTCATTACATTTCCCCTTATAAATAAGGGGATGGCATCGGATGCACGATAAAGCGCGTATCACGCGTGCCGCTGCATCCATCGGGAAGCACGGAGTACACGCACGCTAGCATCAACCGTAGAAGCACGGACCACTACACGCTGGACATATCGACAAAGCGCGTATCATTCACGCTGGTCATGTACGTAATAGCGCGGACAAGTGCATGCTGAGCAAACGGGAAAGCGCGAATCGTGCCATGCTGTTCATAACGAGTTGGCCCGTAATGTGCGCGCTAGGCATATCGAGATCTGACACCTCTTGGGTTTGTATCTACTTTCTCCCTCTTTCAAAGTTCGAACTTTTAAGTTCGATACTTTATATGTACCCGACGCTAGCCTTCCTTAGCGTTTTGTTAAATTTACATCGTCCATCTGCGTGGATAAAGAGTTGAATGCATAAGGTAGTACAAGCATACAGATAACTGCATACATGTCACCAACGTCACTTTTGGACGCTCACCACGTAAGGGCCATTCGGTCTTAGACACCGACCCGTGGTAATGCTGTGTGGAGAAATCCAAAACGCAACACGGTCAGAACAGTGGAGAAAGAATCTCGAGGAGCGGTGACTGCTTCTCAACCGAGGTCATAGAATAGCCACGCGCCCAACGCTGCTCCGACCGAGACGTTCGGACCGTCGCTCTCCCTTATAGATACCGAACGGCCGGCCGGAACGCCGGCGCCGCCGTACCTTACGCACGGGCGCTTATGGGTGAAAACCGCCGCTACAACAGCCCGGCCGCCCGGCACGTTTGGACTTAGCCGCGGAGAGCGTCGGAGACAAGAGTAAACCGAATAAACAAATTATTATAAACAATCGCCGGGAACATTATCACGATAAATACACTGTCCCAAACGACATTTGAAAATAATTTCTCGCAACTTAGAAATATTTCGGGTCGAAAGGTGTTTTTCTCTTTTTTCTCGAAAACGAGCGCGACGACCGCGTTCGAACCATTAATGTAATACGTTCGCAATGCAACGAGGAACAAGGATCTATAATTGATTTGGCGATCGGACGAGTTTGGCTTTTGGACGATGGTGCCGGTGGACTTTGAGATCTGACGGGACTTGGAAATATTTCGGACCGAAAGGTGTTTTTCGCGTTTTTCTCGAAAACGAGCGCGACGACCGCGGTCGAACCATTAATGTAATACGTTCGCAATGCAACGAGGAACAAGGATCTATAATTGTTTTGGCGATCGGACGAGTTTGGCTTTTGGACGATGGTGCCGGTGGACTTTGAGATCTGACGGGACTTGGAAATATTTCGGACCGAAAGGTGTTTTTTCTTTTTTCTCGAAAACGAGCGCGACGACCGCGTTCGAACCATTAATGTAATACGTTCGCAATGCAACGAGGAACAAGGATCTATAATTGTTTTGGCGATCGGACGAGTTTGGCTTTTGGACGATGGTGCCGGTGGACTTTGAGATCTGACGGGACTTGGAAATATTTCGGACCGAAAGGTGTTTTTCTCTTTTTTCTCGAAAACGAGCGCGACGACCGCGTTCGAACCATTAATGTAATACGTTCGCAATGCAACGAGGAACAAGGATCTATAATTGTTTTGGCGATCGGACGAGTTTGGCTTTTGGACGATGGTGCCGGTGGACTTTGAGATCTGACGGCCCTATTCCCTGTTCCGACGATCGATTTGCACGTCAGAATCGCTACGGACCTCCATCAGGGTTTCCCCTGACTTCGTCCTGACCAGGCATAGTTCACCATCTTTCGGGTCCCAACGTGTACGCTCTAGGTGCGCCTCTTCTCGCAATGAGAACGAGACGCCCCGGGAGTGCGAGGCCGCATCGTAACGCGGCCGATCCTCCCTCGGTCGACGCAAAGGTCGACCTTCACTTTCATTCCGCCTTTAGGTTTCTTTCTCCCAATGTCTCGCGCACATGTTAGACTCCTTGGTCCGTGTTTCAAGACGGGTCCTGAGAGTACCCAAAGCAGTAGCGTCGCCGACCGGTAATTCGAAGCTTGGCCCAGTCCAAGGACACCGCCTGCTAACAGCTGGCCAGGCCCGGGGACGGCACCAGGTCCGTGCCTCCGGGTAAGAACTGACCGGGCTTGCGGCGGGCCTGACGCAAACACATTCGAAAATGGATTGGTTGCGGCCCGATACCGTCTCGGAGTACCGTCGCGCAGCCGGCCGGGCGGCCGAGGGTCTGTCGCGTGCTCTGGGAGCAACGAAACAGGCAACCGCTCGGGCCGTAGACCGACACGCAACGGGTCGCGACGTTCTACTAGGGGAGAAGTGCACGACTACGTGGCCGGAACATTCGCCGCCAGTGGTGTACCCTCGCTAATGGAACCACGAAGGTCCACCCGGAGTATCGCGCACCGACGGGAGCCAGCCTCGTCGACGATGAATCTCCCCATTCGATCTTTTGGGTTTCTCAGGTTTACCCCTGAACGGTTTCACGTACTCTTGAACTCTCTCTTCAAAGTTCTTTTCAACTTTCCCTCACGGTACTTGTTCGCTATCGGTCTCGTGGTTGTATTTAGCCTTAGATGGAGTTTACCACCCACTTAGGGTTGCACTCTCAAGCAACCCGACTCTATGGAGAGATCCTCCCGAAACGCGTACCGGTCGCTACGGGCCTGGCACCCTCTCCGGGTAAGTGGCCCCATTCAAGATGGACTTGGACGCGGTGCGACGTCACGGGATAAACGGATCCTCCTGAACACTACAATTCCCTGCGGCGGAACCGCGGGATTCAGTGCTGGGCTAATTCCTGTTCGCTCGCCACTACTAAGGAAATCCTTGTTAGTTTCTTTTCCTCCGCTTAGTAATATGCTTAAATTCAGCGGGTAATCTCGCCTACTCTGAGGTCGTCAATCGTTATTATATAAAAATTATGTGCCACCAGAGAAAAAAGCCGAGACCGCGAAGTAGAGAGAAGATATTTTTGGAGAAGCAGGCACGTGCCTCCCTTCGGTATTATAAATCGTGCTCCCTCTTTTGGATATTGTATCACGAACGGGTCTCCCGGCCGGCGGGAGTACGGGTTCCCCCCGTACACATCCCGGCTCATAACCTGACCCGATGACGGATCGATGTGATCCGATCTCGTGTATGTATATCCAGAGGTGCCATCGCACGATACCAGAGAAAAGGTATATTTGGACTCCCTTCTTCTTCTATAATCGAGAGAATATTTAGTCCCCCCTACCTCTATTATTTTACGCCTCGCCAAAGTGTCTTTTCGTCGCGCATCGTCGATTCGATCCGGGAGGAGACTCTCGCAGAACGACCCCACCGGTTTTTATTTTAACGTCCGTCCGCTATTATTAGCTTTGAGATTCCGCTATCCCTTCACGCCTCGAGCAGTGACTCGCAGCAGAGGGAACCGTGGAAAAATAAGCTTTTCCGTGGACTGGACGACCGGTGAGACCCGCGGTCTCGTATACGATCGACCAACAACGCGACAAAGACATGGGGCGATCGGGGAGACTCGTTTTCTTCAATTGTACGAAGTAGAGTCTTCTTACACACCTTTCGCGGCATCGGCGCCTTTAGGTTCGTCAAAGTTCCAATTCGCGCAGCCGCGCCAACGAGGATTCTGGGGTACAGAAACGTTTTAAACGACGCGTGGAGCAATCACTCTTCTCTCATCGGATGTTTGGCGCAAACACTCTTGTGTGTCGACGGAACGTGGCCGTAGGGAGGGAATGAATATGGCGGCTAGGCGAGGACACGCGCAACGACGGGGAAATACATCGACCCGATCATGTTAACGAGTGATTTTCTAATTTATCATCCCGCACAGCGCCTCCATTCTCTCATGTACACCATCCCCTTGGATCTTCACGGCGTCCCGAAGAACGAGTGTGTTGTGCCCTCGATGTATCGATTGACTGTTCTCTCACTTGTCAACGACGACCCTCTCTTTTATAAAATCCCTGGGGCCGCGTGAACGCGACGATACAGAATGGCGCACATATGCCGCGCCGCACCCTGCTCTTTCTCACTCTATCTTTATCTCTCGCTCTTTGGTCTCTCTTTCTCAGGACAAATTTTTTATTTCAGGCGACGTCGGGAGCACGGTAAAAGATCTCGCGCAGAACGTGAAGGCAAATTCTGCACCACCAGTGCGAGTGGAGAGACCGCTGTGTGTGATGATGATGATCCAGGGGAGCGGTGCAGCACACGGGCGGTCGTTATAAAACAACGACGCACAACGCCGTGAAAGCACGCACGCACGCGAGTCCCTGATAACGCGATCATCATTCATCACATTTCGGCTCTCCCTTTCTGGTTCTCGCACGGGTGAGAGTACAACACACGCTTCACGATTCTCACGCGAGCCGTTGCAAACGCCGACGAACGGCCCAACTTTCGCTCGTACGTCGCGTATCTGACGTGTATCATCCGACCCGACTCCGAAACGCGTTACATCGTCGGAAACGCGTGACGGCGAGGATGTGATTATACGCAGACAGACGCAAGCAGTCTTTTGTATGTGATAACGACCCTCAGCCAGGCGTGGTCCAGGAATTGTATCCGTGGACCGCAATGTGCGTTCGAAATGTCGATGTTCATGTGTCCTGCAGTTCACACGTTGACGCGCAATTAGCTGCGTTCTTCATCGACCCACGAGCCAAGTGATCCACCGTTCAGGGTAATCATGTTATTATGTTCGTTATTATCTTTGTTCTCGGTTCGGATAAAGCCGAGGCCGGTGCGCCTCCAACCAGCGCGCGAAGGAGGTCCGGGCGTCGCCAGCGATGACGACACGGTGTGTGATTTGTGTCCAGGACGGGAACACCGTCGACGCGTACCGCGGAAACACCGCGACACGTCCGACGGCCGAGCGTACATATTCATTTAAAAACCTTCGAGATGTACTCGGGGCGAGGCCA
>CAWLCU010000269.1:60000-62500 GCA_963855975.1 Andrena chrysosceles | reverse complement strand
ACACATTCGAAAATGGATTGGTTGCGGCCCGATACCGTCTCGGAGTACCGTCGCGCAGCCGGCCGGGCGGCCGAGGGTCTGTCGCGTGCTCTGGGAGCAACGAAACAGGCAACCGCTCGGGCCGTAGACCGACACGCAACGGGTCGCGACGTTCTACTAGGGGAGAAGTGCACGACTACGTGGCCGGAACATTCGCCGCCAGTGGTGTACCCTCGCTAATGGAACCACGAAGGTCCACCCGGAGTATCGCGCACCGACGGGAGCCAGCCTCGTCGACGATGAATCTCCCCATTCGATCTTTTGGGTTTCTCAGGTTTACCCCTGAACGGTTTCACGTACTCTTGAACTCTCTCTTCAAAGTTCTTTTCAACTTTCCCTCACGGTACTTGTTCGCTATCGGTCTCGTGGTTGTATTTAGCCTTAGATGGAGTTTACCACCCACTTAGGGTTGCACTCTCAAGCAACCCGACTCTATGGAGAGATCCTCCCGAAACGCGTACCGGTCGCTACGGGCCTGGCACCCTCTCCGGGTAAGTGGCCCCATTCAAGATGGACTTGGACGCGGTGCGACGTCACGGGATAAACGGATCCTCCTGAACACTACAATTCCCTGCGGCGGAACCGCGGGATTCAGTGCTGGGCTAATTCCTGTTCGCTCGCCACTACTAAGGAAATCCTTGTTAGTTTCTTTTCCTCCGCTTAGTAATATGCTTAAATTCAGCGGGTAATCTCGCCTACTCTGAGGTCGTCAATCGTTATTATATAAAAATTATGTGCCACCAGAGAAAAAAGCCGAGACCGCGAAGTAGAGAGAAGATATTTTTGGAGAAGCAGGCACGTGCCTCCCTTCGGTATTATAAATCGTGCTCCCTCTTTTGGATATTGTATCACGAACGGGTCTCCCGGCCGGCGGGAGTACGGGTTCCCCCCGTACACATCCCGGCTCATAACCTGACCCGATGACGGATCGATGTGATCCGATCTCGTGTATGTATATCCAGAGGTGCCATCGCACGATACCAGAGAAAAGGTATATTTGGACTCCCTTCTTCTTCTATAATCGAGAGAATATTTAGTCCCCCCTACCTCTATTATTTTACGCCTCGCCAAAGTGTCTTTTCGTCGCGCATCGTCGATTCGATCCGGGAGGAGACTCTCGCAGAACGACCCCACCGGTTTTTATTTTAACGTCCGTCCGCTATTATTAGCTTTGAGATTCCGCTATCCCTTCACGCCTCGAGCAGTGACTCGCAGCAGAGGGAACCGTGGAAAAATAAGCTTTTCCGTGGACTGGACGACCGGTGAGACCCGCGGTCTCGTATACGATCGACCAACAACGCGACAAAGACATGGGGCGATCGGGGAGACTCGTTTTCTTCAATTGTACGAAGTAGAGTCTTCTTACACACCTTTCGCGGCATCGGCGCCTTTAGGTTCGTCAAAGTTCCAATTCGCGCAGCCGCGCCAACGAGGATTCCGGGGTACAGAAACGTTTTAAACGACGCGTGGAGCAATCACTCTTCTCTCATCGGATGTTTGGCGCAAACACTCTTGTGTGTCGACGGAACGTGGCCGTAGGGAGGGAATGAATATGGCGGCTAGGCGAGGACACGCGCAACGACGGGGAAATACATCGACCCGATCATGTTAACGAGTGATTTTCTAATTTATCATCCCGCACAGCGCCTCCATTCTCTCATGTACACCATCCCCTTGGATCTTCACGGCGTCCCGAAGAACGAGTGTGTTGTGCCCTCGATGTATCGATTGACTGTTCTCTCACTTGTCAACGACGACCCTCTCTTTTATAAAATCCCTGGGGCCGCGTGAACGCGACGATACAGAATGGCGCACATATGCCGCGCCGCACCCTGCTCTTTCTCACTCTATCTTTATCTCTCGCTCTTTGGTCTCTCTTTCTCAGGACAAATTTTTTATTTCAGGCGACGTCGGGAGCACGGTAAAAGATCTCGCGCAGAACGTGAAGGCAAATTCTGCACCACCAGTGCGAGTGGAGAGACCGCTGTGTGTGATGATGATGATCCAGGGGAGCGGTGCAGCACACGGGCGGTCGTTATAAAACAACGACGCACAACGCCGTGAAAGCACGCACGCACGCGAGTCCCTGATAACGCGATCATCATTCATCACATTTCGGCTCTCCCTTTCTGGTTCTCGCACGGGTGAGAGTACAACACACGCTTCACGATTCTCACGCGAGCCGTTGCAAACGCCGACGAACGGCCCAACTTTCGCTCGTACGTCGCGTATCTGACGTGTATCATCCGACCCGACTCCGAAACGCGTTACATCGTCGGAAACGCGTGACGGCGAGGATGTGATTATACGCAGACAGACGCAAGCAGTCTTTTGTATGTGATAACGACCCTCAGCCAGGCGTGGTCCAGGAATTGTATCCGTGGACCGCAATGTGCGTTCGAAATGTCGATGTTCATGTGTCCTGCAGTTCACACGTTGACGCGCAATTAGCTGCGTTCTT
>CAWLCU010000269.1:52500-55000 GCA_963855975.1 Andrena chrysosceles | reverse complement strand
GGCCGATCCTCCCTCGGTCGACGCAAAGGTCGACCTTCACTTTCATTCCGCCTTTAGGTTTCTTTCTCCCAATGTCTCGCGCACATGTTAGACTCCTTGGTCCGTGTTTCAAGACGGGTCCTGAGAGTACCCAAAGCAGTAGCGTCGCCGACCGGTAATTCGAAGCTTGGCCCAGTCCAAGGACACCGCCTGCTAACAGCTGGCCAGGCCCGGGGACGGCACCAGGTCCGTGCCTCCGGGTAAGAACTGACCGGGCTTGCGGCGGGCCTGACGCAAACACATTCGAAAATGGATTGGTTGCGGCCCGATACCGTCTCGGAGTACCGTCGCGCAGCCGGCCGGGCGGCCGAGGGTCTGTCGCGTGCTCTGGGAGCAACGAAACAGGCAACCGCTCGGGCCGTAGACCGACACGCAACGGGTCGCGACGTTCTACTAGGGGAGAAGTGCACGACTACGTGGCCGGAACATTCGCCGCCAGTGGTGTACCCTCGCTAATGGAACCACGAAGGTCCACCCGGAGTATCGCGCACCGACGGGAGCCAGCCTCGTCGACGATGAATCTCCCCATTCGATCTTTTGGGTTTCTCAGGTTTACCCCTGAACGGTTTCACGTACTCTTGAACTCTCTCTTCAAAGTTCTTTTCAACTTTCCCTCACGGTACTTGTTCGCTATCGGTCTCGTGGTTGTATTTAGCCTTAGATGGAGTTTACCACCCACTTAGGGTTGCACTCTCAAGCAACCCGACTCTATGGAGAGATCCTCCCGAAACGCGTACCGGTCGCTACGGGCCTGGCACCCTCTCCGGGTAAGTGGCCCCATTCAAGATGGACTTGGACGCGGTGCGACGTCACGGGATAAACGGATCCTCCTGAACACTACAATTCCCTGCGGCGGAACCGCGGGATTCAGTGCTGGGCTAATTCCTGTTCGCTCGCCACTACTAAGGAAATCCTTGTTAGTTTCTTTTCCTCCGCTTAGTAATATGCTTAAATTCAGCGGGTAATCTCGCCTACTCTGAGGTCGTCAATCGTTATTATATAAAAATTATGTGCCACCAGAGAAAAAAGCCGAGACCGCGAAGTAGAGAGAAGATATTTTTGGAGAAGCAGGCACGTGCCTCCCTTCGGTATTATAAATCGTGCTCCCTCTTTTGGATATTGTATCACGAACGGGTCTCCCGGCCGGCGGGAGTACGGGTTCCCCCCGTACACATCCCGGCTCATAACCTGACCCGATGACGGATCGATGTGATCCGATCTCGTGTATGTATATCCAGAGGTGCCATCGCACGATACCAGAGAAAAGGTATATTTGGACTCCCTTCTTCTTCTATAATCGAGAGAATATTTAGTCCCCCCTACCTCTATTATTTTACGCCTCGCCAAAGTGTCTTTTCGTCGCGCATCGTCGATTCGATCCGGGAGGAGACTCTCGCAGAACGACCCCACCGGTTTTTATTTTAACGTCCGTCCGCTATTATTAGCTTTGAGATTCCGCTATCCCTTCACGCCTCGAGCAGTGACTCGCAGCAGAGGGAACCGTGGAAAAATAAGCTTTTCCGTGGACTGGACGACCGGTGAGACCCGCGGTCTCGTATACGATCGACCAACAACGCGACAAAGACATGGGGCGATCGGGGAGACTCGTTTTCTTCAATTGTACGAAGTAGAGTCTTCTTACACACCTTTCGCGGCATCGGCGCCTTTAGGTTCGTCAAAGTTCCAATTCGCGCAGCCGCGCCAACGAGGATTCCGGGGTACAGAAACGTTTTAAACGACGCGTGGAGCAATCACTCTTCTCTCATCGGATGTTTGGCGCAAACACTCTTGTGTGTCGACGGAACGTGGCCGTAGGGAGGGAATGAATATGGCGGCTAGGCGAGGACACGCGCAACGACGGGGAAATACATCGACCCGATCATGTTAACGAGTGATTTTCTAATTTATCATCCCGCACAGCGCCTCCATTCTCTCATGTACACCATCCCCTTGGATCTTCACGGCGTCCCGAAGAACGAGTGTGTTGTGCCCTCGATGTATCGATTGACTGTTCTCTCACTTGTCAACGACGACCCTCTCTTTTATAAAATCCCTGGGGCCGCGTGAACGCGACGATACAGAATGGCGCACATATGCCGCGCCGCACCCTGCTCTTTCTCACTCTATCTTTATCTCTCGCTCTTTGGTCTCTCTTTCTCAGGACAAATTTTTTATTTCAGGCGACGTCGGGAGCACGGTAAAAGATCTCGCGCAGAACGTGAAGGCAAATTCTGCACCACCAGTGCGAGTGGAGAGACCGCTGTGTGTGATGATGATGATCCAGGGGAGCGGTGCAGCACACGGGCGGTCGTTATAAAACAACGACGCACAACGCCGTGAAAGCACGCACGCACGCGAGTCCCTGATAACGCGATCATCATTCATCACATTTCGGCTCTCCCTTTCTGGTTCTCGCACGGGTGAGAGTACAACACACGCTTCACGATTCTCACGCGAGCCG
>CAWLCU010000269.1:45000-47500 GCA_963855975.1 Andrena chrysosceles | reverse complement strand
ACGAGGAACAAGGATCTATAATTGTTTTGGCGATCGGACGAGTTTGGCTTTTGGACGATGGTGCCGGTGGACTTTGAGATCTGACGGCCCTATTCCCTGTTCCGACGATCGATTTGCACGTCAGAATCGCTACGGACCTCCATCAGGGTTTCCCCTGACTTCGTCCTGACCAGGCATAGTTCACCATCTTTCGGGTCCCAACGTGTACGCTCTAGGTGCGCCTCTTCTCGCAATGAGAACGAGACGCCCCGGGAGTGCGAGGCCGCATCGTAACGCGGCCGATCCTCCCTCGGTCGACGCAAAGGTCGACCTTCACTTTCATTCCGCCTTTAGGTTTCTTTCTCCCAATGTCTCGCGCACATGTTAGACTCCTTGGTCCGTGTTTCAAGACGGGTCCTGAGAGTACCCAAAGCAGTAGCGTCGCCGACCGGTAATTCGAAGCTTGGCCCAGTCCAAGGACACCGCCTGCTAACAGCTGGCCAGGCCCGGGGACGGCACCAGGTCCGTGCCTCCGGGTAAGAACTGACCGGGCTTGCGGCGGGCCTGACGCAAACACATTCGAAAATGGATTGGTTGCGGCCCGATACCGTCTCGGAGTACCGTCGCGCAGCCGGCCGGGCGGCCGAGGGTCTGTCGCGTGCTCTGGGAGCAACGAAACAGGCAACCGCTCGGGCCGTAGACCGACACGCAACGGGTCGCGACGTTCTACTAGGGGAGAAGTGCACGACTACGTGGCCGGAACATTCGCCGCCAGTGGTGTACCCTCGCTAATGGAACCACGAAGGTCCACCCGGAGTATCGCGCACCGACGGGAGCCAGCCTCGTCGACGATGAATCTCCCCATTCGATCTTTTGGGTTTCTCAGGTTTACCCCTGAACGGTTTCACGTACTCTTGAACTCTCTCTTCAAAGTTCTTTTCAACTTTCCCTCACGGTACTTGTTCGCTATCGGTCTCGTGGTTGTATTTAGCCTTAGATGGAGTTTACCACCCACTTAGGGTTGCACTCTCAAGCAACCCGACTCTATGGAGAGATCCTCCCGAAACGCGTACCGGTCGCTACGGGCCTGGCACCCTCTCCGGGTAAGTGGCCCCATTCAAGATGGACTTGGACGCGGTGCGACGTCACGGGATAAACGGATCCTCCTGAACACTACAATTCCCTGCGGCGGAACCGCGGGATTCAGTGCTGGGCTAATTCCTGTTCGCTCGCCACTACTAAGGAAATCCTTGTTAGTTTCTTTTCCTCCGCTTAGTAATATGCTTAAATTCAGCGGGTAATCTCGCCTACTCTGAGGTCGTCAATCGTTATTATATAAAAATTATGTGCCACCAGAGAAAAAAGCCGAGACCGCGAAGTAGAGAGAAGATATTTTTGGAGAAGCAGGCACGTGCCTCCCTTCGGTATTATAAATCGTGCTCCCTCTTTTGGATATTGTATCACGAACGGGTCTCCCGGCCGGCGGGAGTACGGGTTCCCCCCGTACACATCCCGGCTCATAACCTGACCCGATGACGGATCGATGTGATCCGATCTCGTGTATGTATATCCAGAGGTGCCATCGCACGATACCAGAGAAAAGGTATATTTGGACTCCCTTCTTCTTCTATAATCGAGAGAATATTTAGTCCCCCCTACCTCTATTATTTTACGCCTCGCCAAAGTGTCTTTTCGTCGCGCATCGTCGATTCGATCCGGGAGGAGACTCTCGCAGAACGACCCCACCGGTTTTTATTTTAACGTCCGTCCGCTATTATTAGCTTTGAGATTCCGCTATCCCTTCACGCCTCGAGCAGTGACTCGCAGCAGAGGGAACCGTGGAAAAATAAGCTTTTCCGTGGACTGGACGACCGGTGAGACCCGCGGTCTCGTATACGATCGACCAACAACGCGACAAAGACATGGGGCGATCGGGGAGACTCGTTTTCTTCAATTGTACGAAGTAGAGTCTTCTTACACACCTTTCGCGGCATCGGCGCCTTTAGGTTCGTCAAAGTTCCAATTCGCGCAGCCGCGCCAACGAGGATTCCGGGGTACAGAAACGTTTTAAACGACGCGTGGAGCAATCACTCTTCTCTCATCGGATGTTTGGCGCAAACACTCTTGTGTGTCGACGGAACGTGGCCGTAGGGAGGGAATGAATATGGCGGCTAGGCGAGGACACGCGCAACGACGGGGAAATACATCGACCCGATCATGTTAACGAGTGATTTTCTAATTTATCATCCCGCACAGCGCCTCCATTCTCTCATGTACACCATCCCCTTGGATCTTCACGGCGTCCCGAAGAACGAGTGTGTTGTGCCCTCGATGTATCGATTGACTGTTCTCTCACTTGTCAACGACGACCCTCTCTTTTATAAAATCCCTGGGGCCGCGTGAACGCGACGATACAGAATGGCGCACATATGCCGCGCCGCACCCTGCTCTTTCTCACTCTATCTTTATCTCTCGCTCTTTGGTCTCTCTTTCTCAGGACAAATTTTTTATTTCAGGCGAC
>CAWLCU010000269.1:37500-40000 GCA_963855975.1 Andrena chrysosceles | reverse complement strand
TCGGACCGAAAGGTGTTTTTTCTTTTTTCTCGAAAACGAGCGCGACGACCGCGTTCGAACCATTAATGTAATACGTTCGCAATGCAACGAGGAACAAGGATCTATAATTGTTTTGGCGATCGGACGAGTTTGGCTTTTGGACGATGGTGCCGGTGGACTTTGAGATCTGACGGGACTTGGAAATATTTCGGACCGAAAGGTGTTTTTCTCTTTTTTCTCGAAAACGAGCGCGACGACCGCGTTCGAACCATTAATGTAATACGTTCGCAATGCAACGAGGAACAAGGATCTATAATTGTTTTGGCGATCGGACGAGTTTGGCTTTTGGACGATGGTGCCGGTGGACTTTGAGATCTGACGGCCCTATTCCCTGTTCCGACGATCGATTTGCACGTCAGAATCGCTACGGACCTCCATCAGGGTTTCCCCTGACTTCGTCCTGACCAGGCATAGTTCACCATCTTTCGGGTCCCAACGTGTACGCTCTAGGTGCGCCTCTTCTCGCAATGAGAACGAGACGCCCCGGGAGTGCGAGGCCGCATCGTAACGCGGCCGATCCTCCCTCGGTCGACGCAAAGGTCGACCTTCACTTTCATTCCGCCTTTAGGTTTCTTTCTCCCAATGTCTCGCGCACATGTTAGACTCCTTGGTCCGTGTTTCAAGACGGGTCCTGAGAGTACCCAAAGCAGTAGCGTCGCCGACCGGTAATTCGAAGCTTGGCCCAGTCCAAGGACACCGCCTGCTAACAGCTGGCCAGGCCCGGGGACGGCACCAGGTCCGTGCCTCCGGGTAAGAACTGACCGGGCTTGCGGCAGGCCTGACGCAAACACATTCGAAAATGGATTGGTTGCGGCCCGATACCGTCTCGGAGTACCGTCGCGCAGCCGGCCGGGCGGCCGAGGGTCTGTCGCGTGCTCTGGGAGCAACGAAACAGGCAACCGCTCGGGCCGTAGACCGACACGCAACGGGTCGCGACGTTCTACTAGGGGAGAAGTGCACGACTACGTGGCCGGAACATTCGCCGCCAGTGGTGTACCCTCGCTAATGGAACCACGAAGGTCCACCCGGAGTATCGCGCACCGACGGGAGCCAGCCTCGTCGACGATGAATCTCCCCATTCGATCTTTTGGGTTTCTCAGGTTTACCCCTGAACGGTTTCACGTACTCTTGAACTCTCTCTTCAAAGTTCTTTTCAACTTTCCCTCACGGTACTTGTTCGCTATCGGTCTCGTGGTTGTATTTAGCCTTAGATGGAGTTTACCACCCACTTAGGGTTGCACTCTCAAGCAACCCGACTCTATGGAGAGATCCTCCCGAAACGCGTACCGGTCGCTACGGGCCTGGCACCCTCTCCGGGTAAGTGGCCCCATTCAAGATGGACTTGGACGCGGTGCGACGTCACGGGATAAACGGATCCTCCTGAACACTACAATTCCCTGCGGCGGAACCGCGGGATTCAGTGCTGGGCTAATTCCTGTTCGCTCGCCACTACTAAGGAAATCCTTGTTAGTTTCTTTTCCTCCGCTTAGTAATATGCTTAAATTCAGCGGGTAATCTCGCCTACTCTGAGGTCGTCAATCGTTATTATATAAAAATTATGTGCCACCAGAGAAAAAAGCCGAGACCGCGAAGTAGAGAGAAGATATTTTTGGAGAAGCAGGCACGTGCCTCCCTTCGGTATTATAAATCGTGCTCCCTCTTTTGGATATTGTATCACGAACGGGTCTCCCGGCCGGCGGGAGTACGGGTTCCCCCCGTACACATCCCGGCTCATAACCTGACCCGATGACGGATCGATGTGATCCGATCTCGTGTATGTATATCCAGAGGTGCCATCGCACGATACCAGAGAAAAGGTATATTTGGACTCCCTTCTTCTTCTATAATCGAGAGAATATTTAGTCCCCCCTACCTCTATTATTTTACGCCTCGCCAAAGTGTCTTTTCGTCGCGCATCGTCGATTCGATCCGGGAGGAGACTCTCGCAGAACGACCCCACCGGTTTTTATTTTAACGTCCGTCCGCTATTATTAGCTTTGAGATTCCGCTATCCCTTCACGCCTCGAGCAGTGACTCGCAGCAGAGGGAACCGTGGAAAAATAAGCTTTTCCGTGGACTGGACGACCGGTGAGACCCGCGGTCTCGTATACGATCGACCAACAACGCGACAAAGACATGGGGCGATCGGGGAGACTCGTTTTCTTCAATTGTACGAAGTAGAGTCTTCTTACACACCTTTCGCGGCATCGGCGCCTTTAGGTTCGTCAAAGTTCCAATTCGCGCAGCCGCGCCAACGAGGATTCCGGGGTACAGAAACGTTTTAAACGACGCGTGGAGCAATCACTCTTCTCTCATCGGATGTTTGGCGCAAACACTCTTGTGTGTCGACGGAACGTGGCCGTAGGGAGGGAATGAATATGGCGGCTAGGCGAGGACACGCGCAACGACGGGGAAATACATCGACCCGATCATGTTAACGAGTGATTTTCTAATTTATCAT
>CAWLCU010000269.1:27500-32500 GCA_963855975.1 Andrena chrysosceles | reverse complement strand
CTATAATTGTTTTGGCGATCGGACGAGTTTGGCTTTTGGACGATGGTGCCGGTGGACTTTGAGATCTGACGGGACTTGGAAATATTTCGGACCGAAAGGTGTTTTTCGCGTTTTTCTCGAAAACGAGCGCGACGACCGCGGTCGAACCATTAATGTAATACGTTCGCAATGCAACGAGGAACAAGGATCTATAATTGTTTTGGCGATCGGACGAGTTTGGCATTTGGACGATGGTGCCGGTGGACTTTGAGATCTGACGGGACTTGGAAATATTTCGGACCGAAAGGTGTTTTTCTCTTTTTTCTCGAAAACGAGCGCGACGACCGCGTTCGAACCATTAATGTAATACGTTCGCAATGCAACGAGGAACAAGGATCTATAATTGATTTGGCGATCGGACGAGTTTGGCTTTTGGACGATGGTGCCGGTGGACTTTGAGATCTGACGGGACTTGGAAATATTTCGGACCGAAAGGTGTTTTTCGCGTTTTTCTCGAAAACGAGCGCGACGACCGCGGTCGAACCATTAATGTAATACGTTCGCAATGCAACGAGGAACAAGGATCTATAATTGTTTTGGCGATCGGACGAGTTTGGCTTTTGGACGATGGTGCCGGTGGACTTTGAGATCTGACGGGACTTGGAAATATTTCGGACCGAAAGGTGTTTTTTCTTTTTTCTCGAAAACGAGCGCGACGACCGCGTTCGAACCATTAATGTAATACGTTCGCAATGCAACGAGGAACAAGGATCTATAATTGTTTTGGCGATCGGACGAGTTTGGCTTTTGGACGATGGTGCCGGTGGACTTTGAGATCTGACGGGACTTGGAAATATTTCGGACCGAAAGGTGTTTTTCTCTTTTTTCTCGAAAACGAGCGCGACGACCGCGTTCGAACCATTAATGTAATACGTTCGCAATGCAACGAGGAACAAGGATCTATAATTGTTTTGGCGATCGGACGAGTTTGGCTTTTGGACGATGGTGCCGGTGGACTTTGAGATCTGACGGCCCTATTCCCTGTTCCGACGATCGATTTGCACGTCAGAATCGCTACGGACCTCCATCAGGGTTTCCCCTGACTTCGTCCTGACCAGGCATAGTTCACCATCTTTCGGGTCCCAACGTGTACGCTCTAGGTGCGCCTCTTCTCGCAATGAGAACGAGACGCCCCGGGAGTGCGAGGCCGCATCGTAACGCGGCCGATCCTCCCTCGGTCGACGCAAAGGTCGACCTTCACTTTCATTCCGCCTTTAGGTTTCTTTCTCCCAATGTCTCGCGCACATGTTAGACTCCTTGGTCCGTGTTTCAAGACGGGTCCTGAGAGTACCCAAAGCAGTAGCGTCGCCGACCGGTAATTCGAAGCTTGGCCCAGTCCAAGGACACCGCCTGCTAACAGCTGGCCAGGCCCGGGGACGGCACCAGGTCCGTGCCTCCGGGTAAGAACTGACCGGGCTTGCGGCAGGCCTGACGCAAACACATTCGAAAATGGATTGGTTGCGGCCCGATACCGTCTCGGAGTACCGTCGCGCAGCCGGCCGGGCGGCCGAGGGTCTGTCGCGTGCTCTGGGAGCAACGAAACAGGCAACCGCTCGGGCCGTAGACCGACACGCAACGGGTCGCGACGTTCTACTAGGGGAGAAGTGCACGACTACGTGGCCGGAACATTCGCCGCCAGTGGTGTACCCTCGCTAATGGAACCACGAAGGTCCACCCGGAGTATCGCGCACCGACGGGAGCCAGCCTCGTCGACGATGAATCTCCCCATTCGATCTTTTGGGTTTCTCAGGTTTACCCCTGAACGGTTTCACGTACTCTTGAACTCTCTCTTCAAAGTTCTTTTCAACTTTCCCTCACGGTACTTGTTCGCTATCGGTCTCGTGGTTGTATTTAGCCTTAGATGGAGTTTACCACCCACTTAGGGTTGCACTCTCAAGCAACCCGACTCTATGGAGAGATCCTCCCGAAACGCGTACCGGTCGCTACGGGCCTGGCACCCTCTCCGGGTAAGTGGCCCCATTCAAGATGGACTTGGACGCGGTGCGACGTCACGGGATAAACGGATCCTCCTGAACACTACAATTCCCTGCGGCGGAACCGCGGGATTCAGTGCTGGGCTAATTCCTGTTCGCTCGCCACTACTAAGGAAATCCTTGTTAGTTTCTTTTCCTCCGCTTAGTAATATGCTTAAATTCAGCGGGTAATCTCGCCTACTCTGAGGTCGTCAATCGTTATTATATAAAAATTATGTGCCACCAGAGAAAAAAGCCGAGACCGCGAAGTAGAGAGAAGATATTTTTGGAGAAGCAGGCACGTGCCTCCCTTCGGTATTATAAATCGTGCTCCCTCTTTTGGATATTGTATCACGAACGGGTCTCCCGGCCGGCGGGAGTACGGGTTCCCCCCGTACACATCCCGGCTCATAACCTGACCCGATGACGGATCGATGTGATCCGATCTCGTGTATGTATATCCAGAGGTGCCATCGCACGATACCAGAGAAAAGGTATATTTGGACTCCCTTCTTCTTCTATAATCGAGAGAATATTTAGTCCCCCCTACCTCTATTATTTTACGCCTCGCCAAAGTGTCTTTTCGTCGCGCATCGTCGATTCGATCCGGGAGGAGACTCTCGCAGAACGACCCCACCGGTTTTTATTTTAACGTCCGTCCGCTATTATTAGCTTTGAGATTCCGCTATCCCTTCACGCCTCGAGCAGTGACTCGCAGCAGAGGGAACCGTGGAAAAATAAGCTTTTCCGTGGACTGGACGACCGGTGAGACCCGCGGTCTCGTATACGATCGACCAACAACGCGACAAAGACATGGGGCGATCGGGGAGACTCGTTTTCTTCAATTGTACGAAGTAGAGTCTTCTTACACACCTTTCGCGGCATCGGCGCCTTTAGGTTCGTCAAAGTTCCAATTCGCGCAGCCGCGCCAACGAGGATTCCGGGGTACAGAAACGTTTTAAACGACGCGTGGAGCAATCACTCTTCTCTCATCGGATGTTTGGCGCAAACACTCTTGTGTGTCGACGGAACGTGGCCGTAGGGAGGGAATGAATATGGCGGCTAGGCGAGGACACGCGCAACGACGGGGAAATACATCGACCCGATCATGTTAACGAGTGATTTTCTAATTTATCATCCCGCACAGCGCCTCCATTCTCTCATGTACACCATCCCCTTGGATCTTCACGGCGTCCCGAAGAACGAGTGTGTTGTGCCCTCGATGTATCGATTGACTGTTCTCTCACTTGTCAACGACGACCCTCTCTTTTATAAAATCCCTGGGGCCGCGTGAACGCGACGATACAGAATGGCGCACATATGCCGCGCCGCACCCTGCTCTTTCTCACTCTATCTTTATCTCTCGCTCTTTGGTCTCTCTTTCTCAGGACAAATTTTTTATTTCAGGCGACGTCGGGAGCACGGTAAAAGATCTCGCGCAGAACGTGAAGGCAAATTCTGCACCACCAGTGCGAGTGGAGAGACCGCTGTGTGTGATGATGATGATCCAGGGGAGCGGTGCAGCACACGGGCGGTCGTTATAAAACAACGACGCACAACGCCGTGAAAGCACGCACGCACGCGAGTCCCTGATAACGCGATCATCATTCATCACATTTCGGCTCTCCCTTTCTGGTTCTCGCACGGGTGAGAGTACAACACACGCTTCACGATTCTCACGCGAGCCGTTGCAAACGCCGACGAACGGCCCAACTTTCGCTCGTACGTCGCGTATCTGACGTGTATCATCCGACCCGACTCCGAAACGCGTTACATCGTCGGAAACGCGTGACGGCGAGGATGTGATTATACGCAGACAGACGCAAGCAGTCTTTTGTATGTGATAACGACCCTCAGCCAGGCGTGGTCCAGGAATTGTATCCGTGGACCGCAATGTGCGTTCGAAATGTCGATGTTCATGTGTCCTGCAGTTCACACGTTGACGCGCAATTAGCTGCGTTCTTCATCGACCCACGAGCCAAGTGATCCACCGTTCAGGGTAATCATGTTATTATGTTCGTTATTATCTTTGTTCTCGGTTCGGATAAAGCCGAGGCCGGTGCGCCTCCAACCAGCGCGCGAAGGAGGTCCGGGCGTCGCCAGCGATGACGACACGGTGTGTGATTTGTGTCCAGGACGGGAACACCGTCGACGCGTACCGCGGAAACACCGCGACACGTCCGACGGCCGAGCGTACATATTCATTTAAAAACCTTCGAGATGTACTCGGGGCGAGGCCACCGCACGCGACAGCATCCTCTACTTACAACACGCTCCCCCGAAAGCGGACGCACGGCCGGCTTCGATCGGTCCAATCGGACTTTCGCTATCGAAGCTTCACAGCCGGTCCCTTTTTTCGGTTATCGGGGATGCGCGATTAAGCAAGCGATACGCGGGATGCACGTCGACGCGATAGATGCCGCGCCCTAGGTTACCCGGATCCTCTCCAAGGAGAGTGTCGTCCGTCACAGGACTTTTCGGAGAGCGCGACCAAAACTGAGGAAGCGGGATATGAGAGTGGAAGAAGCGTCGTCCAGAAAGAGAGAGAGAAACGTCGCGAGAAACCGAGGGGCTTCGACGGCGGCTCGTTCCTGCTCTCTCTCTCTCTCGCGAGCTTTACTTGACCACTCGGAGCGCTTATGGTGTGTTTTCTCGTCCCTGTCTTGGGTCGCGAGTGACTCCTTTCTCGATACGAGCCTCTACACGCTACTAGCGCAGACAACACGCACAGACACTGGGTCTCCCATACGAGGTGAACGCGAATCGACGAGGCGGCGGGTTATCGTAGAGGACGATCGCAACGACGGGTCTAGTTTTTCCCGATCAGTTAACAACGGCCTCTCGAGAAACGTCGCGCGAGCGCACTCGTGATTGCGTTCGTATTATTATCGTCCCGTTCTCAAAGAGGAGGGCGCATCCGGCGGTCTGGCGCGCTTGGCTCTTTGCGCTTCACCGATGACAGCGGACGGGAGAGTCGCGATGAGAAAC
>CAWLCU010000269.1:20000-25000 GCA_963855975.1 Andrena chrysosceles | reverse complement strand
CGTTTTGTTAAATTTACATCGTCCATCTGCGTGGATAAAGAGTTGAATGCATAAGGTAGTACAAGCATACAGATAACTGCATACATGTCACCAACGTCACTTTTGGACGCTCACCACGTAAGGGCCATTCGGTCTTAGACACCGACCCGTGGTAATGCTGTGTGGAGAAATCCAAAACGCAACACGGTCAGAACAGTGGAGAAAGAATCTCGAGGAGCGGTGACTGCTTCTCAACCGAGGTCATAGAATAGCCACGCGCCCAACGCTGCTCCGACCGAGACGTTCGGACCGTCGCTCTCCCTTATAGATACCGAACGGCCGGCCGGAACGCCGGCGCCGCCGTACCTTACGCACGGGCGCTTATGGGTGAAAACCGCCGCTACAACAGCCCGGCCGCCCGGCACGTTTGGACTTAGCCGCGGAGAGCGTCGGAGACAAGAGTAAACCGAATAAACAAATTATTATAAACAATCGCCGGGAACATTATCACGATAAATACACTGTCCCAAACGACATTTGAAAATAATTTCTCGCAACTTAGAAATATTTCGGGTCGAAAGGTGTTTTTCTCTTTTTTCTCGAAAACGAGCGCGACGACCGCGTTCGAACCATTAATGTAATACGTTCGCAATGCAACGAGGAACAAGGATCTATAATTGATTTGGCGATCGGACGAGTTTGGCTTTTGGACGATGGTGCCGGTGGACTTTGAGATCTGACGGGACTTGGAAATATTTCGGACCGAAAGGTGTTTTTCGCGTTTTTCTCGAAAACGAGCGCGACGACCGCGGTCGAACCATTAATGTAATACGTTCGCAATGCAACGAGGAACAAGGATCTATAATTGTTTTGGCGATCGGACGAGTTTGGCTTTTGGACGATGGTGCCGGTGGACTTTGAGATCTGACGGGACTTGGAAATATTTCGGACCGAAAGGTGTTTTTTCTTTTTTCTCGAAAACGAGCGCGACGACCGCGTTCGAACCATTAATGTAATACGTTCGCAATGCAACGAGGAACAAGGATCTATAATTGTTTTGGCGATCGGACGAGTTTGGCTTTTGGACGATGGTGCCGGTGGACTTTGAGATCTGACGGGACTTGGAAATATTTCGGACCGAAAGGTGTTTTTCTCTTTTTTCTCGAAAACGAGCGCGACGACCGCGTTCGAACCATTAATGTAATACGTTCGCAATGCAACGAGGAACAAGGATCTATAATTGTTTTGGCGATCGGACGAGTTTGGCTTTTGGACGATGGTGCCGGTGGACTTTGAGATCTGACGGCCCTATTCCCTGTTCCGACGATCGATTTGCACGTCAGAATCGCTACGGACCTCCATCAGGGTTTCCCCTGACTTCGTCCTGACCAGGCATAGTTCACCATCTTTCGGGTCCCAACGTGTACGCTCTAGGTGCGCCTCTTCTCGCAATGAGAACGAGACGCCCCGGGAGTGCGAGGCCGCATCGTAACGCGGCCGATCCTCCCTCGGTCGACGCAAAGGTCGACCTTCACTTTCATTCCGCCTTTAGGTTTCTTTCTCCCAATGTCTCGCGCACATGTTAGACTCCTTGGTCCGTGTTTCAAGACGGGTCCTGAGAGTACCCAAAGCAGTAGCGTCGCCGACCGGTAATTCGAAGCTTGGCCCAGTCCAAGGACACCGCCTGCTAACAGCTGGCCAGGCCCGGGGACGGCACCAGGTCCGTGCCTCCGGGTAAGAACTGACCGGGCTTGCGGCAGGCCTGACGCAAACACATTCGAAAATGGATTGGTTGCGGCCCGATACCGTCTCGGAGTACCGTCGCGCAGCCGGCCGGGCGGCCGAGGGTCTGTCGCGTGCTCTGGGAGCAACGAAACAGGCAACCGCTCGGGCCGTAGACCGACACGCAACGGGTCGCGACGTTCTACTAGGGGAGAAGTGCACGACTACGTGGCCGGAACATTCGCCGCCAGTGGTGTACCCTCGCTAATGGAACCACGAAGGTCCACCCGGAGTATCGCGCACCGACGGGAGCCAGCCTCGTCGACGATGAATCTCCCCATTCGATCTTTTGGGTTTCTCAGGTTTACCCCTGAACGGTTTCACGTACTCTTGAACTCTCTCTTCAAAGTTCTTTTCAACTTTCCCTCACGGTACTTGTTCGCTATCGGTCTCGTGGTTGTATTTAGCCTTAGATGGAGTTTACCACCCACTTAGGGTTGCACTCTCAAGCAACCCGACTCTATGGAGAGATCCTCCCGAAACGCGTACCGGTCGCTACGGGCCTGGCACCCTCTCCGGGTAAGTGGCCCCATTCAAGATGGACTTGGACGCGGTGCGACGTCACGGGATAAACGGATCCTCCTGAACACTACAATTCCCTGCGGCGGAACCGCGGGATTCAGTGCTGGGCTAATTCCTGTTCGCTCGCCACTACTAAGGAAATCCTTGTTAGTTTCTTTTCCTCCGCTTAGTAATATGCTTAAATTCAGCGGGTAATCTCGCCTACTCTGAGGTCGTCAATCGTTATTATATAAAAATTATGTGCCACCAGAGAAAAAAGCCGAGACCGCGAAGTAGAGAGAAGATATTTTTGGAGAAGCAGGCACGTGCCTCCCTTCGGTATTATAAATCGTGCTCCCTCTTTTGGATATTGTATCACGAACGGGTCTCCCGGCCGGCGGGAGTACGGGTTCCCCCCGTACACATCCCGGCTCATAACCTGACCCGATGACGGATCGATGTGATCCGATCTCGTGTATGTATATCCAGAGGTGCCATCGCACGATACCAGAGAAAAGGTATATTTGGACTCCCTTCTTCTTCTATAATCGAGAGAATATTTAGTCCCCCCTACCTCTATTATTTTACGCCTCGCCAAAGTGTCTTTTCGTCGCGCATCGTCGATTCGATCCGGGAGGAGACTCTCGCAGAACGACCCCACCGGTTTTTATTTTAACGTCCGTCCGCTATTATTAGCTTTGAGATTCCGCTATCCCTTCACGCCTCGAGCAGTGACTCGCAGCAGAGGGAACCGTGGAAAAATAAGCTTTTCCGTGGACTGGACGACCGGTGAGACCCGCGGTCTCGTATACGATCGACCAACAACGCGACAAAGACATGGGGCGATCGGGGAGACTCGTTTTCTTCAATTGTACGAAGTAGAGTCTTCTTACACACCTTTCGCGGCATCGGCGCCTTTAGGTTCGTCAAAGTTCCAATTCGCGCAGCCGCGCCAACGAGGATTCCGGGGTACAGAAACGTTTTAAACGACGCGTGGAGCAATCACTCTTCTCTCATCGGATGTTTGGCGCAAACACTCTTGTGTGTCGACGGAACGTGGCCGTAGGGAGGGAATGAATATGGCGGCTAGGCGAGGACACGCGCAACGACGGGGAAATACATCGACCCGATCATGTTAACGAGTGATTTTCTAATTTATCATCCCGCACAGCGCCTCCATTCTCTCATGTACACCATCCCCTTGGATCTTCACGGCGTCCCGAAGAACGAGTGTGTTGTGCCCTCGATGTATCGATTGACTGTTCTCTCACTTGTCAACGACGACCCTCTCTTTTATAAAATCCCTGGGGCCGCGTGAACGCGACGATACAGAATGGCGCACATATGCCGCGCCGCACCCTGCTCTTTCTCACTCTATCTTTATCTCTCGCTCTTTGGTCTCTCTTTCTCAGGACAAATTTTTTATTTCAGGCGACGTCGGGAGCACGGTAAAAGATCTCGCGCAGAACGTGAAGGCAAATTCTGCACCACCAGTGCGAGTGGAGAGACCGCTGTGTGTGATGATGATGATCCAGGGGAGCGGTGCAGCACACGGGCGGTCGTTATAAAACAACGACGCACAACGCCGTGAAAGCACGCGCGCACGCGAGTCCCTGATAACGCGATCATCATTCATCACATTTCGGCTCTCCCTTTCTGGTTCTCGCACGGGTGAGAGTACAACACACGCTTCACGATTCTCACGCGAGCCGTTGCAAACGCCGACGAACGGCCCAACTTTCGCTCGTACGTCGCGTATCTGACGTGTATCATCCGACCCGACTCCGAAACGCGTTACATCGTCGGAAACGCGTGACGGCGAGGATGTGATTATACGCAGACAGACGCAAGCAGTCTTTTGTATGTGATAACGACCCTCAGCCAGGCGTGGTCCAGGAATTGTATCCGTGGACCGCAATGTGCGTTCGAAATGTCGATGTTCATGTGTCCTGCAGTTCACACGTTGACGCGCAATTAGCTGCGTTCTTCATCGACCCACGAGCCAAGTGATCCACCGTTCAGGGTAATCATGTTATTATGTTCGTTATTATCTTTGTTCTCGGTTCGGATAAAGCCGAGGCCGGTGCGCCTCCAACCAGCGCGCGAAGGAGGTCCGGGCGTCGCCAGCGATGACGACACGGTGTGTGATTTGTGTCCAGGACGGGAACACCGTCGACGCGTACCGCGGAAACACCGCGACACGTCCGACGGCCGAGCGTACATATTCATTTAAAAACCTTCGAGATGTACTCGGGGCGAGGCCACCGCACGCGACAGCATCCTCTACTTACAACACGCTCCCCCGAAAGCGGACGCACGGCCGGCTTCGATCGGTCCAATCGGACTTTCGCTATCGAAGCTTCACAGCCGGTCCCTTTTTTCGGTTATCGGGGATGCGCGATTAAGCAAGCGATACGCGGGATGCACGTCGACGCGATAGATGCCGCGCCCTAGGTTACCCGGATCCTCTCCAAGGAGAGTGTCGTCCGTCACAGGACTTTTCGGAGAGCGCGACCAAAACTGAGGAAGCGGGATATGAGAGTGGAAGAAGCGTCGTCCAGAAAGAGAGAGAGAAACGTCGCGAGAAACCGAGGGGCTTCGACGGCGGCTCGTTCCTGCTCTCTCTCTCTCTCGCGAGCTTTACTTGACCACTCGGAGCGCTTATGGTGTGTTTTCTCGTCCCTGTCTTGGGTCGCGAGTGACTCCTTTCTCGATACGAGCCTCTACACGCTACTAGC
>CAWLCU010000269.1:12500-17500 GCA_963855975.1 Andrena chrysosceles | reverse complement strand
AACCGTAGAAGCACGGACCACTACACGCTGGACATATCGACAAAGCGCGTATCATTCACGCTGGTCATGTACGTAATAGCGCGGACAAGTGCATGCTGAGCAAACGGGAAAGCGCGAATCGTGCCATGCTGTTCATAACGAGTTGGCCCGTAATGTGCGCGCTAGGCATATCGAGATCTGACACCTCTTGGGTTTGTATCTACTTTCTCCCTCTTTCAAAGTTCGAACTTTTAAGTTCGATACTTTATATGTACCCGACGCTAGCCTTCCTTAGCGTTTTGTTAAATTTACATCGTCCATCTGCGTGGATAAAGAGTTGAATGCATAAGGTAGTACAAGCATACAGATAACTGCATACATGTCACCAACGTCACTTTTGGACGCTCACCACGTAAGGGCCATTCGGTCTTAGACACCGACCCGTGGTAATGCTGTGTGGAGAAATCCAAAACGCAACACGGTCAGAACAGTGGAGAAAGAATCTCGAGGAGCGGTGACTGCTTCTCAACCGAGGTCATAGAATAGCCACGCGCCCAACGCTGCTCCGACCGAGACGTTCGGACCGTCGCTCTCCCTTATAGATACCGAACGGCCGGCCGGAACGCCGGCGCCGCCGTACCTTACGCACGGGCGCTTATGGGTGAAAACCGCCGCTACAACAGCCCGGCCGCCCGGCACGTTTGGACTTAGCCGCGGAGAGCGTCGGAGACAAGAGTAAACCGAATAAACAAATTATTATAAACAATCGCCGGGAACATTATCACGATAAATACACTGTCCCAAACGACATTTGAAAATAATTTCTCGCAACTTAGAAATATTTCGGGTCGAAAGGTGTTTTTCTCTTTTTTCTCGAAAACGAGCGCGACGACCGCGTTCGAACCATTAATGTAATACGTTCGCAATGCAACGAGGAACAAGGATCTATAATTGATTTGGCGATCGGACGAGTTTGGCTTTTGGACGATGGTGCCGGTGGACTTTGAGATCTGACGGGACTTGGAAATATTTCGGACCGAAAGGTGTTTTTCGCGTTTTTCTCGAAAACGAGCGCGACGACCGCGGTCGAACCATTAATGTAATACGTTCGCAATGCAACGAGGAACAAGGATCTATAATTGTTTTGGCGATCGGACGAGTTTGGCTTTTGGACGATGGTGCCGGTGGACTTTGAGATCTGACGGGACTTGGAAATATTTCGGACCGAAAGGTGTTTTTTCTTTTTTCTCGAAAACGAGCGCGACGACCGCGTTCGAACCATTAATGTAATACGTTCGCAATGCAACGAGGAACAAGGATCTATAATTGTTTTGGCGATCGGACGAGTTTGGCTTTTGGACGATGGTGCCGGTGGACTTTGAGATCTGACGGGACTTGGAAATATTTCGGACCGAAAGGTGTTTTTCTCTTTTTTCTCGAAAACGAGCGCGACGACCGCGTTCGAACCATTAATGTAATACGTTCGCAATGCAACGAGGAACAAGGATCTATAATTGTTTTGGCGATCGGACGAGTTTGGCTTTTGGACGATGGTGCCGGTGGACTTTGAGATCTGACGGCCCTATTCCCTGTTCCGACGATCGATTTGCACGTCAGAATCGCTACGGACCTCCATCAGGGTTTCCCCTGACTTCGTCCTGACCAGGCATAGTTCACCATCTTTCGGGTCCCAACGTGTACGCTCTAGGTGCGCCTCTTCTCGCAATGAGAACGAGACGCCCCGGGAGTGCGAGGCCGCATCGTAACGCGGCCGATCCTCCCTCGGTCGACGCAAAGGTCGACCTTCACTTTCATTCCGCCTTTAGGTTTCTTTCTCCCAATGTCTCGCGCACATGTTAGACTCCTTGGTCCGTGTTTCAAGACGGGTCCTGAGAGTACCCAAAGCAGTAGCGTCGCCGACCGGTAATTCGAAGCTTGGCCCAGTCCAAGGACACCGCCTGCTAACAGCTGGCCAGGCCCGGGGACGGCACCAGGTCCGTGCCTCCGGGTAAGAACTGACCGGGCTTGCGGCAGGCCTGACGCAAACACATTCGAAAATGGATTGGTTGCGGCCCGATACCGTCTCGGAGTACCGTCGCGCAGCCGGCCGGGCGGCCGAGGGTCTGTCGCGTGCTCTGGGAGCAACGAAACAGGCAACCGCTCGGGCCGTAGACCGACACGCAACGGGTCGCGACGTTCTACTAGGGGAGAAGTGCACGACTACGTGGCCGGAACATTCGCCGCCAGTGGTGTACCCTCGCTAATGGAACCACGAAGGTCCACCCGGAGTATCGCGCACCGACGGGAGCCAGCCTCGTCGACGATGAATCTCCCCATTCGATCTTTTGGGTTTCTCAGGTTTACCCCTGAACGGTTTCACGTACTCTTGAACTCTCTCTTCAAAGTTCTTTTCAACTTTCCCTCACGGTACTTGTTCGCTATCGGTCTCGTGGTTGTATTTAGCCTTAGATGGAGTTTACCACCCACTTAGGGTTGCACTCTCAAGCAACCCGACTCTATGGAGAGATCCTCCCGAAACGCGTACCGGTCGCTACGGGCCTGGCACCCTCTCCGGGTAAGTGGCCCCATTCAAGATGGACTTGGACGCGGTGCGACGTCACGGGATAAACGGATCCTCCTGAACACTACAATTCCCTGCGGCGGAACCGCGGGATTCAGTGCTGGGCTAATTCCTGTTCGCTCGCCACTACTAAGGAAATCCTTGTTAGTTTCTTTTCCTCCGCTTAGTAATATGCTTAAATTCAGCGGGTAATCTCGCCTACTCTGAGGTCGTCAATCGTTATTATATAAAAATTATGTGCCACCAGAGAAAAAAGCCGAGACCGCGAAGTAGAGAGAAGATATTTTTGGAGAAGCAGGCACGTGCCTCCCTTCGGTATTATAAATCGTGCTCCCTCTTTTGGATATTGTATCACGAACGGGTCTCCCGGCCGGCGGGAGTACGGGTTCCCCCCGTACACATCCCGGCTCATAACCTGACCCGATGACGGATCGATGTGATCCGATCTCGTGTATGTATATCCAGAGGTGCCATCGCACGATACCAGAGAAAAGGTATATTTGGACTCCCTTCTTCTTCTATAATCGAGAGAATATTTAGTCCCCCCTACCTCTATTATTTTACGCCTCGCCAAAGTGTCTTTTCGTCGCGCATCGTCGATTCGATCCGGGAGGAGACTCTCGCAGAACGACCCCACCGGTTTTTATTTTAACGTCCGTCCGCTATTATTAGCTTTGAGATTCCGCTATCCCTTCACGCCTCGAGCAGTGACTCGCAGCAGAGGGAACCGTGGAAAAATAAGCTTTTCCGTGGACTGGACGACCGGTGAGACCCGCGGTCTCGTATACGATCGACCAACAACGCGACAAAGACATGGGGCGATCGGGGAGACTCGTTTTCTTCAATTGTACGAAGTAGAGTCTTCTTACACACCTTTCGCGGCATCGGCGCCTTTAGGTTCGTCAAAGTTCCAATTCGCGCAGCCGCGCCAACGAGGATTCCGGGGTACAGAAACGTTTTAAACGACGCGTGGAGCAATCACTCTTCTCTCATCGGATGTTTGGCGCAAACACTCTTGTGTGTCGACGGAACGTGGCCGTAGGGAGGGAATGAATATGGCGGCTAGGCGAGGACACGCGCAACGACGGGGAAATACATCGACCCGATCATGTTAACGAGTGATTTTCTAATTTATCATCCCGCACAGCGCCTCCATTCTCTCATGTACACCATCCCCTTGGATCTTCACGGCGTCCCGAAGAACGAGTGTGTTGTGCCCTCGATGTATCGATTGACTGTTCTCTCACTTGTCAACGACGACCCTCTCTTTTATAAAATCCCTGGGGCCGCGTGAACGCGACGATACAGAATGGCGCACATATGCCGCGCCGCACCCTGCTCTTTCTCACTCTATCTTTATCTCTCGCTCTTTGGTCTCTCTTTCTCAGGACAAATTTTTTATTTCAGGCGACGTCGGGAGCACGGTAAAAGATCTCGCGCAGAACGTGAAGGCAAATTCTGCACCACCAGTGCGAGTGGAGAGACCGCTGTGTGTGATGATGATGATCCAGGGGAGCGGTGCAGCACACGGGCGGTCGTTATAAAACAACGACGCACAACGCCGTGAAAGCACGCACGCACGCGAGTCCCTGATAACGCGATCATCATTCATCACATTTCGGCTCTCCCTTTCTGGTTCTCGCACGGGTGAGAGTACAACACACGCTTCACGATTCTCACGCGAGCCGTTGCAAACGCCGACGAACGGCCCAACTTTCGCTCGTACGTCGCGTATCTGACGTGTATCATCCGACCCGACTCCGAAACGCGTTACATCGTCGGAAACGCGTGACGGCGAGGATGTGATTATACGCAGACAGACGCAAGCAGTCTTTTGTATGTGATAACGACCCTCAGCCAGGCGTGGTCCAGGAATTGTATCCGTGGACCGCAATGTGCGTTCGAAATGTCGATGTTCATGTGTCCTGCAGTTCACACGTTGACGCGCAATTAGCTGCGTTCTTCATCGACCCACGAGCCAAGTGATCCACCGTTCAGGGTAATCATGTTATTATGTTCGTTATTATCTTTGTTCTCGGTTCGGATAAAGCCGAGGCCGGTGCGCCTCCAACCAGCGCGCGAAGGAGGTCCGGGCGTCGCCAGCGATGACGACACGGTGTGTGATTTGTGTCCAGGACGGGAACACCGTCGACGCGTACCGCGGAAACACCGCGACACGTCCGACGGCCGAGCGTACATATTCATTTAAAAACCTTCGAGATGTACTCGGGGCGAGGCCACCGCACGCGACAGCATCCTCTACTTACAACACGCTCCCCCGAAAGCGGACGCACGGCCGGCTTCGATCGGTCCAATCGGACTTTCGCTATCGAAGCTTCACAGCCGGTCCCTTTTTTCGGTTATCGGGGATGCGCGATTAAGCAAGCGATACGCGGGATGCACGTCGACGCGATAGATGCCGCGCCCTAGGTTACCCGGA
>CAWLCU010000269.1:5000-10000 GCA_963855975.1 Andrena chrysosceles | reverse complement strand
GATTTTCCACAGACTAACTCGCTCCATCGGATACGCGTATGTGCCTTTTTCCCTTCCTTCTCTATTATATTTCGACATCATATCGTTTTGATTCTTCCACGGACTAATATGTGAATCGGATATGTGCCCCTTTTATATATACGTTCACAGAAAGATCTCGGATTCAGACAAAATTCATTACATTTCCCCTTATAAATAAGGGGATGGCATCGGATGCACGATAAAGCGCGTATCACGCGTGCCGCTGCATCCATCGGGAAGCACGGAGTACACGCACGCTAGCATCAACCGTAGAAGCACGGACCACTACACGCTGGACATATCGACAAAGCGCGTATCATTCACGCTGGTCATGTACGTAATAGCGCGGACAAGTGCATGCTGAGCAAACGGGAAAGCGCGAATCGTGCCATGCTGTTCATAACGAGTTGGCCCGTAATGTGCGCGCTAGGCATATCGAGATCTGACACCTCTTGGGTTTGTATCTACTTTCTCCCTCTTTCAAAGTTCGAACTTTTAAGTTCGATACTTTATATGTACCCGACGCTAGCCTTCCTTAGCGTTTTGTTAAATTTACATCGTCCATCTGCGTGGATAAAGAGTTGAATGCATAAGGTAGTACAAGCATACAGATAACTGCATACATGTCACCAACGTCACTTTTGGACGCTCACCACGTAAGGGCCATTCGGTCTTAGACACCGACCCGTGGTAATGCTGTGTGGAGAAATCCAAAACGCAACACGGTCAGAACAGTGGAGAAAGAATCTCGAGGAGCGGTGACTGCTTCTCAACCGAGGTCATAGAATAGCCACGCGCCCAACGCTGCTCCGACCGAGACGTTCGGACCGTCGCTCTCCCTTATAGATACCGAACGGCCGGCCGGAACGCCGGCGCCGCCGTACCTTACGCACGGGCGCTTATGGGTGAAAACCGCCGCTACAACAGCCCGGCCGCCCGGCACGTTTGGACTTAGCCGCGGAGAGCGTCGGAGACAAGAGTAAACCGAATAAACAAATTATTATAAACAATCGCCGGGAACATTATCACGATAAATACACTGTCCCAAACGACATTTGAAAATAATTTCTCGCAACTTAGAAATATTTCGGGTCGAAAGGTGTTTTTCTCTTTTTTCTCGAAAACGAGCGCGACGACCGCGTTCGAACCATTAATGTAATACGTTCGCAATGCAACGAGGAACAAGGATCTATAATTGATTTGGCGATCGGACGAGTTTGGCTTTTGGACGATGGTGCCGGTGGACTTTGAGATCTGACGGGACTTGGAAATATTTCGGACCGAAAGGTGTTTTTCGCGTTTTTCTCGAAAACGAGCGCGACGACCGCGGTCGAACCATTAATGTAATACGTTCGCAATGCAACGAGGAACAAGGATCTATAATTGTTTTGGCGATCGGACGAGTTTGGCTTTTGGACGATGGTGCCGGTGGACTTTGAGATCTGACGGGACTTGGAAATATTTCGGACCGAAAGGTGTTTTTTCTTTTTTCTCGAAAACGAGCGCGACGACCGCGTTCGAACCATTAATGTAATACGTTCGCAATGCAACGAGGAACAAGGATCTATAATTGTTTTGGCGATCGGACGAGTTTGGCTTTTGGACGATGGTGCCGGTGGACTTTGAGATCTGACGGGACTTGGAAATATTTCGGACCGAAAGGTGTTTTTCTCTTTTTTCTCGAAAACGAGCGCGACGACCGCGTTCGAACCATTAATGTAATACGTTCGCAATGCAACGAGGAACAAGGATCTATAATTGTTTTGGCGATCGGACGAGTTTGGCTTTTGGACGATGGTGCCGGTGGACTTTGAGATCTGACGGCCCTATTCCCTGTTCCGACGATCGATTTGCACGTCAGAATCGCTACGGACCTCCATCAGGGTTTCCCCTGACTTCGTCCTGACCAGGCATAGTTCACCATCTTTCGGGTCCCAACGTGTACGCTCTAGGTGCGCCTCTTCTCGCAATGAGAACGAGACGCCCCGGGAGTGCGAGGCCGCATCGTAACGCGGCCGATCCTCCCTCGGTCGACGCAAAGGTCGACCTTCACTTTCATTCCGCCTTTAGGTTTCTTTCTCCCAATGTCTCGCGCACATGTTAGACTCCTTGGTCCGTGTTTCAAGACGGGTCCTGAGAGTACCCAAAGCAGTAGCGTCGCCGACCGGTAATTCGAAGCTTGGCCCAGTCCAAGGACACCGCCTGCTAACAGCTGGCCAGGCCCGGGGACGGCACCAGGTCCGTGCCTCCGGGTAAGAACTGACCGGGCTTGCGGCAGGCCTGACGCAAACACATTCGAAAATGGATTGGTTGCGGCCCGATACCGTCTCGGAGTACCGTCGCGCAGCCGGCCGGGCGGCCGAGGGTCTGTCGCGTGCTCTGGGAGCAACGAAACAGGCAACCGCTCGGGCCGTAGACCGACACGCAACGGGTCGCGACGTTCTACTAGGGGAGAAGTGCACGACTACGTGGCCGGAACATTCGCCGCCAGTGGTGTACCCTCGCTAATGGAACCACGAAGGTCCACCCGGAGTATCGCGCACCGACGGGAGCCAGCCTCGTCGACGATGAATCTCCCCATTCGATCTTTTGGGTTTCTCAGGTTTACCCCTGAACGGTTTCACGTACTCTTGAACTCTCTCTTCAAAGTTCTTTTCAACTTTCCCTCACGGTACTTGTTCGCTATCGGTCTCGTGGTTGTATTTAGCCTTAGATGGAGTTTACCACCCACTTAGGGTTGCACTCTCAAGCAACCCGACTCTATGGAGAGATCCTCCCGAAACGCGTACCGGTCGCTACGGGCCTGGCACCCTCTCCGGGTAAGTGGCCCCATTCAAGATGGACTTGGACGCGGTGCGACGTCACGGGATAAACGGATCCTCCTGAACACTACAATTCCCTGCGGCGGAACCGCGGGATTCAGTGCTGGGCTAATTCCTGTTCGCTCGCCACTACTAAGGAAATCCTTGTTAGTTTCTTTTCCTCCGCTTAGTAATATGCTTAAATTCAGCGGGTAATCTCGCCTACTCTGAGGTCGTCAATCGTTATTATATAAAAATTATGTGCCACCAGAGAAAAAAGCCGAGACCGCGAAGTAGAGAGAAGATATTTTTGGAGAAGCAGGCACGTGCCTCCCTTCGGTATTATAAATCGTGCTCCCTCTTTTGGATATTGTATCACGAACGGGTCTCCCGGCCGGCGGGAGTACGGGTTCCCCCCGTACACATCCCGGCTCATAACCTGACCCGATGACGGATCGATGTGATCCGATCTCGTGTATGTATATCCAGAGGTGCCATCGCACGATACCAGAGAAAAGGTATATTTGGACTCCCTTCTTCTTCTATAATCGAGAGAATATTTAGTCCCCCCTACCTCTATTATTTTACGCCTCGCCAAAGTGTCTTTTCGTCGCGCATCGTCGATTCGATCCGGGAGGAGACTCTCGCAGAACGACCCCACCGGTTTTTATTTTAACGTCCGTCCGCTATTATTAGCTTTGAGATTCCGCTATCCCTTCACGCCTCGAGCAGTGACTCGCAGCAGAGGGAACCGTGGAAAAATAAGCTTTTCCGTGGACTGGACGACCGGTGAGACCCGCGGTCTCGTATACGATCGACCAACAACGCGACAAAGACATGGGGCGATCGGGGAGACTCGTTTTCTTCAATTGTACGAAGTAGAGTCTTCTTACACACCTTTCGCGGCATCGGCGCCTTTAGGTTCGTCAAAGTTCCAATTCGCGCAGCCGCGCCAACGAGGATTCCGGGGTACAGAAACGTTTTAAACGACGCGTGGAGCAATCACTCTTCTCTCATCGGATGTTTGGCGCAAACACTCTTGTGTGTCGACGGAACGTGGCCGTAGGGAGGGAATGAATATGGCGGCTAGGCGAGGACACGCGCAACGACGGGGAAATACATCGACCCGATCATGTTAACGAGTGATTTTCTAATTTATCATCCCGCACAGCGCCTCCATTCTCTCATGTACACCATCCCCTTGGATCTTCACGGCGTCCCGAAGAACGAGTGTGTTGTGCCCTCGATGTATCGATTGACTGTTCTCTCACTTGTCAACGACGACCCTCTCTTTTATAAAATCCCTGGGGCCGCGTGAACGCGACGATACAGAATGGCGCACATATGCCGCGCCGCACCCTGCTCTTTCTCACTCTATCTTTATCTCTCGCTCTTTGGTCTCTCTTTCTCAGGACAAATTTTTTATTTCAGGCGACGTCGGGAGCACGGTAAAAGATCTCGCGCAGAACGTGAAGGCAAATTCTGCACCACCAGTGCGAGTGGAGAGACCGCTGTGTGTGATGATGATGATCCAGGGGAGCGGTGCAGCACACGGGCGGTCGTTATAAAACAACGACGCACAACGCCGTGAAAGCACGCACGCACGCGAGTCCCTGATAACGCGATCATCATTCATCACATTTCGGCTCTCCCTTTCTGGTTCTCGCACGGGTGAGAGTACAACACACGCTTCACGATTCTCACGCGAGCCGTTGCAAACGCCGACGAACGGCCCAACTTTCGCTCGTACGTCGCGTATCTGACGTGTATCATCCGACCCGACTCCGAAACGCGTTACATCGTCGGAAACGCGTGACGGCGAGGATGTGATTATACGCAGACAGACGCAAGCAGTCTTTTGTATGTGATAACGACCCTCAGCCAGGCGTGGTCCAGGAATTGTATCCGTGGACCGCAATGTGCGTTCGAAATGTCGATGTTCATGTGTCCTGCAGTTCACACGTTGACGCGCAATTAGCTGCGTTCTTCATCGACCCACGAGCCAAGTGATCCACCGTTCAGGGTAATCATGTTATTATGTTCGTTATTATCTTTGTTCTCGGTTCGGATAAAGCCGAGGCCGGTGCGCCTCCAACCAGCGCGCGAAGGAGGTCCGGGCGTCGCCAGCGATGACGACACGGTGTGTGATTTGTGTCCAGGACGGGAACACCGTCGACG
>CAWLCU010000267.1:0-19600 GCA_963855975.1 Andrena chrysosceles | reverse complement strand
TTAGCGTAAAAAAGGGAGGGGATGGGATAGGGGGGATAGAGAGGGTGTAGTATGGAAGGGGGGAATAGGAGGGGGAGGAAGGGTTGGTTAAAAGGACATAGGGAACTGAATTTTGGTTTTGTAGGGAATCCTATTTCGGTCGTATGTGCCCGTGAGCCGGACAAGGGGATTTGGGTGGTCAGAGACTAAATAATTATCAATTAGTATTTGAATGAAGTCATGAATGTAAGGGATGTTGGTGTCCAAGTGCAGTGCCCTGGTGGGATATCTGAAGGGTGAGTGCGTGATAATTTTTAAAATTTTGTTTTGGGAACGTTGGGTTAGGTTCTTTTTGGTTTTTGAGGTGTCCCACCAGACCTGAGCCCCGTATGTGAGAACAGGCCTGATGCAGGATTTGTATATGAGTAATCGGATGTTGAGTCTAAGGGGAGACCGGTGAGAAATATGATAGTGAAGGCGTCCGGCGACTTTTAGTGCCTTGTTTAAGCGGTCTTTGATGGCAGCATCCCAAAGCATTTTAAAATGGAAAATGATTCCCAGATATTTCACCTCATTAGCCCAGGGCACTGCATTGGCATTAATGTGTAACGTATGTCTCTGCCTACTGGCAATTATAATCGGGTTGCGGGAGAAGATAATCGCTTCCGTTTTTTCGGAGTTGATGCTAAGTTTCCAGAGTTTGAAAAATTGAAGGACTTCGTCCAGGTAGGCTTGGAGACGCACGACCAGTACTGGGAGCTGCCAGGATGACGTAATAAGCGCGGTGTCGTCCGCGTAGAGCGCGAGTTCGCAGGCACAGGTAGTAGGAATATCATTGATGTAGATATTAAATAGGATAGGGCCAAGAATTGGGCCCTGCGGCACGCCGGCCGCGATTGGATGCAGGGAGGATTTTGCTCCTCCGCAAGAGACGAGCAGCTGTCTGTCAGCAAGGTAGGAAGCAATAAGCTTAATAAAACTGCGTGGAAGCCCAATGTAGTGAAGCTTGTAAACGAGTGCATCATGCCAGACAGAATCGAACACTTTTGATAGGTCGAGCAAAACCATCCCGACAGCCCTATTTACGTGAAGTTCGTGGGTGACCATCTGTGCAATACGAATGGCCTGCTGTATCGTGGAATGTCCTGCGCGGAAGCCGAACTGCCGGTTAGATATAACGTTTTCCCTCAGGAGAAACTCAGAGAGGAACGAGTAGATGCATTTTTCGAAGAGCTTTCCAAAAATGGAGAGCAGGCTAATCGGCCTGTAGCTAGTCGGTAGCTCGCGCGGTTTACCGGGTTTGGGTATCGGTATGACCTTGGAAATTTTCCAAGGGTCCGGGAAATACCCAAGTTTGATCGCGGACACGAAGATATAGTACACCTGGCAAATGACCTTTCGTGACGCGTGCTTCAACATAAGGACAGAAACTCCGTCTAAACCAGGGGCCTTCTTGGAGGCCATTTTTTTAATATGCTCCGCGATTTGGGCCGGGGAAATGGAGAAACTAGGAGTAGGAGCGGGGGGAGAGGGATCAGGGAGGAGACATGTTCGTCCACAGCAAGCTCCATGGATGAGGTGAGTTGATGGGCCTCGGAATGAATCTTGGCGAAGGTGGTAGCAAGAATTTCAGCTTTGTCTGCCTCGGCGGTAGCGGTAGTTTGGCCAACGAGGAGAGGAGGTAAAGTTTTTGACTCTACATTGCCCGATATTTTTTTAAAAGTGCCCCAGAAGGTAGGGTCAGGCCTACTGAAGGCCCTCAGTATTCGGTTCCATTCCTGAATTCGTAGGAGCGAAATTCTGTTTCGGATAGTAGCAGTGAGATCTCGGATAACGTCGGCCACCACCATCATACCAATCAGTTGGCCTCGTCGGCGCTGGGCTCTGCGGTGACGGATGAGAGAGCACAGAATTTGGTCAGAAAGGAGATTTGCATTCCTAGTGAGGTGTGTAAAATCAGGGATGACAGAGCGTTTGCGACACTCGTGGAGGAACGAGGTCAGTTCCCTTATGCAGTAGTCAATTTCTCCTTTCGACTTACAGCCGCTCCTAAGTTTATACTTTAGGGTTTGATTATAGTAAGCCTCCCAGTCAGTAGCCGTCACCAAGGTGGTAGGGCCGCTGGACGGTTTAGCAGTAAGGATAACTGGGCGGTGCGGCGTGTCGAAATGATCCGTCACAACGCAGGCAAAGTCAGCGTGTAGTTTGATATATAGAAGTCGATGACAGACGGTCGACATTGGCCTGACTGGTGGGTGAAGTCCGTAGGGTGAATCACCCTGTAAGGAAACTTGCTGTTATGCTCGTGGAGAATTTTTCCAGCTTTGTTGTCCGAGAAGTTGCCCCACAGACGGTGCTTTGCATTCCAGTCTCCGCCAATCAGGAACGGGGAACTCAGGCGAATGAGAGAATCAAAGAGCCCGGCATCCTTGATCGCACCCGGGGGCGCATAAATGACACCGATTAAAATTTTTGGTGAGTATATGTAGATGAAGCACGCGTCAAACTCGAGGGCCCTGATGGGGGTAAAGGTCGTGTAACTAATCGAGGTGTGAATAAAGATGGCAACGCCGCCGTTTTTTACTGGGCGGTCGGCGCGAACCACCGAGTAGCCAGGTAGCGAGAAATTAACCTGAGGAGTAAACCAAGTTTCAGTAACAAGAATGATACCGGGTTGCAGTCCGGCGACCGCGAGGATGAGCTCGTTTCTTTTACGCAGCAGCGATGACGCATTCCAGAGCATGATCTTTGGAAGGGGCATTAGACTATTCCAAGCAACTGAGTACAGTGCAGAAGACTTGGAACTTTTCTGCCAGCGTGCGGCAGGGCCTGGGTTTTTCCACTAACGAACGTATTAGTTGGAGCATGTGGTCTCTATCGACCATGGAGTTCAGCTCCTTCAGGGCCCCGATTAACTCCAACATGGAGTTTACTCCATGCGGGAGCTGGCGGCTCTGAGAGAGCGAGGAAGGCTCGTTGGGAGGGGGAGGGTAGACAGGGGCTCTATGCGGACCGGCGATTAGCGCGTCTGCGTAGGAGAGGAAAGGTGAGGAAAAGGAGTGTGGAGGGTGAGAAGAGGGAGGTCGGGGGGCAGGGAGATTAGGGTTGGAAGAAGGACCCAATTGGGCATTAAGGGCCAGCCCGTTTACCGGCTTAGGAATTGAGTTTCTTTTTTCTAGGTACTTTAGCAGGGCTGGACACTGGCCAAAGTTGGCTGTATGCTGACCTGAGCAGTTTACACACTTGGGCGGAGTGTCTCGAGTCTTCTGACAATCAGCAGTGCGGCGTGCTCCTGCACACTTAACACACTTTGGGGGAAGCCCGCAATTTGAAGCCGAGTGGCCGAAGGCTTGGCAAGAGAAGCACTGAGTATAATTTTTTTTGGAAAAAAATTTTTCCCAGTAGATTCTAGTGCTGAAGATGGAGTTAACTTTGGTGACAGAAGTCGGGGAAATTCTCGGGGGAAAATTAACTCTGTAAATATGAAACGGGGACGTTCTGTTCAATCCGTTGCCAGTCAGAGGTACACAGGATAAGGGAGTTAAACCTTTGCATTTTAGTTCCTCGAGCATTTCCTCGGGGGAGGCGGCTGGTAGGCCCTTGAGCACCATGGATAGGCCTCGCTCGGAGTTCATAGAGAAGGTAAAGTATGGAATTTTTTCTTCGCTGAGAGCCAGTTTAAATTTTTTAAAGGATGAGACGTCCTCAAACTGAAGTCGAATCTTGTTGCCAAGGTATTTTATATGAAAGGTTTTACCGAAGTCAGATATGAGCTCCCTTTCGAAGTTCGCAATGTTATAAGAAAAGTTGGATATGTATAACGGCGGGGGCTTTGTAGGTCGAGCCGCGGCCAAAGAAGTTGTTGAGCCAGCGGGTTTTGAATGCTCGCCGGCAGGCTTGTTTTGACGAGTTGCGTTGTTTACTTCCGGCGAGGTTTTTTTCGCCCGAGTGGGCACTGGAACCTGAGGGTCACCGGAAGATTTAAACGCAGCAAGTGCCGAAAAACGGTTAAAGATAGGAATTTGAGCAATCGGAAACTGTTCATTATTACTCTCCCCTGTAAGGATAGTTACGGGGGGAGTAACGGATTCACATGGGTTTGCAAGAGGCACAGGCAAGGAATTGTCGGCTTTGCGACTTGAGTGGTTTTTACTCCCACGCCCAGAATCATTTTTTGATTTTTTTTCCCTAACGATTTCGTGACGCTGGCATTTAGCAGCCTCAGCTCGGATCTGGGGGATAACTCGAGAAGTTCGGACGACTGCGATTCCATGGAGGTATCAAGGGCGGTTCCGGCCCTTTTTTTGCCAGCAGACAAAGACATAGAAAGTGCAGTGTGGGGTGCAGTGAAAATGGATGTACTCACCATTGTCGCAGAGTGTAGGTCATCTAGGGACGGCCCTCCATCATTGCCTAGCTCCAGAGGAGCGTCTAGGTTTGCTCCGGAATTGCTGGTAGCAATGATGGACCCGTCGCACGTGGACGTAGGTGGAGAGGCCAAGTGCGGTGGATTTGGAATTACCGGAATCTCCGGGAAAAATTCCCGGAATGATCGCACGGGAAACGAAAACGGGGAAAAAACGCCACCGAGAAGTTAATACGTGCGACGCACAGAACGTACGTGATAAACACGAGATTTAAGACTAAATTAACACGTGGGTATAACACACTAGAGCGTTACGTAAACACGACCGGTCGCGACCAGAGACGCGAGCGAACTGAATCAGTACTCGTTTTCATTTCGTAAAGTCCACCCTTTTATAGGAGTTTGTGTTTCCAAGCCCGAAGCCAATCACAACGCTAGCTAATTATCGAGACCCCTTGTTTCAGTTTATTTCCCTGTTGAGACCCGCGGAAAGGGGGTGCTGGTTCCAGCAAGACGGGGCACCAGCGCACAAAACGCTCAACGTGGCCGATGCTAGAATAGTCCAGTGAAATTAGGATCTGTCTTCGGAATAAATCCCAGCAAGCTACATTGTGTTTTAAACACATGTTTTAAACAATATGTCAAAAATCCCCATCGATCCGACCGCCGCTAAAAATTTTACAGAGGGTTGAAAAAAAACATCGGTTTTTGCGAATATCTCGTTATCTAGCAGTTTTGCGATCGGTGCTATTATTTAATAAATTGCTATTAGTTACTCCCTAGTTCCGATCTGTGCATGCACTACATTGAGGATAAAATCGCAAAAAAGGAAACCGAAGCATTACATTCTGAGGCTGCGGAACTAATACATAATTGAATAAAAATTTAATTCCTCAATTTGTAAAAGTAATGATACAGAGACAACTAGCCTATTGTTTATCGGCGCCATGAATTTTAAAAGAGCATTATAAAAGTATTTAAATAACCAGTTTGCAAAAGCTTTTCGCAACAATTATGGTTAAATAATTGAAAAAAGAAAAATGAAGTAAACCTAAAATTTGGTAAAATTTCGATCATTAGAAGGGGATAATTTGTCCCCATTTTATGGCGCAAATTGCATTCCGATATCTTTTGTAATTCAAAAGTTATGCGAGAAATGACCCAAATTTATCAACCCGGGCCACTAACGCGTTAGCGTGGTCTAATACCGCTGCTGGACCATTGCATACGTAGATAACGGGTTCGGCGCGGTCGCACTCTTAAAATGGCTATCGTTCTCTTACCCGTCTGTTACGTCAAATTTAATATTCTCTGGCGAAAGCCAAAAGCACCGTCTACTGGCATCTAAAAGACACTATACATGCTTCTATCATTGGCTCATAGATGGCGGAAGTATCGGCGTCTGTTTGTAGTGGAATGCGTCCGTGAGGCGGTGTTGCCAAATTTAAGGGTTCGCGCGCGCGTAGGTTGCAGTCTTAACGGATGACCCTGTACATATGTATTTATGAGACTGTAGTAGTAAAGATTGTAGTCGTATTATGCGCAAAAGGTCAGCCTCTTCTCCTTGAGCGCTAATCTAGCAGCCGCCAGGAGAACTAGAACGAAAAAGTCACACATTCTGAACAGGAGTCGGAACACCTGTCTATTACACCGTGGTCTGAACGTCTTGATTTGTAACAACACGTCTTTAAGACGTCTTTAAGACGCCTTTTGGACGTCTTTAAGACATTAGCAGATGTTGTGCTATCTATTGTTGCGTGGCCGGCTGGTTCCTCTGGATCCTTCGTAGGGAATTCGGCGCAGGACGATGTAGTGGAACGCTAAGGCGTTCTGCTCCTTGGACGCGGATTTTTGTACGATAAATATAATGAAAACGATGCTAATTAATTGAATAAAACAATTTGAACACAGTAACTAATAGCAATAATCAATGCAAACAACGATTTTATCACAAAATAAATCTTTTGGAAATTTTATTAATATGTACGTCCGTTCACTTGTGCTTTCGGGGCTCGAGTGACGCTTTCGAAGCGAACGCTCTTACAACCGTTTTTCATTTTTACAAAATGTCCTTAACAACTAAGCCAAACAAACTAAATTCCTCTAGGTCGATTTTGAGAATCAAGTGTTTAACTACATAGCCCTGGAATTTCACCTAGGAGAAAGGATCAAAGTGTGGTTCATATTTTCAAATACCCGTTTCCAAGGGGGCATCGATTAATTTATAATCTTGAAGTCCTCTCATTAAAGGATCTCTAACTATTTTCAAACACTCCGGCCTTGTGCGAACTTCACTTTGTCTCCCTTTCCCATTACATTCAGGTGATTCAATCTGAACTCCGCGCTTCCGAAGCTTATACTACACGTCGCCAGACGGGAGTCGCAACACTTCCCCCCTTATACGAAAGGTGTTTTCCAATGGAAACAGCTTTTCCAAAAATACGCTTATCAGTGTCGACTCACATTCTTAATTTAATCTATACATAAACGTCTCACAGTGAAGCTTTCCTGACCCTCCCCTTCTCGCCTCCCCACAGTAGCCGAGCTATTCGGTCCACCCGGTTTCCCGCGAAGATTGCGATTCGAACGACGATACAGAATGTTCACTGTGGTACAATTTGTTACAATTTTGTCTCCAAGACACGACGTCTCCAGATTGATTCGAGTAATACATGAAATGTTAATTATAAACTAACGCGGCATCGAATTCGTAAACAAATGGAATAAAATGATTTTAATTTATGCCAAGGTAATGTAGCCAATTCCAACAATAAAGGAATACAACAATGGTACTATGATAAAGGTAAGTATTTATAAGGAGTTTAATCTTGTGCAGGCTAATTTTTAATTTGTTCACATGAACTACTTTGATTTTATTAACACTTATGCTTATTTCTGCATTCAAATTATCAAACATTCTAACAATTTTGCAAAATGCTAATCAATTAGAACTGAGTTTAGATGTTTTTGGTTCTATCACCATCTACTGAGAATTTATAAGAATTGCCACTTTTATCATAATCTAATTTGCATTTCTGTTTTCCCCTTTCCAGATTTGCCGCTGCTACAGCTTGGGTTGTGCTTATCTTAGAAAATAAGTCATCCAAATGATCAACAAACGTTCGTGGAATATGTTTAACAAAACTCTGGGGAAATATAGCGTTTGGGCCAAATACAGACTCACGTGGAAGAATTTGTGAATATCTGAAGACCTCCTACTGCAAGTTCAAAAAATTCTTTATGGAAGAATTGAAGCCTAGATGTAAATGGAGCTACAACTTTGTAGGCGCGAACCGTAATTGTATATTTCAAGCTATTTAATTCCTGTTCTAGAAGATATTCAATGAAATCCCAACTAACACGCTCGATATTATTATCATATTCAGAGATGCTGACTACTTGGACATCCTAAGTATCTATAAGATGTTTGAAGGAAATTACCGAAGATTTAAGATGGTTCTGGCTTTCTGATTCTGCTGGACATGACTTTACGAAAGATGAAGGTAAGAGATTTTATGTTGAGAAAGACCATTGTTCTTATGACATTGGTGTTATATCATTTAATCTGTTCGAGTGAAAATTCATTATAGCTTAACAAATCTATAATAAAAAAAATGAGTAAAGTTATCCTTACACATATAAAGATAATCCTTGAAATAAATAATATTAGGGAGAAGAAAAAGGATGGGTGATTGGCGTTAATGAGGTTGTCTTTGTCATTAAAACACTACTATTACTTTGTTCAACTAGGTCACCACTTCCTGAGGTCGTTTCAACGGAGGATCGTGTCTTATCATCTATGGACTTGGTCTCAAATAAAAGTCGGCATCTTTCAGCCTCTAAATTTGGCTCCTCAGCCCCTAACCCCATACAGCACACTCCGTTGCCCGAAGCTTGCAAGAAGGTTCCATGGGGGTTGTCGTGGAATGTTCCCTCGGTGCGGACATAGGAACCTTCCCTCAACATTGCCGCTATGTTGCGGTGGAACATTCCACATGGAACCTTCCTGCCAGCTTCATGGAACGTTCCGGACATTCTCTGGCAATGCTCACGGAGCGTTCCGGTCATTCTCTGGCAATGCTCACGGAACGTTCCGGTCATTCTCTGGCAATGCTCACGGAGCGTTCCGGTCATTCTCTGGCAATGCTCACGGAACGTTCCGGTCATTCTCTGGCAATGGTCACGGTGCGTTCTAGACATTCTCTGGCAATAATCAGGCAACTTTTCGGACATTAAACAACAAGGGTTCCAGAATTGATTCTTGTATCGACTTTTCCCTAATTGCAATCAATAATAATTATTGTAGGTGCAGGTTACTGTATATGTACATATTTTTTTGCAAAATCCTTATGGAAAAACGAGAAACATTAATACACACCATTGATTTGTTAAATAAATCAGTTACACATTTTTTACATTCACACACACTATATTATTCCGAGTAGGAAGTTCAGAGTTTCTCCTGTATATTAGGTTACGCTTTGTGTAGACGATGTAAGGTCAATTGTTCTATGCTTTATGTAAATTGTAAACTATGGAACTAATCCCGTTTATAATAATAATAATAATAATAATAATAATAATAATAATAATAATAATAATAATAATAATAATAATAATAATAATAATAATAATAATAATAATAATAATAATAATAATAATAATAATAATAATAATAATAACAATAACAATAACAATAACAATAACAGCGACAGCGACAGCGACAGCGACGGCGACGGCGACAGCGACGGCGACGGCGACCACGACCACGACCATCACCACGACCACGACCACGACCACGACCACGACCACGACCACGACCACGACCACGACCACGACCACGACGACGACGACGACGACGACGACGACGACGACGACGACGACGACGACGACGACGACGACGACGACGACGACGACGACGACGACGACGACGACGACAACGACAACGACGACGACAACGACAACGACAACGACAACGACAACGACAACGACAACGACAACGACAACGACAACGACAACGACAACGACAACGACAACGACAACGACAACGACAACGACAACGACAACGACAACGACAACGACAACGACAACGACAACGACAACGACAACGACAACGACAACGACAACGACAACGACAACGACAACGACAACGACAACGACAACGACAACGACAACGACAACGACAACGACAACGACAACGACAACGACAACGACAACGACAACGACAACGACCACGACCACGACCACGACCACGACCACGACCACGACCACGACCACGACCACGACCACGACCACGACCACGACCACGACCACGACCACGACCACGACCACGACCACGACCACGACCACGACCACGACCACGACCACGACCACGACCACGACCACGACCACGACCACGACCACGACCACGACCACGACCACGACCACGACCACGACCACGACCACGACCACGACCACGACCACGACCACGACCACGACCACGACCACGACCACGAACACGACCACGACCACGACCACGACCACGACCACGACCACGACCACGACCACGACCACGACCACGACCACGACCACGACCACGACCACGACCACGACCACGACCACGACCACGACCACGACCACGACCACGACCACGACCACGACCACGACCACGACCACGACCACGACCACGACCACGACCACGACCACGACCACGACCACGACCACGACCACGACCACGACCACGACCACGACCACGACCACGACCACGACCACGACCACGACCACGACCACGACCACGACCACGACCACGACCACGACCACGACCACGACCACGACCACGACCACGACCACGACCACGACCACGACCACGACCACGACCACGACCACGACAACGACAACGACAACGACAACGACAACGACAACGACAACGACAACGACAACGACAACGACAACGACAACGACAACGACAACGACAACGACAACGACAACGACAACGACAACGACAACGACAACGACAACGACAACGACAACGACAACGACAACGACAACGACAACGACAACGACAACGACAACGACAACGACAACGACAACGACAACGACAACGACAACGACAACGACAACGACAACGACAACGACAACGACAACGACAACGACAACGACAACGACAACGACAACGACAACGACAACGACAACGACAACGACAACGACAACGACAACGACAACGACAACGACAACGACAACGACAACGACAACGACAACGACAACGACAACGACAACGACAACGACAACGACAACGACAACGACAACGACAACGACAACGACAACGACAACGACAACGACAACGACAACGACAACGACAACGACAACGACAACGACAACGACAACGACAACGACAACGACAACGACAACGACAACGACAACGACAACGACAACGACAACGACAACGACAACGACAACGACAACGACAACGACAACGACAACGACAACGACAACGACAACGACAACGACAACGACAACGACAACGACAACGACAACGACAACGACAACGACAACGACAACGACAACGACAACGACAACGACAACGACAACGACAACGACAACGACAACGACAACGACAACGACAACGACAACGACAACGACAACGACAACGACAACGACAACGACAACGACAACGACAACGACAACGACAACGACAACGACAACGACAACGACAACGACAACGACAACGACAACGACAACGACAACGACAACGACAACGACAACGACAACGACAACGACAACGACAACGACAACGACAACGACAACGACAACGACAACGACAACGACAACGACAACGACAACGACAACGACAACGACAACGACAACGACAACGACAACGACAACGACAACGACAACGACAACGACAACGACAACGACAACGACAACGACAACGACAACGACAACGACAACGACAACGACAACGACAACGACAACGACAACGACAACGACAACGACAACGACAACGACAACGACAACGACAACGACAACGACAACGACAACGACAACGACAACGACAACGACAACGACAACGACAACGACAACGACAACGACAACGACAACGACAACGACAACGACAACGACAACGACAACGACAACGACAACGACAACGACAACGACAACGACAACGACAACGACAACGACAACGACAACGAAAACGAAAACGACAACGACAACGAAAACGACAACGAAAACGACAACGAAAACGACAACGAAAACGACAACGAAAACGACAACGACAACGACAACGACAACGAAAACGACAACGACAACGAAAACGACAACGACAACGACAACGACAACGACAACGACAACGACAACGACAACGACAACGACAACGACAACGACAACGACAACGACAACGACAACGACAACGACAACGACAACGACAACGACAACGACAACGACAACGACAACGACAACGACAACGACAACGACAACGACAACGACAACGACAACGACAACGACAACGACAACGACAACGACAACGACAACGACAACGACAACGACAACGACAACGACAACGACAACGACAACGACAACGACAACGACAACGACAACGACAACGACAACGACAACGACAACGACAACGACAACGACAACGACAACGACAACGACAACGACAACGACAACGACAACGACAACGACAACGACAACGACAACGACAACGACAACGACAACGACAACGACAACGACAACGACAACGACAACGACAACGACAACGACAACGACAACGACAACGACAACGACAACGACAACGACAACGACAACGAAAACGAAAACGACAACGACAACGAAAACGACAACGAAAACGACAACGAAAACGACAACGAAAACGACAACGAAAACGACAACGACAACGACAACGACAACGAAAACGACAACGACAACGAAAACGACAACGAAAACGACAACGACAACGACAACGACAACGACAACGACAACGACAACGACAACGACAACGACAACGACAACGACAACGACAACGACAACGACAACGACAACGACAACGACAACGACCACGACCACGACCACGACCACGACCACGACCACGACCACGACCACGACCACGACCACGACCACGACCACGACCACGACCACGACCACGACCACGACCACGACCACGACCACGACCACGACCACGACCACGACCACGACCACGACCACGACCACGACCACGACCACGACCACGACCACGACCACGACCACGACAACGACAACGACAACGACAACGACAACGACAACGACAACGACAACGACAACGACAACGACAACGACAACGACAACGACAACGACAACGACAACGACAACGACAACGACAACGACAACGACAACGACAACGACAACGACAACGACAACGACAACGACAACGACAACGACAACGACAACGACAACGACAACGACAACGACAACGACAACGACAACGACAACGACAACGACAACGACAACGACAACGACAACGACAACGACAACGACAACGACAACGACAACGACAACGACAACGACAACGACAACGACAACGACAACGACAACGACAACGACAACGACAACGACAACGACAACGACAACGACAACGACAACGACAACGACAACGACAACGACAACGACAACGACAACGACAACGACAACGACAACGACAACGACAACGACAACGACAACGACAACGACAACGACAACGACAACGACAACGACAACGACAACGACAACGACAACGACAACGACAACGACAACGACAACGACAACGACAACGACAACGACAACGACAACGACAACGACAACGACAACGACAACGACAACGACAACGACAACGACAACGACAACGACAACGACAACGACAACGACAACGACAACGACAACGACAACGACAACGACAACGACAACGACAACGACAACGACAACGACAACGACAACGACAACGACAACGACAACGACAACGACAACGACAACGACAACGACAACGACAACGACAACGACAACGACAACGACAACGACAACGACAACGACAACGACAACGACAACGACAACGACAACGACAACGACAACGACAACGACAACGACAACGACAACGACAACGACAACGACAACGACAACGACAACGACAACGACAACGACAACGACAACGACAACGACAACGACAACGACAACGACAACGACAACGACCACGACGACGACGACGACGACGAACACGACCACGACCACGACCACGACCACGACCAAGACCACGACCACGACCACGACCACGACGACGACGACGACGACGACGACGACCACGACGACCACGACGACCACGACCACGACCACGACGACCACGACCACGACCACGACCACGACCACGACCACGACCACGACCACGACCACGACCACGACCACGACGACGACCACGACCACGACCACGACCACGACCACGACCACGACCACGACCACGACCACGACCACGACCACGACCACGACCACGACCACGACCACGACCACGACAACGACAACGACCACGACCACGACCACGACCACGACCACGACCACGACCACGACCACGACCACGACCACGACCACGACCACGACCACGACCACGACCACGACCACGACCACGACCACGACCACGACCACGACCACGACCACGACCACGACCACGACCACGACCACGACCACGACCACGACCACGACCACGACCACGACCACGACCACGACCACGACCACGACCACGACCACGACCACGACCACGACCACGACCACGACCACGACCACGACCACGACCACGACCACGACCACGACCACGACCACGACCACGACCACGACCACGACACGACCACGACCACGACCACGACCACGACCACGACCACGACCACGACCACGACGACGACGACGACGACGACGACGACGACGACGACGACGACGACGACGACGACGACGACGACGACGACGACGACGACGACGACGACCACGACCACGACCACGACCACGACCACGACCACGACCACGACCACGACCACGACCACGACCACGACCACGACCACGACAACGACCACGACCACGACCACGACCACGACCACGACCACGACCACGACCACGACCACGACCACGACCACGACCACGACCACGACCACGACCACGACCACGACCACGACCACGACCACGACCACGACCACGACCACGACCACGACCACGACCACGACCACGACCACGACCACGACCACGACCACGACCACGACCACGACCACGGCCACGGCCACGGCCACGGCCACGGCCACGGCCACGGCCACGGCCACGGCCACGGCCACGGCCACGGCCACGGCCACGGCCACGGCCACGGCCACGGCCACGGCCACGGCCACGGCCACGGCCACGGCCACGGCCACGACCACGACCACGACCACGACCACGACCACGACCACGACCACGACCACGACCACGACCACGACCACGACCACGACCACGACCACGACCACGACCACGACCACGACCACGACCACGACCACGACCACGACCACGACCACGACCACGACCACGACCACGACCACGACCACGACCACGACCACGACCACGACCACGACCACGACCACGACCACGACCACGACCACGACCACGACCACGACCACGACCACGACCACGACCACGACCACGACCACGACCACGACCACGACCACGACCACGACCACGACCACGACCACGACCACGACCACGACCACGACCACGACCACGACCACGACCACGACCACGACCACGACCACGACCACGACCACGACCACGACCACGACCACGACCACGACCACGACCACGACCACGACCACGACCACGACCACGACCACGACCACGACCACGACCACGACCACGACCACGACCACGACCACGACCACGACCACGACCACGACCACGACCACGACCACGACCACGACCACGACCACGACCACGACCACGACCACGACCACGACCACGACCACGACCACGACCACGACCACGACCACGACCACGACCACGACCACGACCACGACCACGACGACGACGACGACGACGACGACGACGACGACGACGACGACGACGACGACGACGACGACGACGACGACGACGACGACCACGACCACGACCACGACCACGACCACGACCACGACCACGACCACGACCACGACCACGACCACGACCACGACCACGACCACGACCACGACCACGACCACGACCACGACCACGACCACGACCACGACCACGACCACGACCACGACCACGACCACGACCACGACGACGACGACGACGACGACGACGACGACGACCACGACCACGACCACGACCACGACCACGACCACGACCACGACCACGACCACGACCACGACCACGACCACGACCACGACCACGACCACGACCACGACAACGACAACGACCACGACCACGACCACGACCACGACCACGACCACGACCACGACCACGACCACGACCACGACCACGACCACGACCACGACCACGACCACGACCACGACCACGACCACGACCACGACCACGACCACGACCACGACCACGACCACGACCACGACCACGACCACGACCACGACCACGACCACGACCACGACCACGACCACGACCACGACCACGACCACGACCACGACCACGACCACGACCACGACCACGACCACGACCACGACCACGACCACGACCACGACCACGACCACGACCACGACCACGACCACGACCACGACCACGACCACGACCACGACCACGACCACGACCACGACCACGACGACGACGACGACGACGACGACGACGACGACCACGACCACGACCACGACCACGACCACGACCACGACCACGACCACGACCACGACCACGACCACGACCACGACCACGACCACGACCACGACCACGACCACGACCACGACCACGACGACGACGACGACGACGACGACGACGACGACGACGACGACGACGACGACGACGACGACGACGACGACGACCACGACCACGACCACGACCACGACCACGACCACGACCACGACCACGACCACGACCACGACCACGACCACGACCACGACAACGACAACGACAACGACCACGACCACGACCACGACCACGACCACGACCACGACCACGACCACGACCACGACCACGACCACGACCACGACCACGACCACGACCACGACCACGACCACGACCACGACCACGACAACGACAACGACAACGACAACGACAACGACAACGACAACGACAACGACAACGACCACGACCACGACCACGACCACGACCACGACCACGACCACGACCACGACCACGACCACGACCACGACCACGACCACGACCACGACCACGACCACGACCACGACCACGACCACGACCACGACCACGACCACGACCACGACCACGACCACGACCACGACCACGACCACGACCACGACCACGACCACGACCACGACCACGACCACGACCACGACCACGACCACGACCACGACCACGACGACGACGACGACGACGACGACGACGACGACGACGACGACGACGACGACCACGACCACGACCACGACCACGACCACGACCACGACCACGACCACGACCACGACCACGACCACGACCACGACCACGACCACGACCACGACCACGACCACGACCACGACCACGACCACGACCACGACCACGACCACGACCACGACCACGACCACGACCACGACCACGACCACGACCACGACCACGACCACGACCACGACCACGACCACGACCACGACCACGACCACGACCACGACCACGACCACGACCACGACCACGACCACGACCACGACCACGACCACGACCACGACCACGACCACGACCACGACCACGACCACGACCACGACCACGACCACGACCACGACCACGACCACGACCACGACCACGACCACGACCACGACCACGACCACGACCACGACCACGACCACGACCACGACCACGACCACGACCACGACCACGACCACGACCACGACCACGACCACGACCACGACCACGACCACGACCACGACCACGACCACGACCACGACCACGACCACGACCACGACCACGACCACGACCACGACCACGACCACGACCACGACCACGACCACGACCACGACCACGACCACGACCACGACCACGACCACGACCACGACCACGACCACGACCACGACCACGACCACGACCACGACCACGACCACGACCACGACCACGACCACGACCACGACCACGACCACGACCACGACCACGACCACGACCACGACCACGACCACGACCACGACCACGACCACGACCACGACCACGACCACGACCACGACCACGACCACGACCACGACCACGACCACGACCACGACCACGACCACGACCACGACCACGACCACGACCACGACCACGACCACGACCACGACCACGACCACGACCACGACCACGACCACGACCACGACCACGACCACGACCACGACCACGACCACGACCACGACCACGACCACGACCACGACCACGACCACGACCACGACCACGACCACGACCACGACCACGACCACGACCACGACCACGACCACGACCACGACCACGACCACGACCACGACCACGACCACGACCACGACCACGACCACGACCACGACCACGACCACGACCACGACGACGACGACGACGACGACGACGACGACGACGACGACGACGACGACGACGACGACGACGACGACGACGACGACGACGACGACGACGACGACGACGACGACGACGACGACGACGACGACGACGACGACGACGACGACGACGACGACCACGACCACGACCACGACCACGACCACGACCACGACCACGACCACGACCACGACCACGACCACGACCACGACCACGACCACGACCACGACCACGACCACGACCACGACCACGACCACGGCCACGGCCACGGCCACGGCCACGGCCACGGCCACGGCCACGGCCACGGCCACGGCCACGGCCACGGCCACGGCCACGGCCACGGCCACGGCCACGGCCACGGCCACGGCCACGGCCACGGCCACGGCCACGGCCACGGCCACGGCCACGGCCACGGCCACGGCCACGGCCACGGCCACGGCCACGGCCACGGCCACGGCCACGACCACGACCACGACCACGACCACGACCACGACCACGACCACGACCACGACCACGACCACGACCACGACCACGACCACGACCACGACCACGACCACGACCACGACCACGACCACGACCACGACCACGACCACGACCACGACCACGACCACGACCACGACCACGACCACGACCACGACCACGACCACGACCACGACCACGACCACGACCACGACCACGACCACGACCACGACCACGACCACGACCACGACCACGACCACGACCACGACCACGACCACGACCACGACCACGACCACGACCACGACCACGACCACGACCACGACGACGACGACGACGACGACGACGACGACGACGACGACGACGACGACGACGACGACGACGACCACGACCACGACCACGACCACGACCACGACCACGACCACGACCACGACCACGACCACGACCACGACCACGACCACGACCACGACCACGACCACGACCACGACCACGACCACGACCACGACCACGACCACGACCACGACCACGACCACGACCACGACCACGACCACGACCACGACCACGACCACGACCACGACCACGACCACGACCACGACCACGACCACGACCACGACCACGACCACGACCACGACCACGACCACGACCACGACCACGACCACGACCACGACCACGACCACGACCACGACCACGACCACGACCACGACCACGACCACGACCACGACCACGACCACGACCACGACCACGACCACGACCACGACCACGACCACGACCACGACCACGACCACGACCACGACCACGACCACGACCACGACCACGACCACGACCACGACCACGACCACGACCACGACCACGACCACCACGACCACGACCACGACCACGACCACGACCACGACCACGACCACGACCACGACCACGACCACGACCACGACCACGACCACGACCACGACCACGACCACGACCACGACCACGACCACGACCACGACCACGACCACGACCACGACCACGACCACGACCACGACCACGACCACGACCACGACCACGACCACGACCACGACCACGACCACGACCACGACCACGACCACGACCACGACCACGACCACGACCACGACCACGACCACGACCACGACCACGACCACGACCACGACCACGACCACGACCACGACCACGACCACGACCACGACCACGACCACGACCACGACCACG
>CAWLCU010000266.1:0-14638 GCA_963855975.1 Andrena chrysosceles | reverse complement strand
GCGCGACGACCGCGGTCGAACCATTAATGTAATACGTTCGCAATGCAACGAGGAACAAGGATCTATAATTGTTTTGGCGATCGACGAGTTTGGCTTTTGGACGATGGTGCCGGTGGACTTTGAGATCTGACGGGACTTGGAAATATTTCGGACCGAAAGGTGTTTTTCTCGTTTTTCTCGAAAACGAGCGCGACGACCGCGGTCGAACCATTAATGTAATACGTTCGGAATGCAACGAGGAACAAGGATCTATAATTGTTTTGGCGATCGGACGAGTTTGGCTTTTGGACGATGGTGCCGGTGGACTTTGAGATCTGACGGGACTTGGAAATATTTCGGACCGAAAGGTGTTTTTCTCTTTTTTCTCGAAAACGAGCGCGACGACCGCGGTCGAACCATTAATGTAATACGTTCGGAATGCAACGAGGAACAAGGATCTATAATTGTTTTGGCGATCGGACGAGTTTGGCTTTTGGACGATGGTGCCGGTGGACTTTGAGATCTGACGGGACTTGGAAATATTTCGGACCGAAAGGTGTTTTTCTCTTTTTTCTCGAAAACGAGCGCGACGACCGCGGTCGAACCATTAATGTAATACGTTCGGAATGCAACGAGGAACAAGGATCTATAATTGTTTTGGCGATCGGACGAGTTTGGCTTTTGGACGATGGTGCCGGTGGACTTTGAGATCTGACGGGACTTGGAAATATTTCGGACCGAAAGGTGTTTTTCTCTTTTTTCTCGAAAACGAGCGCGACGACCGCGGTCGAACCATTAATGTAATACGTTCGGAATGCAACGAGGAACAAGGATCTATAATTGTTTTGGCGATCGGACGAGTTTGGCTTTTGGACGATGGTGCCGGTGGACTTTGAGATCTGACGGGACTTGGAAATATTTCGGACCGAAAGGTGTTTTTCTCTTTTTTCTCGAAAACGAGCGCGACGACCGCGGTCGAACCATTAATGTAATACGTTCGCAATGCAACGAGGAACAAGGATCTATAATTGTTTTGGCGATCGGACGAGTTTGGCTTTTGGACGATGGTGCCGGTGGACTTTGAGATCTGACGGGACTTGGAAATATTTCGGACCGAAAGGTGTTTTTCTCGTTTTTCTCGAAAACGAGCGCGACGACCGCGGTCGAACCATTAATGTAATACGTTCGCAATGCAACGAGGAACAAGGATCTATAATTGTTTTGGCGATCGGACGAGTTTGGCTTTTGGACGATGGTGCCGGTGGACTTTGAGATCTGACGGGACTTGGAAATATTTCGGACCGAAAGGTGTTTTTCTCTTTTTTCTCGAAAACGAGCGCGACGACCGCGGTCGAACCATTAATGTAATACGTTCGCAATGCAACGAGGAACAAGGATCTATAATTGTTTTGGCGATCGGACGAGTTTGGCTTTTGGACGATGGTGCCGGTGGACTTTGAGATCTGACGGGACTTGGAAATATTTCGGACCGAAAGGTGTTTTTCTCGTTTTTCTCGAAAACGAGCGCGACGACCGCGGTCGAAACATTAATGTAATACGTTCGCAATGCAACGAGGAACAAGGATCTATAATTGTTTTGGCGATCGGACGAGTTTGGCTTTTGGACGATGGTGCCGGTGGACTTTGAGATCTGACGGGACTTGGAAATATTTCGGACCGAAAGGTGTTTTTCTCTTTTTTCTCGAAAACGAGCGCGACGACCGCGGTCGAACCATTAATGTAATACGTTCGCAATGCAACGAGGAACAAGGATCTATAATTGTTTTGGCGATCGGACGAGTTTGGCTTTTGGACGATGGTGCCGGTGGACTTTGAGATCTGACGGGACTTGGAAATATTTCGGACCGAAAGGTGTTTTTCTCGTTTTTCTCGAAAACGAGCGCGACGACCGCGGTCGAAACATTAATGTAATACGTTCGCAATGCAACGAGGAACAAGGATCTATAATTGTTTTGGCGATCGGACGAGTTTGGCTTTTGGACGATGGTGCCGGTGGACTTTGAGATCTGACGGGACTTGGAAATATTTCGGACCGAAAGGTGTTTTTCTCTTTTTTCTCGAAAACGAGCGCGACGACCGCGGTCGAACCATTAATGTAATACGTTCGCAATGCAACGAGGAACAAGGATCTATAATTGTTTTGGCGATCGGACGAGTTTGGCTTTTGGACGATGGTGCCGGTGGACTTTGAGATCTGACGGGACTTGGAAATATTTCGGACCGAAAGGTGTTTTTCTCGTTTTTCTCGAAAACGAGCGCGACGACCGCGGTCGAACCATTAATGTAATACGTTCGAATGCAACGAGGAACAAGGATCTATAATTGTTTTGGCGATCGGACGAGTTTGGCTTTTGGACGATGGTGCCGGTGGACTTTGAGATCTGACGGGACTTGGAAATATTTCGGACCGAAAGGTGTTTTTCTCTTTTTTCTCGAAAACGAGCGCGACGACCGCGGTCGAACCATTAATGTAATACGTTCGGAATGCAACGAGGAACAAGGATCTATAATTGTTTTGGCGATCGGACGAGTTTGGCTTTTGGACGATGGTGCCGGTGGACTTTGAGATCTGACGGGACTTGGAAATATTTCGGACCGAAAGGTGTTTTTCTCTTTTTTCTCGAAAACGAGCGCGACGACCGCGGTCGAACCATTAATGTAATACGTTCGCAATGCAACGAGGAACAAGGATCTATAATTGTTTTGGCGATCGGACGAGTTTGGCTTTTGGACGATGGTGCCGGTGGACTTTGAGATCTGACGGGACTTGGAAATATTTCGGACCGAAAGGTGTTTTTCTCGTTTTTCTCGAAAACGAGCGCGACGACCGCGGTCGAACCATTAATGTAATACGTTCGGAATGCAACGAGGAACAAGGATCTATAATTGTTTTGGCGATCGGACGAGTTTGGCTTTGGACGATGGTGCCGGTGGACTTTGAGATCTGACGGGACTTGGAAATATTTCGGACCGAAAGGTGTTTTTCTCGTTTTTCTCGAAAACGAGCGCGACGACCGCGGTCGAAACATTAATGTAATACGTTCGCAATGCAACGAGGAACAAGGATCTATAATTGTTTTGGCGATCGGACGAGTTTGGCTTTTGGACGATGGTGCCGGTGGACTTTGAGATCTGACGGGACTTGGAAATATTTCGGACCGAAAGGTGTTTTTCTCTTTTTTCTCGAAAACGAGCGCGACGACCGCGGTCGAACCATTAATGTAATACGTTCGGAATGCAACGAGGAACAAGGATCTATAATTGTTTTGGCGATCGGACGAGTTTGGCTTTTGGACGATGGTGCCGGTGGACTTTGAGATCTGACGGGACTTGGAAATATTTCGGACCGAAAGGTGTTTTTCTCTTTTTTCTCGAAAACGAGCGCGACGACCGCGGTCGAACCATTAATGTAATACGTTCGCAATGCAACGAGGAACAAGGATCTATAATTGTTTTGGCGATCGGACGAGTTTGGCTTTTGGACGATGGTGCCGGTGGACTTTGAGATCTGACGGGACTTGGAAATATTTCGGACCGAAAGGTGTTTTTCTCTTTTTTCTCGAAAACGAGCGCGACGACCGCGGTCGAACCATTAATGTAATACGTTCGCAATGCAACGAGGAACAAGGATCTATAATTGTTTTGGCGATCGGACGAGTTTGGCTTTTGGACGATGGTGCCGGTGGACTTTGAGATCTGACGGGACTTGGAAATATTTCGGACCGAAAGGTGTTTTTCTCGTTTTTCTCGAAAACGAGCGCGACGACCGCGGTCGAACCATTAATGTAATACGTTCGGAATGCAACGAGGAACAAGGATCTATAATTGTTTTGGCGATCGGACGAGTTTGGCTTTTGGACGATGGTGCCGGTGGACTTTGAGATCTGACGGGACTTGGAAATATTTCGGACCGAAAGGTGTTTTTCTCTTTTTTCTCGAAAACGAGCGCGACGACCGCGGTCGAACCATTAATGTAATACGTTCGGAATGCAACGAGGAACAAGGATCTATAATTGTTTTGGCGATCGGACGAGTTTGGCTTTTGGACGATGGTGCCGGTGGACTTTGAGATCTGACGGGACTTGGAAATATTTCGGACCGAAAGGTGTTTTTCTCTTTTTTCTCGAAAACGAGCGCGACGACCGCGGTCGAACCATTAATGTAATACGTTCGCAATGCAACGAGGAACAAGGATCTATAATTGTTTTGGCGATCGGACGAGTTTGGCTTTTGGACGATGGTGCCGGTGGACTTTGAGATCTGACGGGACTTGGAAATATTTCGGACCGAAAGGTGTTTTTCTCTTTTTTCTCGAAAACGAGCGCGACGACCGCGGTCGAACCATTAATGTAATACGTTCGGAATGCAACGAGGAACAAGGATCTATAATTGTTTTGGCGATCGGACGAGTTTGGCTTTTGGACGATGGTGCCGGTGGACTTTGAGATCTGACGGGACTTGGAAATATTTCGGACCGAAAGGTGTTTTTCTCTTTTTTCTCGAAAACGAGCGCGACGACCGCGGTCGAACCATTAATGTAATACGTTCGCAATGCAACGAGGAACAAGGATCTATAATTGTTTTGGCGATCGGACGAGTTTGGCTTTTGGACGATGGTGCCGGTGGACTTTGAGATCTGACGGGACTTGGAAATATTTCGGACCGAAAGGTGTTTTTCTCGTTTTGCTCGAAAACGAGCGCGACGACCGCGGTCGAAACATTAATGTAATACGTTCGCAATGCAACGAGGAACAAGGATCTATAATTGTTTTGGCGATCGGACGAGTTTGGCTTTTGGACGATGGTGCCGGTGGACTTTGAGATCTGACGGGACTTGGAAATATTTCGGACCGAAAGGTGTTTTTCTCTTTTTTCTCGAAAACGAGCGCGACGACCGCGGTCGAACCATTAATGTAATACGTTCGCAATGCAACGAGGAACAAGGATCTATAATTGTTTTGGCGATCGGACGAGTTTGGCTTTTGGACGATGGTGCCGGTGGACTTTGAGATCTGACGGGACTTGGAAATATTTCGGACCGAAAGGTGTTTTTCTCTTTTTTCTCGAAAACGAGCGCGACGACCGCGGTCGAACCATTAATGTAATACGTTCGCAATGCAACGAGGAACAAGGATCTATAATTGTTTTGGCGATCGGACGAGTTTGGCTTTTGGACGATGGTGCCGGTGGACTTTGAGATCTGACGGGACTTGGAAATATTTCGGACCGAAAGGTGTTTTTCTCGTTTTTCTCGAAAACGAGCGCGACGACCGCGGTCGAAACATTAATGTAATACGTTCGCAATGCAACGAGGAACAAGGATCTATAATTGTTTTGGCGATCGGACGAGTTTGGCTTTTGGACGATGGTGCCGGTGGACTTTGAGATCTGACGGGACTTGGAAATATTTCGGACCGAAAGGTGTTTTTCTCTTTTTTCTCGAAAACGAGCGCGACGACCGCGGTCGAACCATTAATGTAATACGTTCGGAATGCAACGAGGAACAAGGATCTATAATTGTTTTGGCGATCGGACGAGTTTGGCTTTTGGACGATGGTGCCGGTGGACTTTGAGATCTGACGGGACTTGGAAATATTTCGGACCGAAAGGTGTTTTTCTCTTTTTTCTCGAAAACGAGCGCGACGACCGCGGTCGAACCATTAATGTAATACGTTCGCAATGCAACGAGGAACAAGGATCTATAATTGTTTTGGCGATCGGACGAGTTTGGCTTTTGGACGATGGTGCCGGTGGACTTTGAGATCTGACGGGACTTGGAAATATTTCGGACCGAAAGGTGTTTTTCTCGTTTTTCTCGAAAACGAGCGCGACGACCGCGGTCGAACCATTAATGTAATACGTTCGGAATGCAACGAGGAACAAGGATCTATAATTGTTTTGGCGATCGGACGAGTTTGGCTTTTGGACGATGGTGCCGGTGGACTTTGAGATCTGACGGGACTTGGAAATATTTCGGACCGAAAGGTGTTTTTCTCGTTTTTCTCGAAAACGAGCGCGACGACCGCGGTCGAAACATTAATGTAATACGTTCGCAATGCAACGAGGAACAAGGATCTATAATTGTTTTGGCGATCGGACGAGTTTGGCTTTTGGACGATGGTGCCGGTGGACTTTGAGATCTGACGGGACTTGGAAATATTTCGGACCGAAAGGTGTTTTTCTCTTTTTTCTCGAAAACGAGCGCGACGACCGCGGTCGAACCATTAATGTAATACGTTCGGAATGCAACGAGGAACAAGGATCTATAATTGTTTTGGCGATCGGACGAGTTTGGCTTTTGGACGATGGTGCCGGTGGACTTTGAGATCTGACGGGACTTGGAAATATTTCGGACCGAAAGGTGTTTTTCTCTTTTTTCTCGAAAACGAGCGCGACGACCGCGGTCGAACCATTAATGTAATACGTTCGCAATGCAACGAGGAACAAGGATCTATAATTGTTTTGGCGATCGGACGAGTTTGGCTTTTGGACGATGGTGCCGGTGGACTTTGAGATCTGACGGGACTTGGAAATATTTCGGACCGAAAGGTGTTTTTCTCTTTTTTCTCGAAAACGAGCGCGACGACCGCGGTCGAACCATTAATGTAATACGTTCGCAATGCAACGAGGAACAAGGATCTATAATTGTTTTGGCGATCGGACGAGTTTGGCTTTTGGACGATGGTGCCGGTGGACTTTGAGATCTGACGGGACTTGGAAATATTTCGGACCGAAAGGTGTTTTTCTCGTTTTTCTCGAAAACGAGCGCGACGACCGCGGTCGAACCATTAATGTAATACGTTCGGAATGCAACGAGGAACAAGGATCTATAATTGTTTTGGCGATCGGACGAGTTTGGCTTTTGGACGATGGTGCCGGTGGACTTTGAGATCTGACGGGACTTGGAAATATTTCGGACCGAAAGGTGTTTTTCTCGTTTTTCTCGAAAACGAGCGCGACGACCGCGGTCGAAACATTAATGTAATACGTTCGCAATGCAACGAGGAACAAGGATCTATAATTGTTTTGGCGATCGGACGAGTTTGGCTTTTGGACGATGGTGCCGGTGGACTTTGAGATCTGACGGGACTTGGAAATATTTCGGACCGAAAGGTGTTTTTCTCTTTTTTCTCGAAAACGAGCGCGACGACCGCGGTCGAACCATTAATGTAATACGTTCGGAATGCAACGAGGAACAAGGATCTATAATTGTTTTGGCGATCGGACGAGTTTGGCTTTTGGACGATGGTGCCGGTGGACTTTGAGATCTGACGGGACTTGGAAATATTTCGGACCGAAAGGTGTTTTTCTCTTTTTTCTCGAAAACGAGCGCGACGACCGCGGTCGAACCATTAATGTAATACGTTCGCAATGCAACGAGGAACAAGGATCTATAATTGTTTTGGCGATCGGACGAGTTTGGCTTTTGGACGATGGTGCCGGTGGACTTTGAGATCTGACGGGACTTGGAAATATTTCGGACCGAAAGGTGTTTTTCTCGTTTTTCTCGAAAACGAGCGCGACGACCGCGGTCGAAACATTAATGTAATACGTTCGCAATGCAACGAGGAACAAGGATCTATAATTGTTTTGGCGATCGGACGAGTTTGGCTTTTGGACGATGGTGCCGGTGGACTTTGAGATCTGACGGGACTTGGAAATATTTCGGACCGAAAGGTGTTTTTCTCTTTTTTCTCGAAAACGAGCGCGACGACCGCGGTCGAACCATTAATGTAATACGTTCGCAATGCAACGAGGAACAAGGATCTATAATTGTTTTGGCGATCGGACGAGTTTGGCTTTTGGACGATGGTGCCGGTGGACTTTGAGATCTGACGGGACTTGGAAATATTTCGGACCGAAAGGTGTTTTTCTCTTTTTTCTCGAAAACGAGCGCGACGACCGCGGTCGAACCATTAATGTAATACGTTCGCAATGCAACGAGGAACAAGGATCTATAATTGTTTTGGCGATCGGACGAGTTTGGCTTTTGGACGATGGTGCCGGTGGACTTTGAGATCTGACGGGACTTGGAAATATTTCGGACCGAAAGGTGTTTTTCTCGTTTTTCTCGAAAACGAGCGCGACGACCGCGGTCGAACCATTAATGTAATACGTTCGGAATGCAACGAGGAACAAGGATCTATAATTGTTTTGGCGATCGGACGAGTTTGGCTTTTGGACGATGGTGCCGGTGGACTTTGAGATCTGACGGGACTTGGAAATATTTCGGACCGAAAGGTGTTTTTCTCTTTTTTCTCGAAAACGAGCGCGACGACCGCGGTCGAACCATTAATGTAATACGTTCGGAATGCAACGAGGAACAAGGATCTATAATTGTTTTGGCGATCGGACGAGTTTGGCTTTTGGACGATGGTGCCGGTGGACTTTGAGATCTGACGGGACTTGGAAATATTTCGGACCGAAAGGTGTTTTTCTCTTTTTTCTCGAAAACGAGCGCGACGACCGCGGTCGAACCATTAATGTAATACGTTCGCAATGCAACGAGGAACAAGGATCTATAATTGTTTTGGCGATCGGACGAGTTTGGCTTTTGGACGATGGTGCCGGTGGACTTTGAGATCTGACGGGACTTGGAAATATTTCGGACCGAAAGGTGTTTTTCTCGTTTTTCTCGAAAACGAGCGCGACGACCGCGGTCGAACCATTAATGTAATACGTTCGGAATGCAACGAGGAACAAGGATCTATAATTGTTTTGGCGATCGGACGAGTTTGGCTTTTGGACGATGGTGCCGGTGGACTTTGAGATCTGACGGGACTTGGAAATATTTCGGACCGAAAGGTGTTTTTCTCGTTTTTCTCGAAAACGAGCGCGACGACCGCGGTCGAAACATTAATGTAATACGTTCGCAATGCAACGAGGAACAAGGATCTATAATTGTTTTGGCGATCGGACGAGTTTGGCTTTTGGACGATGGTGCCGGTGGACTTTGAGATCTGACGGGACTTGGAAATATTTCGGACCGAAAGGTGTTTTTCTCTTTTTTCTCGAAAACGAGCGCGACGACCGCGGTCGAACCATTAATGTAATACGTTCGGAATGCAACGAGGAACAAGGATCTATAATTGTTTTGGCGATCGGACGAGTTTGGCTTTTGGACGATGGTGCCGGTGGACTTTGAGATCTGACGGGACTTGGAAATATTTCGGACCGAAAGGTGTTTTTCTCTTTTTTCTCGAAAACGAGCGCGACGACCGCGGTCGAACCATTAATGTAATACGTTCGCAATGCAACGAGGAACAAGGATCTATAATTGTTTTGGCGATCGGACGAGTTTGGCTTTTGGACGATGGTGCCGGTGGACTTTGAGATCTGACGGGACTTGGAAATATTTCGGACCGAAAGGTGTTTTTCTCGTTTTTCTCGAAAACGAGCGCGACGACCGCGGTCGAAACATTAATGTAATACGTTCGCAATGCAACGAGGAACAAGGATCTATAATTGTTTTGGCGATCGGACGAGTTTGGCTTTTGGACGATGGTGCCGGTGGACTTTGAGATCTGACGGGACTTGGAAATATTTCGGACCGAAAGGTGTTTTTCTCTTTTTTCTCGAAAACGAGCGCGACGACCGCGGTCGAACCATTAATGTAATACGTTCGCAATGCAACGAGGAACAAGGATCTATAATTGTTTTGGCGATCGGACGAGTTTGGCTTTTGGACGATGGTGCCGGTGGACTTTGAGATCTGACGGGACTTGGAAATATTTCGGACCGAAAGGTGTTTTTCTCTTTTTTCTCGAAAACGAGCGCGACGACCGCGGTCGAACCATTAATGTAATACGTTCGCAATGCAACGAGGAACAAGGATCTATAATTGTTTTGGCGATCGGACGAGTTTGGCTTTTGGACGATGGTGCCGGTGGACTTTGAGATCTGACGGGACTTGGAAATATTTCGGACCGAAAGGTGTTTTTCTCGTTTTTCTCGAAAACGAGCGCGACGACCGCGGTCGAAACATTAATGTAATACGTTCGCAATGCAACGAGGAACAAGGATCTATAATTGTTTTGGCGATCGGACGAGTTTGGCTTTTGGACGATGGTGCCGGTGGACTTTGAGATCTGACGGGACTTGGAAATATTTCGGACCGAAAGGTGTTTTTCTCGTTTTTCTCGAAAACGAGCGCGACGACCGCGGTCGAACCATTAATGTAATACGTTCGGAATGCAACGAGGAACAAGGATCTATAATTGTTTTGGCGATCGGACGAGTTTGGCTTTTGGACGATGGTGCCGGTGGACTTTGAGATCTGACGGGACTTGGAAATATTTCGGACCGAAAGGTGTTTTTCTCGTTTTTCTCGAAAACGAGCGCGACGACCGCGGTCGAAACATTAATGTAATACGTTCGCAATGCAACGAGGAACAAGGATCTATAATTGTTTTGGCGATCGGACGAGTTTGGCTTTTGGACGATGGTGCCGGTGGACTTTGAGATCTGACGGGACTTGGAAATATTTCGGACCGAAAGGTGTTTTTCTCTTTTTTCTCGAAAACGAGCGCGACGACCGCGGTCGAACCATTAATGTAATACGTTCGGAATGCAACGAGGAACAAGGATCTATAATTGTTTTGGCGATCGGACGAGTTTGGCTTTTGGACGATGGTGCCGGTGGACTTTGAGATCTGACGGGACTTGGAAATATTTCGGACCGAAAGGTGTTTTTCTCTTTTTTCTCGAAAACGAGCGCGACGACCGCGGTCGAACCATTAATGTAATACGTTCGCAATGCAACGAGGAACAAGGATCTATAATTGTTTTGGCGATCGGACGAGTTTGGCTTTTGGACGATGGTGCCGGTGGACTTTGAGATCTGACGGGACTTGGAAATATTTCGGACCGAAAGGTGTTTTTCTCTTTTTTCTCGAAAACGAGCGCGACGACCGCGGTCGAACCATTAATGTAATACGTTCGCAATGCAACGAGGAACAAGGATCTATAATTGTTTTGGCGATCGGACGAGTTTGGCTTTTGGACGATGGTGCCGGTGGACTTTGAGATCTGACGGGACTTGGAAATATTTCGGACCGAAAGGTGTTTTTCTCGTTTTTCTCGAAAACGAGCGCGACGACCGCGGTCGAACCATTAATGTAATACGTTCGGAATGCAACGAGGAACAAGGATCTATAATTGTTTTGGCGATCGGACGAGTTTGGCTTTTGGACGATGGTGCCGGTGGACTTTGAGATCTGACGGGACTTGGAAATATTTCGGACCGAAAGGTGTTTTTCTCGTTTTTCTCGAAAACGAGCGCGACGACCGCGGTCGAAACATTAATGTAATACGTTCGCAATGCAACGAGGAACAAGGATCTATAATTGTTTTGGCGATCGGACGAGTTTGGCTTTTGGACGATGGTGCCGGTGGACTTTGAGATCTGACGGGACTTGGAAATATTTCGGACCGAAAGGTGTTTTTCTCTTTTTTCTCGAAAACGAGCGCGACGACCGCGGTCGAACCATTAATGTAATACGTTCGGAATGCAACGAGGAACAAGGATCTATAATTGTTTTGGCGATCGGACGAGTTTGGCTTTTGGACGATGGTGCCGGTGGACTTTGAGATCTGACGGGACTTGGAAATATTTCGGACCGAAAGGTGTTTTTCTCTTTTTTCTCGAAAACGAGCGCGACGACCGCGGTCGAACCATTAATGTAATACGTTCGCAATGCAACGAGGAACAAGGATCTATAATTGTTTTGGCGATCGGACGAGTTTGGCTTTTGGACGATGGTGCCGGTGGACTTTGAGATCTGACGGGACTTGGAAATATTTCGGACCGAAAGGTGTTTTTCTCGTTTTTCTCGAAAACGAGCGCGACGACCGCGGTCGAAACATTAATGTAATACGTTCGCAATGCAACGAGGAACAAGGATCTATAATTGTTTTGGCGATCGGACGAGTTTGGCTTTTGGACGATGGTGCCGGTGGACTTTGAGATCTGACGGGACTTGGAAATATTTCGGACCGAAAGGTGTTTTTCTCTTTTTTCTCGAAACGAGCGCGACGACCGCGGTCGAACCATTAATGTAATACGTTCGCAATGCAACGAGGAACAAGGATCTATAATTGTTTTGGCGATCGGACGAGTTTGGCTTTTGGACGATGGTGCCGGTGGACTTTGAGATCTGACGGGACTTGGAAATATTTCGGACCGAAAGGTGTTTTTCTCTTTTTTCTCGAAAACGAGCGCGACGACCGCGGTCGAACCATTAATGTAATACGTTCGGAATGCAACGAGGAACAAGGATCTATAATTGTTTTGGCGATCGGACGAGTTTGGCTTTTGGACGATGGTGCCGGTGGACTTTGAGATCTGACGGGACTTGGAAATATTTCGGACCGAAAGGTGTTTTTCTCTTTTTTCTCGAAAACGAGCGCGACGACCGCGGTCGAACCATTAATGTAATACGTTCGGAATGCAACGAGGAACAAGGATCTATAATTGTTTTGGCGATCGGACGAGTTTGGCTTTTGGACGATGGTGCCGGTGGACTTTGAGATCTGACGGGACTTGGAAATATTTCGGACCGAAAGGTGTTTTTCTCTTTTTTCTCGAAAACGAGCGCGACGACCGCGGTCGAACCATTAATGTAATACGTTCGGAATGCAACGAGGAACAAGGATCTATAATTGTTTTGGCGATCGGACGAGTTTGGCTTTTGGACGATGGTGCCGGTGGACTTTGAGATCTGACGGGACTTGGAAATATTTCGGACCGAAAGGTGTTTTTCTCTTTTTTCTCGAAAACGAGCGCGACGACCGCGGTCGAACCATTAATGTAATACGTTCGCAATGCAACGAGGAACAAGGATCTATAATTGTTTTGGCGATCGGACGAGTTTGGCTTTTGGACGATGGTGCCGGTGGACTTTGAGATCTGACGGGACTTGGAAATATTTCGGACCGAAAGGTGTTTTTCTCGTTTTTCTCGAAAACGAGCGCGACGACCGCGGTCGAACCATTAATGTAATACGTTCGGAATGCAACGAGGAACAAGGATCTATAATTGTTTTGGCGATCGGACGAGTTTGGCTTTTGGACGATGGTGCCGGTGGACTTTGAGATCTGACGGGACTTGGAAATATTTCGGACCGAAAGGTGTTTTTCTCGTTTTTCTCGAAAACGAGCGCGACGACCGCGGTCGAAACATTAATGTAATACGTTCGCAATGCAACGAGGAACAAGGATCTATAATTGTTTTGGCGATCGGACGAGTTTGGCTTTTGGACGATGGTGCCGGTGGACTTTGAGATCTGACGGGACTTGGAAATATTTCGGACCGAAAGGTGTTTTTCTCTTTTTTCTCGAAAACGAGCGCGACGACCGCGGTCGAACCATTAATGTAATACGTTCGGAATGCAACGAGGAACAAGGATCTATAATTGTTTTGGCGATCGGACGAGTTTGGCTTTTGGACGATGGTGCCGGTGGACTTTGAGATCTGACGGGACTTGGAAATATTTCGGACCGAAAGGTGTTTTTCTCTTTTTTCTCGAAAACGAGCGCGACGACCGCGGTCGAACCATTAATGTAATACGTTCGCAATGCAACGAGGAACAAGGATCTATAATTGTTTTGGCGATCGGACGAGTTTGGCTTTTGGACGATGGTGCCGGTGGACTTTGAGATCTGACGGGACTTGGAAATATTTCGGACCGAAAGGTGTTTTTCTCGTTTTTCTCGAAAACGAGCGCGACGACCGCGGTCGAAACATTAATGTAATACGTTCGCAATGCAACGAGGAACAAGGATCTATAATTGTTTTGGCGATCGGACGAGTTTGGCTTTTGGACGATGGTGCCGGTGGACTTTGAGATCTGACGGGACTTGGAAATATTTCGGACCGAAAGGTGTTTTTCTCTTTTTTCTCGAAAACGAGCGCGACGACCGCGGTCGAACCATTAATGTAATACGTTCGCAATGCAACGAGGAACAAGGATCTATAATTGTTTTGGCGATCGGACGAGTTTGGCTTTTGGACGATGGTGCCGGTGGACTTTGAGATCTGACGGGACTTGGAAATATTTCGGACCGAAAGGTGTTTTTCTCTTTTTCTCGAAAACGAGCGCGACGACCGCGGTCGAACCATTAATGTAATACGTTCGCAATGCAACGAGGAACAAGGATCTATAATTGTTTTGGCGATCGGACGAGTTTGGCTTTTGGACGATGGTGCCGGTGGACTTTGAGATCTGACGGGACTTGGAAATATTTCGGACCGAAAGGTGTTTTTCTCGTTTTTCTCGAAAACGAGCGCGACGACCGCGGTCGAAACATTAATGTAATACGTTCGCAATGCAACGAGGAACAAGGATCTATAATTGTTTTGGCGATCGGACGAGTTTGGCTTTTGGACGATGGTGCCGGTGGACTTTGAGATCTGACGGGACTTGGAAATATTTCGGACCGAAAGGAGTTTTTCGCGTTTTTCTCGAAAACATTCAAATTCCCAGCGGCGTATCGCTTCGCTGCTGGTTAGGTCTGCGTCTCCAGCGGCGTATTGCTTCGCCGTCGAAACATTCAAGTCCCAGCGGCGTATTGCTTCGCCGCCGAAACATTTAAGTCCCAGCGGCGTATTGCTTCGCCGCCGAAACATTCAAAGTCCCAG
>CAWLCU010000265.1:0-47710 GCA_963855975.1 Andrena chrysosceles | reverse complement strand
TCCTTCATTCCTTCATTCCTTCATTCTTTCATTCCTTCCTTCCTTCATTCCTTCATTCCTTCATTCCTTCATTCCTTCATTCCTTCATTCCTTCATTCCTTCATTCCTTCATTCCTTCATTCCTTCATTCCTTCATTCCTACATCCCTTCATTCCATCATTCCTCCATTCCTTCATTCCTTCATTCCTTCATTCCTTCATTCCTTCATTCCTTCATTCTTCATTCCTTCTTTCCTTCATTCCTTTATTCCTTCTTTCCTTAATTCCTTCATTCCTACATTCCTTCATTCCTTCATTCCTTTCATCCTTTCATCCTTTCATCCTTTCATCCTTTCATCCTTTCATCCTTTCATCCTTTCATCCTTTCATCCTTCATCCTTTCATCCTTTCATCCTTTCATCCTTTCATCCTTTCATCCTTTCATCCTTTCATCCTTTCATCCTTTCACCCTTATCATCCTTCATCCTTTCATCCTTTCATCCTTTCATCCTTCATCCTTTCATTCCTTCATTCCTTCATTCTTTCATTCTTCCATTCCTGCATTCCTTCATTCCTTCATTCCTTCATTCCTTCATTCCTTCATTCCTTCATTCTTCATTCCTTCATTCCATCATTCCTTCATTCCTTCATTCCTTCATTCCTTCATCCTTCATTCCTTCATTCCTTCATTCCTTCATTCCTTCATTCCTTCATTCCTTCATTCCTTCATTCCTTCATTCCTTCATTCCTTCATTCCTTCATTCCTTCATTCCTCATTCCTTTCATCCTTTCATCCTTTCATCCTTTCATCCTTTCACCTTCATCCTTTCATCCTTTCATCCTTTCATCCTTTCATCTTTTCATCCTTTCATCCTTTCATCCTTTCATCTTTCATCCTTTCATCCTTTCATCCTTTCATCCTTCATCCTTTCATTCCTTCATTCCTTCATTCCTTCATTCCTTCATTCCTTCATTCCTTCATTCTTCCATTCCTTCATTCCTTCATTCCTTCATTCCTACATTCCTTCATTCCTACATCCCTTCATTCCTTCATTCCTTCATTCCTTCATTCCTTCATTCCTTCATTCCTTCATTCCTTCAATCCTTCATTCCTTCATTCCTTCATTCCTTCATCCTTTCATCCTTCATCCTTTCATCCTTTCATCCTTTCATCCTTTCATCCTTTCATCCTTTCATCCTTTCATCCTTTCATCCTTTCATCCTTTCATCCTTTCATTCTTTCATCCTTTCATCCTTCATTCTTTCATCCTTTCAGCCTTTCATTCCTTCATCCTTTCATTCCTTCATCCTTTCATTCTTTCATTCTTCATTCCTTCATTCCTCCATTCCTTCATTCCTTCATTCCTTCATCCTTCATTCCTTCATTCCTTCATTCCTTCATTCCTTCATTCCTTCATTCCTTCATTCCCTCATTCCTTCATTCCCTCATTCCTTCATTCCCTCATTCCCTCATTCCCACATTCCCTCATTCCTTCATTCCTTCATTCCATCATTCTTCATTCCTTCATTCCTTCATTCCTTCATTCCTTCATTCCTTCATTCTTCATTCCTTCATCCTTCATTCCTTCATTCCTACATTCCTTCATTCCTTCATTCCTTCATCTTCCTTCATTCCTTCATTCCTTCATTCCTTCATTCCTTCATCCTTCATTCCTTCATTCCTTCATTCCTTCATTCCTTCATTCCTTCATTCCTTCATTCCTTCATTCCTTCATTCCTTCATTCCTTCATTCCTTCATTCCTTCATTCCTTCATTCCTTCATCCTTCATTCCTTCATTCCTACATTCCTTCATTCCTTCATTCCTTCATTCCTTCATTCCTTCATTCCTTCATTCCTTCGTCCTTCATTCCTTCATTCCTTCATTCCTTCATTCCTTCATTCCTTCATTCCATCATTCCTTCATTCCTTCATTCCTTCATTCCTTCATTCCTTCATTCCTTTCATCCTTTCATCCTTTCATCCTTTCATCCTTTCATCCTTCATCCTTTCATTCCTTCATTCCTTCATTCTTCCATTCTTCCATTCTTCCATTCCTTCATTCCTTCATTCCTTCATTCCTTCATTCCTTCTTTCCATCATTCCTTCATTCCTTCATTCCTTCATTCCTTCCTTATTTCATTCCTTCATTCCTTCATTCCTTCATTCCTTCATTCCTTCATTCCTTCATTCCTTCATTCCTTCATTCCTACATCCCTTCATTCCATCATTCCTTCATTCCTTCATCCTTCATTCCTTCATTCCTTCATTCCTTCATTCCTTCATTCCTTCATTCCTTCATTCCCTCATTCCTTCATTCCCTCATTCCTTCATTCCCTCATTCCCTCATTCCCACATTCCCTCATTCCTTCATTCCTTCATTCCATCATTCCTTCATTCCTTCATTCCTTCATTCCTTCATTCCTTCATTCCTTCATTCCTTCATTCCTTCATCCTTCATTCCTTCATTCCTACATTCCTTCATTCCTTCATTCCTTCATTCCGTCATTCCTTCATTCCTTCATTCCTTCATTCCTTCATTCCTTCATTCCTTCATTCCTTCATCCTTCATTCCCTCATTCCCTCATTCCCTCATTCCTTCATTCCTTCATTCCTTCATTCCTTCATTCCTTCATTCCTTCATTCCTTCATTCCTTCATCCTTTCATCCTTTCATCCTTTCAGCCTATCATTCTTTCATCCTTTCATCCTTTCATCCTTTAATCCTTCATCCTTTCATTCCTTCATTACTTCATTCTTCCATTCCTTCATTCCTTCATTCCTTCATTCCTTCATTCCTTAATTCCTTCATTCCTTCATTCCTTCATTCCTTAATTCCTTCATTCCTTCATTCCATCATTCCTTCATTCCTTCATTCCTTCATTCCTTCATTCCTTCATTCCATCATTCCTTCATTCCTTCATTCCTTCATTCCTTCATTCCTTCATTCCTTCATTCCTTCATTACTTCATTCCTTCATTCCTTCATTCCTTCATTCCTTCATTCCTTCATTCCTTCATTCCTTCATTCCTTCATTCCTTAATTCCTTCATTCCTTCATTCCTTCATTCCTTAATTCCTTCATTCCTTCATTCCTTCATTCCTTCATTCCTTCATTCCTTCATTCCTTCATTCCTTCATTCCTTCATTCCATCATTCCTTCATTCCTTCGTTCCTTCGTTCCTTCGTTCCTTCGTTCCTTCGTTACTTCATTCCTTCATTCCTTCATTCCCTCATTCCCTCATTCCCTCATTCCTTCATTCCTACGTTCCTTCGTTCCTTCATTCCTTCGTTCCTTCATTTCTTCATTCCTTCATTCCTTCATTCCTTCATTCCTTCATTCCTTCATTCCTTCATTCCTTCATTCCTTCATTCCTTCATTCCTTCATTCCTTCATTCCTTCATTCCTTCATTCCTTCATTCCTTCATTCCTTCATCCTTCATTCCTTCATCCTTTCATCCTTTCATTCCTTCATTCCTTCATTCCTTCATTCCTTCATTCCTTCATTCATCCATTCTTTCATGCCTTCATTCCTTCATTCCTTCATTCCTTCATTCCTTCATTCCTTCATTCCTTCATTCCTTCATTTATCCATTATTTCATTCCTTCATTCCTTCATTCCTTCATTCCTTCATTCCTTCATTCCTTCATTACTTCATTCCTTCATTCCTTCATTCCTTCATTCCTTCATTCCTTCATTCCTTCATTCCTTCATTCCTTCATTCCTTCATTCCTTCATTCCTTCATTCCTTCATTCCTTCATTCCTTCATTCCTTCATTCCTTCATTCCTTCAATCCTTCGTTCCTTCATTCCTTCATTCCTTCATTCCTTCATTCCTTCATTCCTTCATTCCATCATTCCTTCATTCCTTCATTCCTTCATTCCTTCATTCCTTCATTCCTTCATTCCTTCATTCCTTCATTCCTTCATTCCTTCATTCCTTCATTCCTTCATTCCTTCATTCCTTCATTCCTTCATTCCTTCATTCCTTCATTCCTTCATTCCTTCATTCCTTTCATCCTTTCATCCTTTCATCCTTTCATCCTTTCATCCTTTCATCCTTTCATCCTTTCATCCTTTCATCCTTTCATCCTTTCATCCTTTCATCCTTTCATCCTTTCATCCTTTCATCCTTTCATCCTTCATCCTTTCATTCCTTCATTCCTTCATTCCTTCATTCTTCCATTCCTTCATTCCTTCATTCCTACATTCCTTCATTCCTTCATTCCTTCATTCCTTCATTCCTTCATTCCTTCATTCCTTCATTCCTTCATTCCTTCATTCCTTCATTCCTTCATTCCTTCATTCCTTCATTCCCTCATTCCTTCATTCCCTCATTCCTTCATTCCCTCATTCCCTCATTCCCACATTCCCTCATTCCTTCATTCCTTCATTCCATCATTCCTACATTCCTTCATTCCTTCATTCCTTCATTCCATCATTCCTTCATTCCTTCATTCCTTCATTCTTTCATTCCTTCATTCCTTCATTCCTTCATTCCTTCATCCTTCATTCCTTCATTCCTTCATTCCTTCATTCCTTCATTCCTTCATTCCTTCATTCCTTCATTCCTTCATTCCTTCATTCCTTCATTCCTTCATTCCTTCATTCCTTCATTCCTTCATTCCTTCATTCCTTCATTCCTTCATTCCTTCATTCCTTCATTCCTTCATTCCTTCATTCCTTCATTCCTTCATTCCTTCATTCCTTCATTCCTTCATTCCTTCATTCCTTCATTCCTTCATTCCTTCATTCCTTCATTCCTTCATTCCTTCATTCCTTCATTCCTTCATTCCTTCATTTATCCATTATTTCATTCCTTCATTCCTTCATTCCTTCATTCCTTCATTCCTTCATTCCTTCATTACTTCATTCCTTCATTCCTTCATTCCTTCATTCCTTCATTCCTTCATTCCTTCATTCCTTCATTCCTTCATTCCTTCATTCCTTCATTCCTTCATTCCTTCATTCCTTCATTCCTTCATTCCTTCATTCCTTCATTCCTTCATTCCTTCAATCCTTCATTCCTTCATTCCTTCATTCCTTCATTCCTTCATTCCTTCATTCCTTCATTCCTTCATTCCTTCATTCCTTCATTCCTTCATTCCTTCATTCCTTCATTCCTTCATTCCTTCATTCCTTCATTCCTTCATTCCTTCATTCCTTCATTCCTTCATTCCTTCATTCCTTCATTCCTTCATTCCTTCATTCCTTCATTCCTTTCATCCTTTCATCCTTTCATCCTTTCATCCTTTCATCCTTTCATTCCTTCATCCTTTCATTCCTTCATCCTTTCATTCTTTCATTCTTCATTCCTTCATTCCTCCATTCCTTCATTCCTTCATTCCTTCATTCCATCATTCCTTCATTCCTTCATTCCTTCATTCCTTCATTCCTTCATTCCTTCATTCCTTCATTCCCTCATTCCTTCATTCCCTCATTCCTTCATTCCCTCATTCCCTCATTCCCACATTCCCGCATTCCTTCATTCCTTCATTCCATCATTCCTTCATTCCTTCATTCCTTCATTCCTTCATTCCTTCATTCCTTCATTCCTTCATTCCTTCATTCCTTCATTCCATCATTCCTTCATTCCTTCATTCCTTCATTCCTTCATTCCTTCATTCCTTCATTCCTTCATTACTTCATTCCTTCATTCCTTCATTCCTTCATTCCTTCATTCCTTCATTCCTTCATTCCTTCATTCCTTAATTCCTTCATTCCTTCATTCCTTCATTCCTTAATTCCATCATTCCTTCATTCCTTCATTCCTTCATTCCTTCATTCCTTCATTCCTTCATTCCTTCATTCCTTCATTCCTTCATTCCATCATTCCTTCATTCCTTCGTTCCTTCGTTCCTTCGTTCCTTCGTTCCTTCGTTACTTCATTCCTTCATTCCTTCATTCCCTCATTCCCTCATTCCCTCATTCCTTCATTCCTACGTTCCTTCGTTCCTTCATTCCTTCATTCCTTCGTTCCTTCATTTCTTCATTCCTTCATTCCTTCATTCCTTCATTCCTTCATTCCTTCATTCCTTCATTCCTTCATTCCTTCATTCCTTCATTCCTTCATTCCTTCATCCTTCATTCCTTCATCCTTTCATCCTTTCATCCTTTCATTCCTTCATTCCTTCATTCCTTCATTCCTTCATTCATCCATTCTTTCATGCCTTCATTCCTTCATTCCTTCATTCCTTCATTCCTTCATTCCTTCATTCCTTCATTCCTTCATTTATCCATTATTTCATTCCTTCATTCCTTCATTCCTTCATTCCTTCATTCCTTCATTCCTTCATTCCTTCATTCCTTCATTCCTTCATTACTTCATTCCTTCATTCCTTCATTCCTTCATTCCTTCATTCCTTCATTCCTTCATTCCTTCATTCCTTCATTCCTTCATTCCTTCATTCCTTCATTCCTTCATTCCTTCATTCCTTCATTCCTTCATTCCTTCATTCCTTCATTCCTTCATTCCTTCATTCCTTCATTCCTTCATTCCTTCATTCCTTCATTCCTTCATTCCTTCATTCCTTCATTCCTTCATTCCTTCATTCCTTCATTCCTTCATTCCTTCATTCCTTCATTCCTTCATTCCTTCATTCCTTCATTCCTTTCATCCTTTCATCCTTTCATCCTTTCATCCTTTCATCCTTTCATCCTTTCATCCTTTCATCCTTTCATCCTTTCATCCTTTCATCCTTTCATCCTTTCATCCTTTCATCCTTTCATCCTTTCATCCTTTCATCCTTTCATCCTTTCATCCTTTCATCCTTTCATCCTTCATCCTTTCATTCCTTCATTCCTTCATTCCTTCATTCTTCCATTCCTTCATTCCTTCATTCCTACATTCCTTCATTCCTTCATTCCTACATCCCTTCATTCCTTCATTCCTTCATTCCTTCATTCCTTCATTCCTTCATTCCTTCATTCCTTCAATCCTTCATTCCTTCATTCCTTCATTCCTTCATCCTGTCATCCTTTCATCCTTTCATCCTTTCATCCTTTCATCCTTTCATCCTTTCATCCTTTCATCCTTTCATCCTTTCATTCTTTCATCCTTTCATCCTTTCATTCTTTCATCCTTTCATCCTTTCATTCCTTCATCCTTTCATTCCTTCATCCTTTCATTCTTTCATTCTTCATTCCTTCATTCCTCCATTCCTTCATTCCTTCATTCCTTCATTCCTTCATTCCTTCATTCCTTCATTCCATCATTCCTTCATTCCTTCATTCCATCATTCCTTCATTCCTTCATTCCTTCATTCCTTCATTCCCTCATTCCTTCATTCCCTCATTCCTTCATTCCCTCATTCCCTCATTCCCACATTCCCACATTCCCTCATTCCTTCATTCCTTCATTCCATCATTCCTTCATTCCTTCATTCCTTCATTCCTTCATTCCTTCATTCCTTCATTCCTTCATTCCTTCATTCCTTCATCCTTCATTCCTTCATTCCTTCATTCCTTCATTCCTTCATTCCTTCATTCCCTCATTCCTTCATTCCCTCATTCCTTCAATCCCTCATTCCCTCATTCCCACATTCCCTCATTCCTTCATTCCTTCATTCCATCATTCCTTCATTCCTTCATTCCTTCATTCCTTCATTCCTTCATTCCTTCATTCCTTCATCCTTCATTCCTTCATTCCTACATTCCTTCATTCCTTCATTCCTTCATTCCTTCATTCCTTCATTCCTTCATTCCTTCATTCCTTCATTCCTTCATTCCTTCATCCTTCATTCTTTCATTCCTTCATTCCTTCATTCCTTCATTCCTTCATTCCTTCATTCCTTCATCCTTCATTCCTACATTCCTTCATTCCTACATTCCTTCATTCCTTCATTCCTTCATTCCTTCATTCCTTCGTCCTTCATTCCTTCATTCCTTCATTCCTTCATTCCTTCATTCCTTCATTCCTTCATTCCTTCATTCCTTCATTCCTTCTTTCCTTCATTCCTTCATTCCTTTCATCCTTTCATCCTTTCATCCTTTCATCCTTTCATCCTTTCATCCTTTCATCCTTTCATCCTTTCATCCTTTCATCCTTTCATCCTTTCATCCTTTCATCCTTTCATCCTTCATCCTTTCATTCCTTCATTCCTTCATTCTTTCATTCTTCCATTCTTCCATTCCTTCATTCCTTCATTCCTTCATTCCTTCTTTCCATCATTCCTTCACTCCTTCATTCCTTCATTCCTTCCTTCCTTCCTTCCTTCATTCCTTCATTCCTTCATTCCTTCATTCCTTCATTCCTTCATTCCTTCATTCCTTCATTCCTTCATTCCTTCATTCCTTCATTCCTACATCCCTTCATTCCATCATTCCTTCATTCCTTCATTCCTTCATTCCTTCGTTCCTTCGTTCCTTCGTTCCTTCGTTCCTTCGTTACTTCATTCCTTCATTCCTTCATTCCCTCATTCCCTCATTCCCTCATTCCTTCATTCCTTCATTCCTTCATTCCTTCATTCCTTCATTCCTTCATTCCTTCATTCCTTCATTCCTTCATTCCTTCATCCTTTCATCCTTTCATCCTTTCAGTCTATCATTCTTTCAAACTTTCAAACTTTCATTCTTTAATCCTTCATCCTTTCATTCCTTCATTCCTTCATTCTTCCATTCCTTCATTCCTTCATTCCTTCATTCCTTCATTCCTTAATTCCTTCATTCCTTCATTCCTTCATTCCTTAATTCCTTCATTCCTTCATTCCTTCATTCCTTCATTCCTTCATTCCTTCATTCCTTCATTCCTTCATTCCATCATTCCTTCATTCCTTCATTCCTTCATTCCTTCATTCCTTCATTCCTTCATTCCTTCATTACTTCATTCCTTCATTCCTTCATTCCTTCATTCCTTCATTCCTTCATTCCTTCATTCCTTCATTCCTTCATTCCTTCATTCCTTAATTCCTTCATTCCTTCATTCCTTCATTCCTTAATTCCTTCATTCCTTCATTCCTTCATTCCTTCATTCCTTCATTCCTTCATTCCTTCATTCCTTCATTCCATCATTCCTTCATTCCTTCATTCCTTCATTCCTTCATTCCTTCATTACTTCATTCCTTCGTTCCTTCGTTCCTTCGTTCCTTCGTTCCTTCGTTCCTTCGTTACTTCATTCCTTCATTCCTTCATTCCTTCATTCCTTCATTCCTTCATCCTTCATTCCTTCATTCCTACATTCCTTCATTCCTTCATTCCTTCATTACTTCATTCCTTCATTCCTTCATTCCTTCATTCCTTCATCCTTCATTCCTTCATTCCTTCATTCCTTCATTCCTTCATTTCTTCATTCCTTCATTCCTTCATTCCTTCATTCCCTCATTCCTTCATTCCTTCATTCCTTTCATCCTTTCATCCTTTCATCCTTTCATCCTTTCATCCTTTCATCCTTTCATCCTTTCATCCTTCTCATCCTTTCATCCTTTCATCCTTTCATCCTTTCATCCTTTCATACTTTCATCTTTTCATCCTTCATCCTTTCATTCCTTCATTCCTTCATTCTTTCATTCTTCCATTCCTTCATTCCTTCATTCCTTCATTCCTTCTTTCCATCATTCCTTCATTCCTTCATTCCTTCATTCCTTCCTTCCTTCATTCCTTCATTCCTTCATTCCTTCATTCCTTCATTCCTTCATTCCTTCATTCCTTCATTCCTTCATTCCTTCATTCCTTCATTCCTTCATTCTTTCATTCCTTCATTCCTTCATTCCTTCATTCCTTCATTCCTTCATTCCTTCATTCCTACATCCTTCATTCCATCATTCCTTCATTCCTTCATTCCTTCATTCCTTCATTCCTTCATTCCTTCATTCCTTCATTCCTTCATTCCTTCATTCCTTCATTCCTTCTTTCCTTCATTCCTTCATTCCTTCATTCCTTCTTTCCTTCATTCCTTCATTCCTACATTCCTTCATTCCTTCATTCCTTCATCCTTTCATCCTTTCATCCTTTCATCCTTTCATCCTTTCATCCTTTCATCCTTTCATCCTTTCATCCTTTCATCCTTTCAACCCTTTCATCCTTTCATCCTTTCATCCTTTCATCCTTTCATCCTTTCATCCTTTCATCCTTTCATCCTTTCATCCTTTCATCCTTTCACCCTATCATCCTTTCATCCTTTCATCCTTTCATCCTTTCATCCTTTCATCCTTCATCCTTTCATTCCTTCATTCCTTCATTCTTTCATTCTTCCATTCCTGCATTCCTTCATTCCTTCATTCCTTCATTCCTTCATTCCTTCATTCCTTCATTCCTTCATTCCTTCATTCCATCATTCCTTCATTCCTTCATTCCTTCATTCCTTCATCCTTCATTCCTTCATTCCTTCATTCCTTCATTCCTTCATTCCTTCATTCCTTCATTCCTTCATTCCTTCATTCCTTCATTCCTTCATTCCTTCATTCCTTCATTCCTTCATTCCTTCATTCCTTCATTCCTTTCATCCTTTCATCCTTTCATCCTTTCATCCTTTCATCCTTTCATCCTTTCATCCTTTCATCCTTTCATCCTTTCATCCTTTCATCCTTTCATCCTTTCATCCTTTCATCCTTTCATCCTTTCATCCTTTCATCCTTTCATTCTTTCATCCTTTCATCCTTTCATTCTTACATCCTTTCATCCTTTCATTCCTTCATCCTTTCATTCCTTCATCCTTTCATTCTTTCATTCTTCATTCCTTCATTCCTCCATTCCTTCATTCCTTCATTCCTTCATCCTTCATTCCTTCATTCCTTCATTCCTTCATTCCTTCATTCCTTCATTCCTTCATTCCCTCATTCCTTCATTCCCTCATTCCTTCATTCCCTCATTCCCTCATTCCCACATTCCCTCATTCCTTCATTCCTTCATTCCATCATTCCTTCATTCCTTCATTCCATCATTCCTTCATTCCTTCATTCCTTCATTCCTTCATCCTTCATTCCTTCATTCCTACATTCCTTCATTCCTTCATTCCTTCATTCCTTCATTCCTTCATTCCTTCATTCCTTCATTCCTTCATCCTTCATTCCTTCATTCCTTCATTCCTTCATTCCTTCATTCCTTCATTCCTTCATTCCTTCATTCCTTCATTCCTTCATTCCTTCATTCCTTCATTCCTTCATTCCTTCATTCCTTCATTCCTTCATTCCTTCATTCCTTCATTCCTACATCCCTTCATTCCATCATTCCTTCATTCCTTCATTCCTTCATTCCTTCATTCCTTCATTCCTTCATTCCTTCATTCCTTCATTCCTTCATTCCTTCTTTCCTTCATTCCTTCATTCCTTCATTCCTTCATTCCTTCTTTCCTTCATTCCTTCATTCCTACATTCCTTCATTCCTTCATTCCTTCATCCTTTCATCCTTTCATCCTTTCATCCTTTCATCCTTTCATCCTTTCATCCTTTCATCCTTTCATCCTTTCATCCTTTCATCCTTTCATCCTTTCATCCTTTCATCCTTTCATCCTTTCATCCTTTCACCCTATCATCCTTTCATCCTTTCATCCTTTCATCCTTTCATCCCTCATCCTTTCATTCCTTCATTCCTTCATTCTTTCATTCTTCCATTCCTGCATTCCTTCATTCCTTCATTCCTTCATTCCTTCATTCCTTCATTCCTTCATTCCTTCATTCCTTCATTCCTTCATTCCTTCATTCCTTCATTCCATCATTCCTTCATTCCTTCATTCCTTCATTCCTTCATTCCTTCATTCCTTCATTCCTTCATTCCTTCATTCCTTCATTCCTTCATTCCTTCATTCCTTCATTCCATCATTCCTTCATTCCTTCATTCCTTCATTCCTTCATCCTTCATTCCTTCATTCCTTCATTCCTTCATTCCTTCATTCCTTCATTCCTTCATTCCCTTATTCCTTCATTCCTTCATTCCTTCATTCCTTCATTCCTACATCCCTTCATTCCTTCATTCCTTCATTCCTTCATTCCTTCATTCCTTCATTCCTTCATTCCTTCAATCCTTCATTCCTTCATTCCTTCATTCCTTCATCCTTTCATCCTTTCATCCTTTCATCCTTTCATCCTTTCATCCTTTCATCCTTTCATTCTTTCATTCTTTCATCCTTTCATCCTTTCATTCTTACATCCTTTCATCCTTTCATTCCTTCATCCTTTCATTCCTTCATCCTTTCATTCTTTCATTCTTCATTCCTTCATTCCTCCATTCCTTCATTCCTTCATTCCTTCATCCTTCATTCCTTCATTCCATCATTCCTTCATTCCTTCATTCCTTCATTCCTTCATTCCCTCATTCCTTCATTCCCTCATTCCTTCATTCCCTCATTCCCTCATTCCCACATTCCCTCATTCCTTCATTCCTTCATTCCATCATTCCTTCATTCCTTCATTCCATCATTCCTTCATTCCTTCATTCCTTCATTCCTTCATCCTTCATTCCTTCATTCCTACATTCCTTCATTTTCCTTCATTCCTTCATTCCTTCATTCCTTCATTCCTTCATTCCTTCATTCCTTCATCCTTCATTCCTTCATTCCTTCATTCCTTCATTCCTTCTTTCCATCATTCCTTCATTCCTTCATTCCTTCCTTCATTCATTCCTTCATTCCTTCATTCCTACATTCCTTCATTCCTTCATTCCTTCATTCCTTCATTCCTTCATTCCTACATCCCTTCATTCCATCATTCCTTCATTCCTTCATTCCTTCGTTCCTTCGTTCCTTCGTTCCTTCGTTCCTTCGTTACTTCATTCCTCTATTCCTTCATTCCCTCATTCCCTCATTCCCTCATTCCTTCATTCCTTCATTCCTTCATTCCTTCATTCCTTCATTCCTTCATTCCTTCATTCCTTCATTCCTTCATCCTTTCATCCTTTCATCCTTTCAGCCTATCATTCTTTCATCCTTTCATCCTTTCATCCTTTAATCCTTCATCCTTTCATTCCTTCATTCCTTCATTCTTCCATTCCTTCATTCCTTCATTCCTTCATTCCTTAATTCCCTCATTCCTTCATTCCTTCATTCCTTAATTCCTTCATTCCTTCATTCCTTCATTCCTTCATTCCTTCATTCCTTCATTCCTACATTCCTTCATTCCTTCATTCCTTCATCCTTTCATCCTGTCATCCTTTCATCCTTTCATCCTTTCATCCTTTCATCCTTTCATCCTTTCATCCTTTCATCCTTTCATCCTTTCATCCTTTCATCCTTTCATCCTTTCATCCTTTCATCCTATCATCCTTTCATCCTTCATCCTTTCATTCCTTCATTCCTTCATTCTTTCATTCTTCCATTCTTCCATTCCTTCATTCCTTCATTCCTTCATTCCTTCTTTCCATCATTCCTTCATTCCTTCATTCCTTCATTCCTTCCTTCCTTCATTCCTTCATTCCTTCATTCCTTCATTCCTTCATTCCTTCATTCCTTCATTCCTTCATTCCTTCATTCCTTCATTCCTTCATTCCTACATCCCTTCATTCCATCATTCCTTCATTCCTTCATTCCTTCATTCCTTCGTTCCTTCGTTCCTTCGTTCCTTCGTTCCTTCGTTCCTTCGTTACTTCATTCCTCTATTCCTTCATTCCCTCATTCCCTCATTCCCTCATTCCTTCATTCCTTCATTCCTTCATTCCTTCATTCCCTCATTCCCTCATTCCCTCTTTCCCTCTTTCCCTCTTTCCCTCATTCCCTCATTTCTTCATTCCTTCATTCCTTCATTCCTTCATTCCTTCATTCCTTCATTCCTTCATTCCTTCATTCCTTCATTCCTTCATTCCTTCATTCCTTCATTCCTTCATTCCTTCATTCCTTCATTCCTTCATCCTTCATTCCTTCATTCCTACATTCCTTCATTCCTTCATTCCTTCATTCCTTCATTCCTTCATTCCTTCATTCCTTCATTCCTCCATTCCTTCATTCCTTCATTCCTTCATTCCTTCATTCCTTCATTCCTTCATTCCTTCATTCCTTCGTTCCTTCGTTCCTTCGTTCCTTCGTTCCTTCATTTCCTCATTCCCTCATTCCCTCATTCCCTCATTCCCTCATTCCTTCATTCCTGCATTCCTTCATTCCTTCATTCCTTCATTCCTTCATTCCTTCATTCCTTCATTCCCTCATTCCCTCATTCCCTCATTCCCTCATTCCCTCATTCCCTCATTCCCTCATTCCCTCATTCCCTCATTCCTTCATTCCTTCATTCCTTCTTTCCTTCATTCCTTCATTCCTTCATTCCTTCTTTCCATCATTCCTTCATTCCTTCATTCCTTCATTCCTTCATCCTTTCATCCTTTCATCCTTTCATCCTTTCATCCTTTCATCCTTTCATCCTTTAATCCTTCATCCTTTCATTCCTTCATTCCTTCATTCTTCCATTCCTTCATTCCTTCATTCCTTCATTCCTTCATTCCTTCATTCCTTCGTTCCTTCGTTACTCCATTCCTTCATTCATTCATTCCTTCATTCCTTCATTCCTTCATTCCTTCATTCCTTCATTCCTTCATTCCTTCATTCCTTCATTCCTTAATTCCTTCATTCCTTCATTCCTTCAATCCTTCATTCCTTCATTCCTTCATTCCTTCATTCCTTCATTCCTTCATTCCTTCATTCCTTCATTCCTTCATTCCTTCATTCCTTCATTCCTTCATCCTTTCATCCTTTCATCCTTTCAGCCTATCATTCTTTCATCCTTTCATCCTTTCATCCTTTAATCCTTCATCCTTTCATTCCTTCATTCCTTCATTCTTCCATTCCTTCATTCCTTCATTTCTTCATTCCTTCATTCCTTCATTCCTTCATTCCTTCATTCCTCCATTCCTTCATTCCTTCATTCCTTCATTCCTTCATTCCTTCATTCCTTCATTCCTTCATTCCTTCATTCCTTCATTCCTTCATTCCTTCATTCCTTCATTCCTTCATTCCTTCATTCCTTCATTCCTTCATTCCTTCATTCCTTCATTCCTTCATTCCTTCATTCCTTCATCCTTTCATCCTTTCATCCTTTCAGCCTATCATTCTTTCATCCTTTCATCCTTTCATCCTTTAATCCTTCATCCTTTCATTCCTTCATTCCTTCATTCTTCCATTCCTTCATTCCTTCATTCCTTCATTCCTTCATTCCTTCATTCCTTCATTCCTCCATTCCTTCATTCCTTCATTCCTTCATTCCTTCATTCCTTCATTCCTTCATTCCTTCATTCCTTCGTTCCTTCGTTCCTTCGTTCCTTCGTTCCTTCATTCCCTCATTCCCTCATTCCCTCATTCCCTCATTCCCTCATTCCTTCATTCCTGCATTCCTTCATTCCTTCATTCCTTCATTCCTTCATTCCTTCATTCCTTCATTCCCTCATTCCCTCATTCCCTCATTCCCTCATTCCCTCATTCCCTCATTCCCTCATTCCCTCATTCCTTCATTCCTTCATTCCTTCTTTCCTTCATTCCTTCATTCCTTCATTCCTTCTTTCCATCATTCCTTCATTCCTTCATTCCTTCATTCCTTCATCCTTTCATCCTTTCATCCTTTCATCCTTTCATCCTTTCATCCTTTCACCCTTTAATCCTTCATCCTTTCATTCCATCATTCCTTCATTCTTCCATTCCTTCATTCCTTCATTCCTTCATTCCTTCATTCCTTCGTTCCTTCGTTACTCCATTCCTTCATTCATTCATTCCTTCATTCCTTCATTCCTTCATTCCTTCATTCCTTCATTCCTTCATTCCTTCATTCCTTCATTCCTTCATTCCTTAATTCCTTCATTCCTTCATTCCTTCAATCCTTCATTCCTTCATTCCTTCATTCCTTCATTCCTTCATTCCTTCATTCCTTCATTCCTTCATTCCTTCATTCCTTCATTCCTTCATTCCATCATTCCTTCATTCCTTCATTCCTTCATTCCTTCATTCCTTCATTCCTTCATTACTTCATTCCTTCATTCCTTCATTCCTTCATTCCTTCATTCCTTCATTCCTTCATTCCTTCATTCCACCATTCCCTCATTCCTTCATTCCCTCATTCCCTCATTCCCTCATTCCCTCATTCCCTCATTCCCTCATTCCCTCATTCCCTCATTCCTTCATTCCTTCATTCCTTCATTCCTTCATTCCTTCATTCCTTCGTTCCTTCATTCCTTCATTCCTTCATTCCCTCATTCCCTCATTCCCTCATTCCTTCATTCCTTCATTCCTTCATTCCTTCATTCCTTCATTCCTTCGTTCCTTCGTTACATCATTCCTTCATTCCTTCATTCCCTCATTCCCTCATTCCCTCATTCCTTCATTCCATCATTCCTTCATTCCTTCATTCCTTCATTCCTTCATTCCTTCATTCCTTCATTCCTTCAATCCTTCATTCCTTCATTCCTTCATTCCTTCATTCCTTCATTCCTTAATTCCTTCATTCCTTCATTCCTTCATTCCTTCATTCCTTCATTCCTTCATTCCTTCATTCCTTAATTCCTTCATTCCTTCATTCCTTCATTCCTTCATTCCTTCATTCCTTCATTCCTTCATTCCTTCATTCCTTCATTCCTTCAGTCCATCATTCCTTCATTCCTTCATTCCTTCATTCCTTCATTCCTTCATTCCTTCATTCCTTCATTCCTTCATTCCTTCATTCCTTCATTCCTTCATTCCTTCATTCCTTCATTCCTTCATTCCTTCATTCCTTCATTCCTTAATTCCTTCATTCCTTCATTCCTTCATTCCTTCATTCCTTCATTCCTTAATTCCTTCATTCCTTCATTCCTTCATTCCTTCATTCCTTCATTCCTTCATTCCTTCATTCCTTCATTCCTTCATTCCTTCATTCCTTCATTCCTTCATTCCTTCATTCCATCATTCCTTCATTCCTTCATTCCTTCATTCCTTCATTCCTTCATTCCTTCATTCCTTCATTACTTCATTCCTTCATTCCTTCATTCCCTCATTCCTTCATTCCCTCATTCCCTCATTCCCTCATTCCCTCATTCCCTCATTCCCTCATTCCTTCATTCCTTCATTCCTTCATTCCTTCATTCCTTCATTCCTTCATTCCTTCATTCCTTCATTCCTTCATTCCTTCATTCCTTTCATCCTTTCATCCTTTCATCCTTTCATCCTTTCATCCTTTCATCCTTTCATCCTTCATCCTTTCATTCCTTCATTCCTTCATTCTTTCATTCTTCCATTCCTTCATTCCTTCATTCCTTCATTCCTTCATTCCTTCATTCCTTCATTCCTACATCCCTTCATTCCTTCATTCCTTCATTCCTTCATTCCTTCATTCCTTCATTCCTTCATTCCTTCATTCCTTCATTCCTTCATTCCTTCATTCCTTCATTCCTTCATTCCTTCATTCCTTCATTCCTTTATTCCTTCATTCCTTCATTCCTTCATTCCTTCATTCCTTCATTCCTTCATTCCATCATTCCTTCATTCCTTCATTCCTTCATTCCTTCATTCCCTCATTCCCTCATTCCTTCATTCCCTCATTCCCTCATTCCCTCATTCCCTCATTCCATCATTCCCTCATTCCCTCATTCCCTCATTCCCTCATTCCTTCATTCGTTCATTCCTTCATTCCTTCATTCCTTCATTCCTTCATTCCTTCATTCCTTCATTCCTTCGTTCCTTCATTCCGTCATTCCTTCATTCCTTCATTCCTTCATTCCTTCATTCCATCATTCCTTCATTCCTTCATTCCTTCATTCCTTCATTCCTTCATTCCTTCATTCCTTCATTCCTTCATTCCTTCATTCCTTCATTCCTACATTCCTTCATTCCTTCATTCCTTCATTCCTTCATTCCTTCATTCCTTCATTCCCTCATTCCTTCATTCCTTCATTCCTTCATTCCCTCATTCCCTCATTCCCTCATTCCCTCATTACCTCATTGCCTCATTGCCTCATTCCCTCATTCCCTCATTCCCTCATTCCCTCATTCCCTCATTCCTTCATTCCTTCATTCCTTCATTCCTTCATTCCTTCATTCCTTCATTCCTTCATTCCTTCATTCCTTCATTCCTTCATTCCTTCATTCCTTCATTCCTTCATTCCTTCATTCCTTCATTCCTTCATTCCTTCATTCCTTCATTCCTTCATTCCTACATTCCTTCATTCCTTCATTCCTTGATTCCTTCATTCCTTCATTCCTTCATTCCTTCATTCCCTCATTCCCTCATTCCCTCATTCCCTCATTCCATCATTCCCTCATTCCCTCATTCCCTCATTCCCTCATTCCCTCATTCCCTCATTCCCTCATTCCCTCATTCCCTCATTCCTTCATTCCTCGATTTCTTCATTCCTTCGTTCCTTCGTTCCTTCGTTCCTTCGTTCCTTCGTTCCTTCGTTACTTCATTCCTTCATTCCCTCATTCCCTCATTCCCTCATTCCTTCATTCCTTCATTCCTTCATTCCTTCATTCCTTCGTTCCTTCGTTACTTCATTCCTTCATTCCTTCATTCCCTCATTCCCTCATTCCCTCATTCCTTCATTCCTTCATTCCTTCATTCCTTCATTCCTTCATTCCTTCGTTCCTTCGTTACATCATTCCTTCATTCCTTCATTCCCTCATTCCCTCATTCCCTCATTTCTTCATTCCTTCATTCCTTCTTTCCTTCATTCCTTCATTCCTTCATTCCTTCTTTCCTTCATTCCTTCATTCCTTCATTCCTTCATTCCTTCATTCCTTCATCCTTTCATCCTTTCATCCTTTCATCCTTTCATCCTTTCATCCTTTCATCCTTTCATCCTTTCATCCTTTAATCCTTCATCCTTTCATTCCTTCATTCCTTCATTCTTCCATTCCTTCATTCCTTCATTCCTTCGTTCCTTCGTTCCTTCGTTCCTTCGTTCCTTCATTCCTTCATTCCCTCATTCCCGCATTCCCTCATTCCTTCATTCATTCATTCCTTCATTCCTTCATTCCTTCATTCCTTCATTCCTTCATTCCTACATTCCTTCATTCCTTCATTCCTTCATTCCTTCATTCCTTCATTCCTTCAATCCTTCATTCCTTCATTCCTTCATTCCTTCATTCCTTCATTCCTTCATTCCACCATTCCCTCATTCCTTCATTCCCTCATTCCCTCATTCCCTCATTCCCTCATTCCATCATTCCTTCATTCATTCATTCCTTCATTCCTTCATTCCTTCATTCCTTCATTCCTTCATTCCTTCATTCCTTCATTCCTTCATTCCTTCATTCCTTCATTCCTTCATTCCTTCATTCCTTCACTCCTTCATTCCTTCATTCCTTCATTCCTTCATTCCTTCATTCCTACATTCCTTCATTCCTTCATTCCTTCATTCCTTCATTCCTTCATTCCTTCATTCCTTCATTCCTTCATTCCCTCATTCCCTCATTCCCTCATTCCCTCATTCCCTCATTCCATCATTCCCTCATTCCCTCATTCCCTCATTCCCTCATTCCCTCATTCCCTCATTCCCTCATTCCTTCATTCCTCCATTTCTTCATTCCTTCGTTCCTTCGTTCCTTCGTTCCTTCGTTCCTTCGTTCCTTCGTTACTTCATTCCTTCATACCTTCATTCCCTCATTCCCTCATTCCCTCATTCCTTCATTCCTTCATTCCTTCATTCCTTCATTCCTTCATTCCTTCATTCCTTCATCCTTTCATCCTTTCATCCTTTCATCCTTTCATCCTTTCATCCTTTCATCCTTTCATCCTTTCATCCTTTCATCCTTTCATCCTTTCATCCTTTCATCCTTTCATCCTTTCATCCTTTCATCCTTTCATCCTATCATTCTTTCATCCTTTCATCCTTTAATCCTTCATCCTTTCATTCCTTCATTCCTTCATTCCTTCATTCCTTCATTCCTTTATTCCTTCATTCCTTCATTCCTTCATTCCTTCATTCCATCATTCCTTCATTCCTTCATTCCTTCATTCCTTCATTCCTTCATTACTTCATTCCTTCATTCCTTCATTCCTTCATTCCTTCATTCCTTCATTCCTTCATTCCTTCATTCCTTCATTCCTTCATTCCTTCATTCCTTCATTCCACCATTCCCTCATTCCTTCATTCCCTCATTCCCTCATTCCCTCATTCCCTCATTCCCTCATTCCTTCATTCCTTCATTCCTTCATTCCTTCATTCCTTCATTCCTTCATTCCTTCATTCCTTCGTTCCTTCGTTACTTCATTCCTTCATTCCATCATTCCCTCATTCCCTCATTCCCTCATTCCTTCATTCCTTCATTCCTTCATTCCTTCATTCCTTCATTCCTTCATTCCTTCATTCCTTCGTTCCTTCGTTACATCATTCCTTCATTCCTTCATTCCCTCATTCCCTCATTCCCTCATTTCTTCATTCCTTCATTCCTTCTTTCCTTCATTCCTTCATTCCTTCATTCCTTCTTTCCTTCATTCCTTCATTCCTTCATTCCTTCATTCCCTCATTCCTTCATTCCTTCATTCCGTCATTCCTTCATTCCCTCATTCCTTCATTCCTTCATTCCTTCATTCCTTCATTCCTTCATTCCTTCATTCCTTCATTACTTCATTCCTTCATTCCTTCATTCCTTCATTCCTTCATTCCTTCATCCTTTCATCCTTTCATCCTTTCATCCTTTCATCCTTTCATCCTTTCATCCTTTAATCCTTCATCCTTTCATTCCTTCATTCCTTCATTCTTCCATTCCTTCATTCCTTCATTCCTTCGTTCCTTCGTTCCTTCGTTCCTTCGTTCCTTCATTCCTTCACTCCCTCATTCCCGCATTCCCTCATCCCTTCATTCCTTCATTCCTTCATTCCTTCATTCCTTCATTCCTTCATTCCTTCATTCCTTCATTCCTTCATTCCTTCATTCCTTCATTCCTTCATTCCTTCATTCCTTCATTCCTTCATTCCTTCATTCCTTCATTCCCTCATTCCTTCATTCCTTCATTCCGTCATTCCTTCATTCCCTCATTCCTTCATTCCTTCATTCCTTCATTCCTTCATTCCTTCATTCCTTCATTCCTTCATTACTTCATTCCTTCATTCCTTCATTCCACCATTCCCTCATTCCTTCATTCCCTCATTCCCTCATTCCCTCATTCCCTCATTCCCTCATTCCCTCATTCCTTCATTCCATCATTCCTTCATTCCTTCATTCCTTCATTCCTTCATTCCTTCATTCCTTCGTTACTTCATTCCTTCATTCCTTCATTCCCTCATTCCCTCATTCCCTCATTCCTTCATTCCTTCATTCCTTCATTCCTTCATTCCTTCATTCCTTCATTCCTTCATTCCTTCATTCCTTCATTCCTTCATTCCTTAATTCCTTCATTCCTTCATTCCTTCATTCCTTCATTCCTTCATTCCTTAATTCCTTCATTCCTTCATTCCTTCATTCCTTCATTACTTCATTCCTTCATTCCTTCATTCCTTCATTCCTTCATTCCCTCATTCCTTCATTCCCTCATTCCCTCTTTCCCTCATTCCCTCATTCCCTCATTCCCTCATTCCTTCATTCCTTCATTCCTTCATTCCTTCATTCCTTCATTCCTTCATTCCTTCATTCCTTCATTCCTTCATTCCTTCATTCCTTCATTCCCTCATTCCTTCATTCCCTCATTCCCTCATTCCCTCTTTCCCTCATTCCCTCATTCCTTCATTCCTTCATTCCATCATTCCTTCATTCCTTCATTCCTTCATTCCTTCATTCCTTCATTCCTTCATTCCTTCATTCCTTCATTCCTTCATTCCTTCATTCCTTCATTCCTTCATTCCTTCATTCCTTCATTCCTTCATTCCTTCATTCCTTCATTCCTTCATTCCTTCATTCCTTCATTCCTTCATTCCTTCATTCCTTCATCCTTTCATCCTTTCATCCTTTCAGCCTATCATTCTTTCATCCTTTCATCCTTTCATCCTTTCATTCCTTCATTCCTTCATTCTTCCATTCCTTCATTCCTTCATTCCTTCATTCCTTCATTCCTTCATTCCTTCATTCCTCCATTCCTTCATTCCTTCATTCCTTCATTCCTTCATTCCTTCATTCCTTCATTCCTTCGTTCCTTCGTTCCTTCGTTCCTTCGTTCCTTCATTCCCTCATTCCCTCATTCCCTCATTCCCTCATTCCTTCATTCCTGCATTCCTTCATTCCTTCATTCCTTCATTCCTTCATTCCTTCATTCCTTCATTCCTTCATTCCTTCATTCCTTCATTCCCTCATTCCCTCATTCCCTCATTCCCTCATTCCCTCATTCCCTCATTCCCTCATTAATTCATTCCTTCATTCCTTCTTTCCTTCATTCCTTCATTCCTTCATTCCTTCTTTCCATCATTCCTTCATTCCTTCATTCCTTCATTCCTTCATTCCTTCATCCTTTCATCCTTTCATCCTTTCATCCTTTCATCCTTTCATCCTTTAATCCTTCATCCTTTCATTCCTTCATTCCTTCATTCTTCCATTCCTTCATTCCTTCATTCCTTCATTCCTTCATTCCTTCGTTCCTTCGTTACTTCATTCCTTCATTCCTTCATTCCTTCATTCCTTCATTCCTTCATTCCTTAATTCCTTCATTCCTTCATTCCTTCATTCCTTCATTCCTTCATTCCTTCATTCCTTCATTTATTCATTCCTTCATTCCTTCGTTCCTTCATTCCATCATTCCTTCATTCCTTCATTCCTTCATTCCTTCATTCCTTCATTCCTTCATTCCTTCATTACTTCATTCCTTCATTCCTTCATTCCTTCATTCCTTCATTCCTTCATTCCTTCATTCCACCATTCCCTCATTCCTTCATTCCCTCATTCCCTCATTCCCTCATTCCCTCATTCCCTCATTCCCTCATTCCCTCATTCCTTCATTCCTTCATTCCTTCATTCCTTCATTCCTTCGTTCCTTCATTCCTTCATTCCTTCATTCCCTCATTCCCTCATTCCCTCATTCCTTCATTCCTTCATTCCTTCATTCCTTCATTCCTTCGTTCCTTCGTTACATCATTCCTTCATTCCTTCATTCCCTCATTCCCTCATTCCCTCATTCCTTCATTCCATCATTCCTTCATTCCTTCATTCCTTCATTCCTTCATTCCTTCATTCCTTCATTCCTTCATTCCTTCATTCCTTCATTCCTTCATTCCTTCATTCCTTCATTCCTTCATTCCTTCATTCCTTCATTCCTTCATTCCTTCATTCCTTCATTCCTTCATTCCTTAATTCCTTCATTCCTTCATTCCTTCATTCCTTCATTCCTTCATTCCTTCATTCCTTCATTCCTTCATTCCTTCATTCCTTAATTCCTTCATTCCTTAATTCCTTCATTCCTTCATTCCTTCATTCCTTCATTCCTTCATTCCTTCATTCCATCATTCCTTCATTCCTTCATTCCTTCATTCCTTCATTCCTTCATTCCTTCATTCCTTCATTCCTTCATTCCTTCATTCCTTCATTCCTTCATTCCTTCATTCCTTCATTCCTTCATTCCTTCATTCCTTCATTCCTTCATTCCTTCATTCCTACCTTCCTTCATTCCTTCATTCCTTCATTCCTTCATTCCTTCATTCCTTCATTCCTTCATTCCTTCATTCCTTCATTCCTTCATTCCTTCATTCCTTCATCCTTTCATCCTTTCATCCTTTCATCCTTTCAGCCTATCATTCTTTCATCCTTTCATCCATTCATCCTTTAATCCTTCATCCTTTCATTCCTTCATTCCTTCATTCCTTCATTCCTTAATTCCTTCATTCCTTCATTCCTTCATTCCTTCATTCCTTCATTCCTTAATTCCTTCATTCCTTCATTCCTTCATTCCTTCATTACTTCATTCCTTCATTCCTTCATTCCTTCATTCCTTCATTCCCTCATTCCTTCATTCCCTCATTCCCTCTTTCCCTCATTCCCTCATTCCCTCATTCCCTCATTCCTTCATTCCTTCATTCCTTCATTCCTTCATTCCTTCATTCCTTCATTCCTTCATTCCTTCATTCCTTCATTCCTTCATTCCTTCATTCCCTCATTCCTTCATTCCCTCATTCCCTCATTCCCTCTTTCCCTCATTCCCTCATTCCTTCATTCCTTCATTCCATCATTCCTTCATTCCTTCATTCCTTCATTCCTTCATTCCTTCATTCCTTCATTCCTTCATTCCTTCATTCCTTCATTCCTTCATTCCTTCATTCCTTCATTCCTTCATTCCTTCATTCCTTCATTCCTTCATTCCTTCATTCCTTCATTCCTTCATTCCTTCATTCCTTCATTCCTTCATTCCTTCATCCTTTCATCCTTTCATCCTTTCAGCCTATCATTCTTTCATCCTTTCATCCTTTCATCCTTTAATCCTTCATCCTTTCATTCCTTCATTCCTTCATTCTTCCATTCCTTCATTCCTTCATTCCTTCATTCCTTCATTCCTTCATTCCTTCATTCCTCCATTCCTTCATTCCTTCATTCCTTCATTCCTTCATTCCTTCATTCCTTCATTCCTTCGTTCCTTCGTTCCTTCGTTCCTTCGTTCCTTCATTCCCTCATTCCCTCATTCCCTCATTCCCTCATTCCTTCATTCCTGCATTCCTTCATTCCTTCATTCCTTCATTCCTTCATTCCTTCATTCCTTCATTCCTTCATTCCTTCATTCCTTCATTCCCTCATTCCCTCATTCCCTCATTCCCTCATTCCCTCATTCCCTCATTCCCTCATTCCTTCATTCCTTCATTCCTTCTTTCCTTCATTCCTTCATTCCTTCATTCCTTCTTTCCATCATTCCTTCATTCCTTCATTCCTTCATTCCTTCATTCCTTCATCCTTTCATCCTTTCATCCTTTCATCCTTTCATCCTTTCATCCTTTAATCCTTCATCCTTTCATTCCTTCATTCCTTCATTCTTCCATTCCTTCATTCCTTCATTCCTTCATTCCTTCGTTCCTTCGTTACTTCATTCCTTCATTCCTTCATTCCTTCATTCCTTCATTCCTTCATTCCTTCATTCCTTCATTCCTTCATTCCTTAATTCCTTCATTCCTTCATTCCTTCATTCCTTCATTCCTTCATTCCTTCATTCCTTCATTCCTTCATTCCTTCATTCATTCATTCCTTCATTCCTTCGTTCCTTCATTCCATCATTCCTTCATTCCTTCATTCCTTCATTCCTTCATTCCTTCATTCCTTCATTCCTTCATTACTTCATTCCTTCATTCCTTCATTCCTTCATTCCTTCATTCCTTCATTCCTTCATTCCACCATTCCCTCATTCCTTCATTCCCTCATTCCCTCATTCCCTCATTCCCTCATTCCCTCATTCCCTCATTCCTTCATTCCTTCATTCCTTCATTCCTTCATTCCTTCATTCCTTCGTTCCTTCATTCCTTCATTCCTTCATTCCCTCATTCCCTCATTCCCTCATTCCTTCATTCCTTCATTCCTTCATTCCTTCATTCCTTCGTTCCTTCGTTACATCATTCCTTCATTCCTTCATTCCCTCATTCCCTCATTCCCTCATTCCTTCATTCCATCATTCCTTCATTCCTTCATTCCTTCATTCCTTCATTCCTTCATTCCTTCATTCCTTCATTCCTTCATTCCTTCATTCCTTCATTCCTTCATTCCTTCATTCCTTCATTCCTTCATTCCTTCATTCCTTCATTCCTTAATTCCTTCATTCCTTCATTCCTTCATTCCTTCATTCCTTCATTCCTTCATTCCTTCATTCCTTCATTCCTTCATTCCTTAATTCCTTCATTCCTTAATTCCTTCATTCCTTCATTCCTTCATTCCTTCATTCCTTCATTCCTTCATTCCATCATTCCTTCATTCCTTCATTCCTTCATTCCTTCATTCCTTCATTCCTTCATTCCTTCATTCCTTCATTCCTTCATTCCTTCATTCCTTCATTCCTTCATTCCTTCATTCCTTCATTCCTTCATTCCTTCATTCCTTCATTCCTTCATTCCTTCATTCCTTCATTCCTACCTTCCTTCATTCCTTCATTCCTTCATTCCTTCATTCCTTCATTCCTTCATTCCTTCATTCCTTCATTCCTTCATTCCTTCATTCCTTCATCCTTTCATCCTTTCATCCTTTCATCCTTTCAGCCTATCATTCTTTCATCCTTTCATCCATTCATCCTTTAATCCTTCATCCTTTCATTCCTTCATTCCTTCATTCCTTCATTCCTTCATTCCTTCATTCATTCATTCCTTCTTTCCTTCATTCCTTCATTCCTTCATTCCTTCTTTCCTTCATTCCTTCATTCCTTCATTCCCTCATTCCTTCATTCCTTCATCCTTTCATCCTTTCATCCTTTCATCCTTTCATCCTTTCATTCCTTCATTCCTTCATTCTTGAATTCCTTCATTCCTTCATTCCTTCGTTCCTTCGTTCCTTCATTCCTTCATTGCTTCATTCCTTCATTCCCTCATTCCCTCATTCCCTCATTCCTTCATTCCTTCATTCCTTCATTCCTTCATTCCTTCATTCCTTCATTCCTTCATTCCTTCATTCCTTCATTCCTTCATTCCTTCATTCCTTCATTCCCTCATTCCTTCATTCCTTCATTCCTCCATTCCTTCATTCCTTCATTCCTTCATTCCTTCATTCCTTCATTACTTCATTCCTTCATTCCTTCATTCCACCATTCCCTCATTCCTTCATTCCCTCATTCCCTCATTCCCTCATTCCTTCATTCCTTCATTCCTTCATTCCTTCATTCCTTCATTCCTTCATTCCTTCATTCCACCATTCCCTCATTCCTTCATTCCCTCATTCCCTCATTCCCTCATTCCCTCATTCTCTCATTCCCTCATTCCCTCATTCCTTCATTCCTTCATTCCTTCATTCCTTCATTCCTTCATTCCTTCGTTCCTTCATTCCTTCATTCCTTCATTCCCTCATTCCCTCATTCCCTCATTCCTTCATTCCTTCATTCCTTCATTCCTTCATTCCTTCGTTCCTTCGTTACATCATTCCTTCATTCCTTCATTCCCTCATTCCCTCATTCCCTCATTCCTTCATTCCATCATTCCTTCATTCCTTCATTCCTTCATTCCTTCATTCCTTCATTCCTTCATTCCTTCATTCCTTCATTCCTTCATTCCTTCATTCCTTTTCCTTCATTCCTTCATTCCTTCATTCCTTCATTCCTTCATTCCTTCATTCCTTCATTCCTTCATTCCTTCATTCCTTCTTTCCTTCATTCCTTCATTCCTTCATTCCTTCATTCCTTCATTCCTTCATTCCTTCATTCTTCATTCTTCATTCCTTCATTCCTTCATTCCTTCATTCCTTCATTCCTTCATTCCTACATTCCTTCATTCCTTCATTCCTTCATTCCTTCATTCCTTCATTCCTTCATTCCTTCATTCCTTCATTCCTTCATTCCCTCATTCCCTCATTCCCTCATTCCCTCATTCCCTCATTCCATCATTCCCTCATTCCCTCATTCCCTCATTCCCTCATTCCCTCATTCCCTCATTCCCTCATTCCCTCATTCCTTCATTCCTCCATTTCTTCATTCCTTCGTTCCTTCGTTCCTTCGTTCCTTCGTTCCTTCGTTCCTTCGTTACTTCATTCCTTCATACCTTCATTCCCTCATTCCCTCATTCCTCATTCCTTCATTCCTTCATTCCTTCATTCCTTCATTCCTTCATTCCTTCATTCCTTCATCCTTTCATCCTTTCATCCTTTCATCCTTTCATCCTTTCATCCTTTCATCCTTTCATCCTTTCATCCTTTCATCCTTTCATCCTTTCATCCTTTCATCCTTTCATCCTTTCATCCTTTCATCCTTCATCCTTTCATCCTTTCATCCTTTCATCCTATCATTCTTTCATCCTTTCATCCTTTCATCCTTTAATCCTTCATCCTTTCATTCCTTCATTCCTTCATTCTTCCATTCCTTAATTCCTTCATTCCTTCATTCCATCATTCCTTCATTCCTTCATTCCTTCATTCCTTCATTCCTTCATTACTTCATTACTTCATTCCTTCATTCCTTCATTCCTTCATTCCTTCATTCCACCATTCCCTCATTCCTTCATTCCCTCATTCCCTCATTCCCTCATTCCCTCATTCCCTCATTCCCTCATTCCCTCATTCCTTCATTCCTTCATTCCTTCATTCCTTCATTCCTTCATTCCTTCGTTCCTTCGTTACTTCATTCCTTCATTCCTTCATTCCCTCATTCCCTCATTCCCTCATTCCTTCATTCCTTCATTCCTTCATTCCTTCATTCCTTCATTCCTTCGTTCCTTCGTTACATCATTCCTTCATTCCTTCATTCCCCTCATTCCCTCATTCCCTCATTTCTTCATTCCTTCATTCCTTCTTTCCTTCATTCCTTCATTCCTTCATTCCTTCTTTCCTTCATTCCTTCATTCCTTCATTCCTTCATTCCTTCATTCCTTCATCCTTTCATCCTTTCATCCTTTCATCCTTTCATCCTTTCATCCTTTCATCCTTTCATCCTTTCATCCTTTAATCCTTCATCCTTTCATTCCTTCATTCCTTCATTCTTCCATTCCTTCATTCCTTCATTCCTTCATTCCTTCGTTCCTTCGTTCCTTCGTTCCTTCATTCCTTCATTCCCTCATTCCCGCATTCCCTCAATCCTTCATTCCTTCATTCCTTCATTCCTTCATTCCTTCATTCCTTCATTCCTTCATTCCTTCATTCCTTCATTCCTTCATTCCTTCATTCCTTCATTCCTCAACCATCCTCAATCCTTCATCCTCAACCTTCATTCTCATTCCTTCATTCCTCATTCCTTCATTCTTCATTCCTTCATTCCATCATCCTCATTCCTTCATCATCCTTCTTCCATTCCTTCATTCCTTCATTCCCTTCCATTCCTTCATTCCTCCATTCCTTCATTCCTCATTCCCTCATTCCCTCATCCTCATTCCCTCATTCCTCATTCCCTCATTCCCTCATTCCTTCATTCCATCAATCCTTCATTCCTTCATTCCTTCATTCCTTCATTCCTTCGTTCTTCATTCCTTCATTCCTCATTCCCTCATTCCTCATTCCTCATTCCTTCATTCCTTCATTCCTTCATTCCTTCATTCCTTCATTCCTTCATTCCTTCATTCCTTCATTCCTTCATTCCTTAATTCCTTCATTCCTTCATTCCTTCATTCCTTCATTCCTTCATTCCTTAATTCCTTCATTCCTTCATTCCTTCATTACTTCATTCCTTCATTCCTTCATTCCTTCATTCCTTCATTCCCTCATTCCTTCATTCCCTCATTCCCTCATCCCTCATTCCCTCATTCCCTCATTCCTCATTCCTTCATTCCTTCATTCCTTCATTCCTTCATTCCTTCATTCCTTCATTCCTTCATTCCTTCATTCCTTCATTCCTTCATTCCTTCATTCCTTCATTCCTCATTCCTTCATTCCCGTCATTCCCTCATTCCCTCTTTCCCTCATTCCCTCATTCCTTCATTCCTTCATTCCATCATTCCCTTCATTCCTTCATTCCTTCATTCCTTCATTCCTTCATTCCTTCATTCCTTCATTCGTTCATTCCTTCATTCCTTCCTTCATTCCTTCATTCCTTCATTCCTTCATTCCTTCATTCCTTCATTCCTTCATTCCTTCATTCCTTCATCCTTTCATCCTTTCATCCTTTCAGCCTATCATTCTTTCATCCTTTCATCCTTTCATCCTTTAATCCTTCATCCTTTCATTCCTTCATTCCTTCATTCTTCCATTCCTTCATTCCTTCATTCCTTCATTCCTTCATTCCTTCATTCCTTCATTCCTTCATTCCTCCATTCCTTCATTCCCTCATTCCTTCATTCCTTCATCCTTCATTCCTTCATTCCTTCATTCCTTCGTTCCTTCGTTCCTTCGTTCCTTCGTTCCTTCATTCCCTCATTCCCTCATTCCCTCATTCCCTCATTCTTCATTCCTGCATTCCTTCATTCCTTCATTCCTTCATTCCTTCATTCCTTCATTCCTTCATTCCTTCATTCCTTCATTCCTTCGTTCCTTCGTTACATCATTCCTTCATTCCTTCATTCCCTCATTCCCTCATTCCCTCATTCCTTCATTCCATCATTCCTTCATTCCTTCATTCCTTCATTCCTTCATTCCTTCATTCCTTCATTCCTTCATTCCTTCATTCCTTCATTCCTTCATTCCTTCATTCCTTCATTCCTTCATTCCTTCATTCCTTCATTCCTTCATTCCTTCATTCCTTCATTCCTTCATTCCTTCTTTCCTTCATTCCTTCATTCCTTCATTCCTTCATTCCTTCATTCCTTCATTCCTTCATTCCTTCATTCCTTCATTCCTTCATTCCTTCATTCCTTCATTCCTTCATTCCTTCATTCCTTCATTCCTTCATTCCTACATTCCTTCATTCCTTCATTCCTTCATTCCTTCATTCCTTCATTCCTTCATTCCTTCATTCCTTCATTCCTTCATTCCCTCATTCCCTCATTCCCTCATTCCCTCATTCCCTCATTCCATCATTCCCTCATTCCCTCATTCCCTCATTCCCTCATTCCCTCATTCCCTCATTCCCTCATTCCCTCATTCCTTCATTCCTCCATTTCTTCATTCCTTCGTTCCTTCGTTCCTTCGTTCCTTCGTTCCTTCGTTCCTTCGTTACTTCATTCCTTCATACCTTCATTCCCTCATTCCCTCATTCCCTCATTCCTTCATTCCTTCATTCCTTCATTCCTTCATTCCTTCATTCCTTCATTCCTTCATCCTTTCATCCTTTCATCCTTTCATCCTTTCATCCTTTCATCCTTTCATCCTTTCATCCTTTCATCCTTTCATCCTTTCATCCTTTCATCCTTTCATCCTTTCATCCTTTCATCCTTTCATCCTTTCATCCTTTCATCCTATCATTCTTTCATCCTTTCATCCTTTCATCCTTTAATCCTTCATCCTTTCATTCCTTCATTCCTTCATTCTTCCATTCCTTAATTCCTTCATTCCTTCATTCCATCATTCCTTCATTCCTTCATTCCTTCATTCCTTCATTCCTTCATTACTTCATTACTTCATTCTTCATTCCTTCATTCCTTCATTCCTTCATTCCACCATTCCCTCATTCCTTCATTCCCTCATTCCCTCATTCCCTCATTCCCTCATTCCCTCATTCCCTCATTCCCTCATTCCCTCATTCCTTCATTCCTTCATTCCTTCATTCCTTCATTCCTTCATTCCTTCGTTCCTTCGTTACTTCATTCCTTCATTCCTTCATTCCCTCATTCCCTCATGTCCTCATTCCTTCATTCCTTCATTCCTTCATTCCTTCATTCCTTCATTCCTTCGTTCCTTCGTTACATCATTCCTTCATTCCTTCATTCCCTCATTCCTCATTCCCTCATTTCTTCATTCCTTCATTCCTTCTTTCCTTCATTCCTTCATTCCTTCATTCCTTCTTTCCTTCATTCCTCATTCCTTCATTCCTTCATCCTTCATCATCCTTCATCCTTTCATCCTTTCATCCTTTCATCCTTTCATCCTTTCATCCTTTCATCCTTTAATCCTTCATCCTTTCATTCCTTCATTCCTTCATTCTTCCATTCCTTCATTCCTTCATTCCTTCATTCCTTCGTTCCTTCGTTCCTTCGTTCCTTCATTCCTTCATTCCCTCATTCCCGCATTCCCTCAATCCTTCATTCCTTCATTCCTTCATTCCTTCATTCCTTCATTCCTTCATTCCTTCATTCCTTCATTCCTTCATTCCTTCATTCCTTCATTCCTTCATTCCTTCATTCCCTCATTCCTTCATTCCTTCATTCCGTCATTCCTTCATTCCCTCATTCCTTCATCCTTCATTCCTTCATTCCTTCATTCTTCATTCCTTCATTCCTTCATTCCTTCATTACCTCATTCCTTCATTCCTTCATCCACCATCCCTCATTCCTTCATTCCCTCATTCCCTCATTCCCTCATCCTCATTCCCTCATTCCTTCATCCATCATCACCTTCAATCCTTCATTCCTTCATTCCTTCATTCCTTCATACTTCATTCCTTCATTCCTTCATTCCTCATTCCCTCATTCCCTCCATCCAACCATCCATTCCCATTCCATCCTCATTCCTTCATTCCTTCATCCTTCATTCCTTCATTCCTTCATTCCTTCATTCCTCATTCCATCCAATCCTTCATTCCTTCATTCCCTCATTCCTTCATTCCTTCATTCCTTAATTCCTTCATTCCTTCATTCCTTCATTACTTCATTCCTTCATTCCTTCATTCCTTCATTCCCTCATTCCTTCATTCCCTCATTCCCTCATTCCCTCATTCCCTCATTCCCTCATTCCCTCATTCCTTCATTCCTTCATTCCTTCATTCCTTCATTCCTTCATTCCTTCATTCCTTCATTCCTTCATTCCTTCATTCCTTCATTCCTTCATTCCTTCATTCCCTCATTCCTTCATTCCTCATTCCCTCATTCCCTCTTTCCCTCATTCCCTCATTCCTTCATTCCTTCATTCCATCATTCCTTCATTCCTTCATTCCTTCATTCCTTCATTCCTTCATTCTTCCATTCCTTCATTCCTTCATTCCTTCATTCCTTCATTCCTTCATTCCTTCATTCCTTCATTCCTCCATTCCTTCATTCCTTCATTCCTTCATTCCTTCATTCCTTCATTCCTTCATTCCTTCATTCCTTCGTTACTTCATTCCTTCATTCCTTCATTCCCTCATTCCCTCATTCCCTCATTCCTTCATTCCTTCATTCCTTCATTCCATCATTCCTTCATTCCTTCATTCCTTCATTCCTTCATTCCTTCATTCCTTCATTCCTTCATTCCTTCATTCCTTAATTCTTCATTCCTTCATTCCCTCATTCCTTCATTCCTTCATTCCTTAATTCCCTCATTCCTTCATTCCTTCATTCCTTCATTCCTTCATTCCTTCATTCCTTCATTCCTTCATTCCTTCATTCCTTCATTCCTTCATTCCCTCATTCCTTCATTCCCTCATTCCCTCATTCCCTCTTTCCCTCATTCCCTCATTCCTTCATTCCTTCATTCCATCATTCCTTCATTCCTTCATTCCTTCATTCCTTCATTCCTTCATTCCTTCATTCCTTCATTCCTTCATTCCTTCATTCCTTCATTCCTTCATTCCTTCATTCCTTCATTCCTTCATTCCTTCATTCCTTCATTCCTTCATCCTTTCATCCTTTCATCCTTTCAGCCTATCATTCTTTCATCCTTTCATCCTTTCATCCATTAATCCTTCATCCTTTCATTCCTTCATTCCTTCATTCTTCCATTCCTTCATTCCTTCATTCCTTCATTCCTTCATTCCTTCATTCCTTCATTCCTTCATTCTCCATTCCTTCATTCCTTCATTCCTTCATTCCTTCATTCCTTCATTCCGTCATTCCTTCGTCCTTCGTTCCTTCGTTCCTTCGTTCCTTCATTCCCTCATTCCCTCATTCCCTCATTCCCTCATTCCTTCATTCCTGCATTCCTTCATCCTTCATTCCTTCATTCCTTCATTCCTTCATCCTTCATTCCTTCATTCCCTCATTCCCTCATTCCCTCATTCCCTCATTCCTCATTCCCTCATTCCCTCATTCCCTCATTCCTTCATTCCTTCATTCCTTCTTTCCTTCATTCCTTCATTCCTTCATTCCTTCTTTCCATCATTCCTTCATTCCTTCATTCCTTCATTCCTTCATTCCTTCATCTTTCATCCTTTCATCCTTTCATCCTTTCATCCTTTCATCCCTTTCATCCTTTCATCCTTAATCCTTCATCCTTCATTCCTTCATTCCTTCATTCTTCCATTCCTTCATTCCTTCATTCCTTCATTCCTTCATTCCTTCATTCCTTCGTTCCTTCGTTACTTCATTCCTTCATTCCTTCATTCCTTCATTCCTTCATTCCTTCATTCCTTCATTCCTTCATTCCTTCATTCCTTCATTCCTTCATTCCTTCATTCCTTCATTCCTTCATTCCTTCATTCCTTCAATCCTTCATTCCTTCATTCCTTCATTCCTATTCCTCATTCCTTCATTCCTTCATTCCTTCATTCCTTCATTCCTTCATTCCTTCATTCCGTAATTCCGTCATTCCTTCATTCCTTCATTCCTTCATTCCTTCATTCCTTCATTCCTTCATTCCTTCATTCCTTCATTCCCTCATTCCCTCATTCCCTAATTCCCTCATTCCCTCATTCCCTCATTCCCTCATTCCCTCATTCCTTCATTCCTTCATTCCTTCTTTCCTTCATTCCTTCATTCCTTCATTCCTTCATTCCCTCATTCCCTCATTCTCTCATTCCTTCATTCCTTCATTCCTTCATTCCTTCATTCCTTCATTCCTTCGTTCCTTCGTTACATCATTCCTTCATTCCTTCATTCCCTCATTCCCTCATTCCCTCATTCCTTCATTCCATCATTCCTTCATTCCTTCATTCCTTCATTCCTTCATTCCTTCATTCCTTCATTCCTTCATTCCTTCATTCCTTCATTCCTTCATTCCTTCATTCCTTCATTCCTTAATTCCTTAATTCCTTCATTCCTTCATTCCTTCATTCCTTCATTCCTTCATTCCTTCATTCCTTCATTCCTTCATTCCTTCATTCCTTCATTCCTTCATTCCTTCATTCCTTCATGCCTTCATTCCTTCATTCCTTCATTCCTTCATTCCTACATTCCTTCATTCCTTCATTCCTTCATTCCTTCATTCCTTCATTCCTTCATTCCTTCATTCCTTCATTCCTTCATTCCCTCATTCCCTCATTCCCTCATTCCCTCATTCCCTCATTCCATCATTCCCTCATTCCCTCATTCCCTCATTCCCTCATTCCCTCATTCCCTCATTCCCTCATTCCCTCATTCCCTCATTCCTTCATTCCTCCATTTCTTCATTCCTTCGTTCCTTCGTTCCTTCGTTCCTTCGTTCCTTCGTTCCTTCGTTACTTCATTCCTTCATACCTTCATTCCCTCATTCCCTCATTCCCTCATTCCTTCATTCCTTCATTCCTTCATTCCTTCATTCCTTCATTCCTTCATTCCTTCATCCTTTCATCCTTTCATCCTTTCATCCTTTCATCCTTTCATCCTTTCATCCTTTCATCCTTTCATCCTTTCATCCTTTCATCCTTTCATCCTTTCATCCTTTCATCCTTTCATCCTTTCATCCTTTCATCCTTTCATCCTTTCATCCTTTCATCCTATCATTCTTTCATCCTTTCATCCTTTCATCCTTTAATCCTTCATCCTTTCATTCCTTCATTCCTTCATTCTTCCATTCCTTAATTCCTTCATTCCTTCATTCCATCATTCCTTCATTCCTTCATTCCTTCATTCCTTCATTACTTCATTACTTCATTCCTTCATTCCTTCATTCCTTCATTCCTTCATTCCACCATTCCCTCATTCCTTCATTCCCTCATTCCCTCATTCCCTCATTCCCTCATTCCCTCATTCCCTCATTCCTTCATTCCTTCATTCCTTCATTCCTTCATTCCTTCATTCCTTCGTTCCTTCGTTACTTCATTCCTTCATTCCTTCATTCCCTCATTCCCTCATTCCCTCATTCCTTCATTCCTTCATTCCTTCATTCCTTCATTCCTTCATTCCTTCGTTACTTCGTTACATCATTCCTTCATTCCTTCATTCCCTCATTCCCTCATTCCCTCATTTCTTCATTCCTTCATTCCTTCTTTCCTTCATTCCTTCATTCCTTCATTCCTTCTTTCCTTCATTCCTTCATTCCTTCATTCCTTCATTCCTTCATTCCTTCATCCTTTCATCCTTTCATCCTTTCATCCTTTCATCCTTTCATCCTTTCATCCTTTCATCCTTTCATCCTTTCATCCTTTCATCCTTTAATCCTTCATCCTTTCATTCCTTCATTCCTTCATTCTTCCATTCCTTCATTCCTTCATTCCTTCATTCCTTCGTTCCTTCGTTCCTTCGTTCCTTCATTCCTTCATTCCCTCATTCCCGCATTCCCTCAATCCTTCATTCCTTCATTCCTTCATTCCTTCATTCCTTCATTCCTTCATTCCGTCATTCCTTCATTCCTTCATTCCTTCATTCCTTCATTCCTTCATTCCTTCATTCCTTCATTCCTTCATTCCCTCATTCCTTCATTCCTTCATTCCGTCATTCCTTCATTCCCTCATTCCTTCATTCCTTCATTCCTTCATTCCTTCATTCCTTCATTCCTTCATTCCTTCATTCCTTCATTACCTCATTCCTTCATTCCTTCATTCCACCATTCCCTCATTCCTTCATTCCCTCATTCCCTCATTCCCTCATTCCCTCATTCCCTCCATTCCTCATTCCATCATTCCTTCAATCCTTCATTCCTTCATTCCTTCATTCCTTCATTCCTTCGTTACTTCATTCTTCTTCCTTCATTCCCTTCATTCCCTCATTCCTCATTCCTCATTCCTTCATTCCTTCATTCCTCATTCCTTCATTCCTTCATTCCTTCATTCTTCATTCCTTCATTCCTTAATTCCTTCATTCCTTCATTCCTTCATTCCTTCATTCCTTCATTCCTTAATTCCTTCATTCCTTCATTCCTTCATTACTTCATTCCTTCATTCCTTCATTCCTTCATTCCTTCATTCCCTCATTCCTTCATTTCCCTCATTCCCTCATTCCCTCATTCCCTCATTCCCTCATTCCCTCATTCCTTCATTCCTTCATTCCTCATTCTTCATTCCTTCATTCCTTCATTCCTTCATTCCTTCATTCCTTCATTCCTTCATTCCTTCATTCCTTCATTCCTTCATTCCTCATTCTTCATTCCCTCATTCCCTCATTCCTCTTTCCTCATTCCCTCATTCCCTCATTCCTTCATTCCATCATTCCTTCATTCCTTCATTCCTTCATTCCTTCATTCCTTCATTCCTTCATTCCTTCATTCCTTCATTCCTTCATTCCTTCATTCCTTCATTCCTTCATTCCTTCATTCCTTCATTCCTTCATTCCTTCATTCCTTCATTCCTTCATTCCTTCATTCCTTCATCCTTTCATCCTTTCATCCTTCAGCCTATCATTCTTTCATCCTTTCATCCTTTCATCCTTTAATCCTTCATCCTTTCATTCCTTCATCCTTCATTCTTCCATTCCTTCATTCCTTCATTCCTTCATTCCTTCATTCCTTCATTCCTTCATTCCTTCATTCCTCCATTCCTTCATTCCTTCATTCCTTCATTCCTTCATTCCTTCATTCCTTCATTCCTTCGTTCCTTCGTTCCTTCGTTCCTTCGTTCCTTCATTCCCTCATTCCCTCATTCCCTCATTCCCTCATTCCTTCATTCCTGCATTCCTTCATTCCTTCATTCCTTCATTCCTTCATTCCTTCATTCCTTCATTCCTTCATTCCTTCATTCCTTCATTCCCTCATTCCTCATTCCCTCATTCCCTCATTCCCTCATTCCCTCATTCCCTCATTCCTTCATTCCTTCATTCCTTCTTTCCTTCATTCCTTCATTCCTTCATTCCTTCTTTCCATCATTCCTTCATTCCTTCATTCCTTCATTCCTTCATTCCTTCATCCTTTCATCCTTTCATCCTTTCATCCTTTCATCCTTTCATCCTTTCATCCTTTCAATCCTTCATCCTTTCATTCCTTCATTCCTTCATTCTTCCATTCCTTCCATTCCTTCATTCCTTCATTCCTTCATTCCTTCATTCCTTCGTTCCTTCGGTACTTCATTCCTTCATTCCTTCATTCCTTCATTCCTTCATTCCTTCATTCCTCATTCCTTCATTCCTTCATTCCTTCATTCCTTCATTCCTTCATTCTTCATTCCTTCATTCCTTCATTCCTTCATTCCTTCATTCCTTCATTCCTTCATTCCTTCATTCCTTCATTCCTTCATTCCTTCATTCCTTCATTCCTTCATTCCTTCATTCCTTCATTCCTTCATTCCGTCATTCCCTCCTTCATTCCTTCATTCCTTCATTCCTTCATTCCTTCATTCCTTCATTCCTTCATTCCTTCATTCCCTCATTCCCTCATTCCCTAATTCCCTCATTCCCTCATTCCCTCATTCCCTCATCCCTCATTCCTTCATTCCTTCATTCCTTCTTTCCTTCATTCCTTCATTCTTCATTCCTTCTTCCATCATTCCTTCATTCCTTCATTCCTTCATCCTTTCATCCTTCATCCTTTCATCCTTTCATCCTTTCATCCTTATCCTTCATCCTTCATTCCCTTCATCCTTCATTCTTCCATTCCTTCATTCCTTCATTCCTTCATTCCTTCATTCCTTCATCCCTTCGTTCCTTCGTTACTTCATTCCTTCATTCCTTCATTCCTTCATTCCTTCATTCCTTCATTCCTTCATTCCTTCATTCCTTCATTCCTTAATTCCTTCATTCCTTCATTCCTTCATTCCTTCATTCCTTCATTCCTTCATTCCTTCATTCCTTCATTCCTTCATTCCTTCATTCCTTCATTCCTTCATTCCTTCATTCCTTCATTCCTTCATTCCATCATTCCTTCATTCCTTCATTCCTTCATTCCTCATTCCTTCATTACTTCATTCCTTCATTCCTTCATTCCTTCATTCCTTCATTCCTTCATTCCTTCATTCCTTCATTCACCATCCCATTCCTTCATTCCCTCATTCCCTCATCCCTCATTCCCTCATTCCCTCATTCCCTCATTCCTTCATTCCTTCATTCCTTCATTCCTTCATTCCTTCGTTCCTTCATTCCTTCATTCCTTCATTCCCTCATTCCCTCATTCCCTCATTCCTTCATTCCTTCATTCCTTCATTCCTTCATTCCTTCATTCCTTCGTTCCTTCGTTACATCATTCCTTCATTCCTTCATTCCCTCATTCCCTCATTCCCTCATTCCTTCATTCCATCATTCCTTCATTCCTTCATTCCTTCATTCCTTCATTCCTTCATTCCTTCATTCCTTCATTCCTTCATTCCTTCATTCCTTCATTCCTTCATTCCTTCATTCCTTCATTCCTTAATTCCTTAATTCCTTCATTCCTTCATTCCTTCATTCCTTCATTCCTTCATTCCTTCATTCCTTCATTCCTTCATTCCTTCATTCCTTCATTCCTTCATTCCTTCATTCCTTCATTCCTTCATTCCTTCATTCCTTCATTCCTTCATTCCTACATTCCTTCATTCCTTCATTCCTTCATTCCTTCATTCCTTCATTCCTTCATTCCTTCATTCCTTCATTCCTTCATTCCCTCATTCCCTCATTCCCTCATTCCCTCATTCCCTCATTCCATCATTCCCTCATTCCTCATTCCCTCATTCCCTCATTCCCTCATTCCCTCATTCCCTCATTCCCTCATTCCCTCATTCCTTCATTCCTCCATTTCTTCATTCCTTCGTTCCTTCGTTCCTTCGTTCCTTCGTTCCTTCGTTCCTTCGTTACTTCATTCCTTCATACCTTCATTCCCTCATTCCCTCATTCCCTCATTCCTTCATTCCTTCATTCCTTCATTCCTTCATTCCTTCATTCCTTCATCCTTTCATCCTTTCATCCTTTCATCCTTTCATCCTTTCATCCTTTCATCCTTTCATCCTTTCATCCTTTCATCCTTTCATCCTTTCATCCTTTCATCCTTTCATCCTTTCATCCTTTCATCCTTTCATCCTTTCATCCTTTCATCCTATCATTCTTCATCCTTTCATCCTTTCATCCTTTAATCCTTCATCCTTTCATTCCTTCATTCCTCATTCCTTCATTCCTTCATTCCACCATTCCCTCATTCCTTCATTCCCTCATTCCCTCATTCCCTCATTCCCTCATTCCCTCATTCCCTCATTCCCTCATTCTTCATTCCTTCATTCCTTCATTCCTTCATTCCTTCATTCCTTCGTTCCTTCGTTACTTCATTCCTTCATTCCTTCATTCCCTCATTCCCTCATTCCCTCATTCCTTCATTCCTTCATTCCTTCATTCCTTCATTCCTTCATTCCTTCGTTCCTTCGTTACATCATTCCTTCATTCCTTCATTCCCTCATTCCCTCATTCCCTCATTTCTTCATTCCTTCATTCCTTCTTTCCTTCATTCCTTCATTCCTTCATTCCTTCTTTCCTTCATTCCTTCATTCCTTCATTCCTTCATTCCTTCATTCCTTCATCCTTTCATCCTTTCATCCTTTCATCCTTTCATCCTTTCATCCTTTCATCCTTTCATCCTTTCATCCTTTAATCCTTCATCCTTTCAATTCCTTCATTCCTTCATTCTTCCATTCCTTCATTCCTTCATTCCTTCATTCCTTCGTTCCTTCGTTCCTTCGTTCCTTCATTCCTTCATTCCCTCATTCCCGCATTCCCTCAATCCTTCATTCCTTCATTCCTTCATTCCTTCATTCCTTCATTCCTTCATCCTTCATCCTTCATTCCTTCATTCCATCATTCCATCATCCTTCAATCATCTCATTCCTTCATTCCTTCATCCTCATTCCCTCATTCCATCATTCCTTCATTCCTTCATTCCGTCATTCCTTCATTCACTCATTCCTTCATTCCTTCATTCCTTCATTCCTTCATTCCTCATTCCTTCATTCCTTCATTCCTTCATACCTTCATCATCCTTCATTCCTTCATTCCACCATTCCTTCATTCCCTCATTCCCTCATTCCCTCATTCCCTCATTCCCTCATTCCCTCATTCCTTCATTCCATCATTCCTTCATTCCTTCATTCCTTCATTCCTTCATTCCTTCATTCCTTCGTTAATTCATTCCTTCATTCCTTCATTCCCTCATCCTCATCCCTCATTCCTCATTCCATTCCTTCATATCCTCATTCCCTCATTCCTTCATTCCTTCATTCCTTCATTCCTTCATTCCTTCATTCCTTCATTCCTTCATCCTTCATCCATTCCTCATTCCTTCATTCCTTCATTCCTTCATTCCTTCAATTCCTTCATTCCTTCATTCCTTCATTCTTCATCCTTCATTCCTCATTCCCTCATTCCCTTCATTCCCTCATCCTCATCCCATCCTCATTCCCTCATTCCCTCATTCCCTCATTCCTCATTCCTTCATTCCTTCATTCCTTCATTCCTTCATTCCTTCATCCATTCATCCTTCATTCCTTCATTCCTTCATTCCTTCATTCCTTCATTCCTTCATTCCCTCATTCCTTCATTCCTCATTCCCTCATTCTCTTTCCCTCATTCCCTCATTCCTTCATTCCTTCATTCCATCATTCCTTCATTCCTTCATTCCTTCATTCCTTCATTCCTTCATTCCTTCATTCCTTCATTCCTTCATTCCTTCATTCCTTCATTCCTTCATTCCTTCATTCCTTCATTCCTTCATTCCTTCATTCCTTCATTCCTTCATTCCTTCATCCTTTCATCCTTTCATCCTTTCAGCCTATCATTCTTTCATCCTTTCATCCTTTCATCCTTTAATCCTTCATCCTTTCATTCCTTCATTCCTTCATTCTTCCATTCCTTCATTCCTTCATTCCTTCATTCCTTCATTCCTTCATTCCTCCATTCCTTCATTCCTTCATTCCTTCATTCCTTCATTCCTTCATTCCTTCATTCCTTCGTTCCTTCGTTCCTTCGTTCCTTCGTTCCTTCATTCCCTCATTCCTCATTCCTCATTCCCTCATTCCTTCATTCCTGCATTCCTTCATTCCTTCATTCCTTCATTCCTTCATTCCTTCATTCCTTCATTCCTTCATTCCTTCATTCCTCATTCCTCATTCCCTCATTCCCTCATTCCCTCATTCCCTCATTCCCTCATTCCCTCATTCCTTCATTCCTTCATTCCTTCTTTCCTTCATTCCTTCATTCCTTCATTCCTTCTTTCCATCATTCCTTCATTCCTTCATTCCTTCATTCCTTCATTCCTTCATCCTTTCATCCTTTCATCCTTTCATCCTTTCATCCTTTCATCCTTTCATCCTTTCATCCTTTAATCCTTCATCCTTTCATTCCTTCATTCCTACATTCTTCCATTCCTTCATTCCTTCATTCCTTCATTCTTCCTTCCTTCATTCCTTCGTTCCTTCGTTACTTCATCCTTCATTCCTTCATTCCTTCATTCCTTCATTCCTTCATTCCTTCATTCCTTCATTCCTTCATTCCTTCATTCCTTCATTCCTTCATTCCTTATTCCTTCATTCCTTCATTCCTTCATTCCTTCATTCCTTCATTCCTTCATTCCTTCATTCCTTCATTCCTTCATTCCTTCATTCCTTCATTCCTTCATTCCTTCATTCCGTCATTCCGTCATTCCTTCATTCCTTCATTCCTTCATTCCTTCGTTACTTCATTCCTTCATTCCTTCATTCCCTCATTCCCTCATTCCCTCATTCCTTCATTCCTTCATTCCTTCATTCCTTCATTCCTTCATTCCTTCGTTCCTTCGTTACATCATTCCTTCATTCCTTCATTCCCTCATTCCCTCATTCCCTCATTTCTTCATTCCTTCATTCCTTCTTTCCTTCATTCCTTCATTCCTTCATTCCTTCTTTCCTTCATTCCTTCATTCCTTCATTCCTTCATTCCTTCATTCCTTCATCCTTTCATCCTTTCATCCTTTCATCCTTTCATCCTTTAATCCTTCATCCTTTCATTCCTTCATTCCTTCATTCTTCCATTCCTTCATTCCTTCATTCCTTCGTTCCTTCGTTCCTTCGTTCCTTCATTCCTTCATTCCCTCATTCCCGCATTCCCTCATTCTTCATTCCTTCATTCCTTCATTCCTTCATTCCTTCATTCCTTCATTCCTTCATTCCTTCATTCCTTGATTCCTTCATTCCTTCATTCCTTCATTCCTTCATTCCTTCATTCCTTCATTCCCTCATTCCTTCATTCCTTCATTCCGTCATTCCTTCATTCCCTCATTCCTTCATTCCTTCATTCCTTCATTCCTTCATCTTCATTCCTTCATTCCATCTTCATTACTCATTCCTTCATTCCTTCATTCCACCCATTCCCTCATTCCTTCATTCCTCATTCCCTCATTCCCTCATTCCCTCATTCCCTCATTCCCTCATTCCTTCATTCCAATTCCTTCATTCCTTCATTCCTTCATTCCTTCATTCCTTCATTCCTTCGTTACTTCATTCCTTCATTCCTTCATTCCCTCATTCCCTCATTCCCTCATTCCTTCATTCCTTCATTCCTCTTCCTTCCTTCATCTTCATTCCTTCATTCCTTCATTCCTTCATTCCTTCATTCCTTCATTCCTTCATTCCTTCATTCCTTCATTCCTTCATTCCTTAATTCCTTCATTCCTTCATTCCTTCATTACTTCATTCCTTCATTCCTTCATTCCTTTATTCCTTCATTCCCTCATTCCTTCATTCCCTCATTCCCTCATTCCCTCATTCCCTCATTCCCTCATTCCCTCATTCCTTCATTCCTTCATTCCTTCATTCCTTCATTCCTTCATTCCTTCATTCCTTCATTCCTTCATTCCTTCATTCCTTCATTCCCTCATTCCTTCATTCCCTCATTCCCTCATTCCCTCTTTCCCTCATTCCCTCATTCCTTCATTCCTTCATTCCATCATTCCTTCATTCCTTCATTCCCTTCATTCCTCATCTCATTCCTTCATTCCTTCATTCCTTCATTCCTTCATTCCTTCATTCCTTCATTCCTTCATTCCTTCATTCCTCCATTCCTTCATTCCTTCATTCCTTTCATCCTTTCATCTTTCAGCCTATCATTCTTTCATCCTTTCATCTTTCATCCTTTAATCCTTCATCCTTTCATTCCTTCATTCCTTCATTCTTCCATTCCTTCATTCCTTCATTCCTTCATTCCTTCATTCCTTCATTCCTCCATTCCTTCATTCCTTCATTCCTTCATTCCTTCATTCCTTCGTTCCTTCGTTCCTTCGTTCCTTCGTTCCTTCATTCCCTCATTCCCTCATTCCTCATTCCCTCATTCCTCATTCCTGCATTCCTTCATTCCTTCATTCCTTCATTCCTTCATTCCTTCATTCCTTCATTCCTTCATTCCTTCATTCCCTCATTCCCTCATTCCCTAATTCCCTCATTCCCTCATTCCCTCACCCTCATTCCCTCATCCTTCATTCCTTCATTCCTTCTTTCCTTCATTCCTTCATTCCTTCATTCCTTCTTTCCATCATTCCTTCATTCCTTCATTCCTTCATTCCTTCATTCCTTCATCCTTTCATCCTTTCATCCTTTCATCCTTTCATCCTTTCATCCTTAATCCTTCATCCTTTCATTCCTTCATTCTTCATTCTTCCATTCCTTCATTCCTTCATTCCTTCATTCCTTCATTCCTTCATTCCTTCACCCCTTCGTTCCTTCGTACTTCATTCCTTCATTCCTTCATTCCTTCATTCTTCATTCCTTCATTCCTTCATTCCTCATTCCTTCATTCCTTCATTCCTTCATTCCTTCATTCCTTCATTCCTTCATTCCTTCATTCCTTCATTCCTTCATTCCTTCATTCCTTCATTCCTTCATTCCTTCATTCCTTCATTCCTTCATTCCTTCATTCCATCATTCTTCATTCCTTCATTCCTTCATTCCTTCATTCCTTCATTACTTCATTCCTTCATTCCTTCATTCCTTCATTCCTTCATTCCTTCATTCCTTCATTCCACCATTCCCTCATTCCTTCATTCCCTCATTCCCTCATTCCCTCATTCCCTCATTCCCTCATTCCCTCATTCTTCATTCCTTCATTCCTTCATTCCTTCATTCCTTCGTTCCTTCATTCCTTCATTCCTTCATTCCTTCATTCCCTCATTCCCTCATTCCCTCATTCCTTCATTCCTTCATTCCTTCATTCCTTCATTCCTTCGTTCCTTCGTTACATCATTCCTTCATTCCTTCATTCCCTCATTCCCTCATTCCCTCATTCCTTCATTCCATCATTCCTTCATTCCTTCATTCCTTCATTCCTTCATTCCTTCATTCCTTCATTCCTTCATTCCTTCATTCCTTCATTCCTTCATTCCTTCATTCCTTCATTCCTTCATTCCTTAATTCCTTAATTCCTTCATTCCTTCATTCCTTCATTCCTTCATTCCTTCATTCCTTCATTCCTTCATTCCTTCATTCCTTCATTCCTTCATTCCTTCATTCCTTCATTCCATCATTCCTTCATTCCTTCATTCCTTCATTCCTTCATTCCTTCATTCCTTCATTCCTTCATTCCTACATTCCTTCATTCCTTCATTCCTTCATTCCTTCATTCCTTCATTCCTTCATTCCTTCATTCCTTCATTCCTTCATTCCCTCATTCCCTCATTCCCTCATTCCCTCATTCCTCATTCCATCATTCCCTCATTCCCTCATTCCCTCATTCCCTCATTCCCTCATTCCCTCATTCCCTCATTCCCTCATTCCTTCATTCCTCCATTTCTTCATTCCTTCGTTCCTTCGTTCCTTCGTTCCTTCGTTCCTTCGTTCCTTCGTTACTTCATTCCTTCATACCTTCATTCCCTCATTCCCTCATTCCCTCATTCCTTCATTCCTTCATTCCTTCATTCCTTCATTCCTTCATTCCTTCATCCTTTCATCCTTTCATCCTTTCATCCTTTCATCCTTTCATCCTTTCATCCTTTCATCCTTTCATCCTTTCATCCTTTCATCCTTTCATCCTTTCATCCTTTCATCCTTTCATCCTTTCATCCTTTCATCCTTTCATCCTATCATTCTTTCATCCTTTCATCCTTTCATCCTTTAATCCTTCATCCTTTCATTCCTTCATTCCTTCATTCTTCCATTCCTTAATTCCTTCATTCCTTCATTCCATCATTCCTTCATTCCTTCATTCCTTCATTCCTTCATTCCTTCATTACTTCATTCCTTCATTCCTTCATTCCTTCATTCCTTCATTCCTTCATTCCACCATTCCCTCATTCCTTCATTCCCTCATTCCCTCATTCCCTCATTCCCTCATTCCCTCATTCCCTCATTCCCTCATTCCTTCATTCCTTCATTCCTTCATTCCTTCATTCCTTCATTCCTTCGTTCCTTCGTTACTTCATTCCTTCATTCCTTCATTCCCTCATTCCCTCATTCCCTCATTCCTTCATTCCTTCATTCCTTCATTCCTTCATTCCTTCATTCCTTCGTTCCTTCGTTACATCATTCCTTCATTCCTTCATTCCCTCATTCCCTCATTCCTCATTTCTTCATTCCTTCATTCCTTCTTTCCTTCATTCCTTCATTCCTTCATTCCTTCTTTCCTTCATTCCTTCATTCCTTCATTCCATCATTCCTTCATTCCTTCATCCTTTCATCCTTTCATCCTTTCATCCTTTCATCCTTTCATCCTTTCATCCTTTCATCCTTTCATCCTTTAATCCTTCATCCTTTCATTCCTTCATTCCTTCATTCTTCCATTCCTTCATTCCTTCATTCCTTCATTCCTTCGTTCCTTCGTTCCTTCGTTCCTTCATTCCTTCATTCCCTCATTCCCGCATTCCCTCAATCCTTCATTCCTTCATTCCTTCATTCCTTCATTCCTTCATTCCTTCATTCCTTCATTCCTTCATTCCTTCATTCCTTCATTCCTTCATTCCTTCATTCCTTCATTCCTTCATTCCCTCATTCCTTCATTCCTTCATTCCGTCATTCCTTCATTCCCTCATTCCTTCATTCCTTCATTCCTTCATTCCTTCATTCCTTCATTCCTTCATTCCTTCATTACTTCATTCCTTCATTCCTTCATTCACCATTCCCTCATTCCTTCATTCCCTCATTCCCCTCATTCCCTCATTCCCTCATTCCCTCATTCCCTCATTCCTTCATTCCATCATTCCTTCATTCCTTCATTCCTTCATTCCTTCATTCCTTCATTCCTTCGTTACTTCATTCCTTCATTCCTTCATTCCTTCATTCCCTCATTCCCTCATTCCTTCATTCCTTCATTCCTTCATTCCTTCATTCCTTCATTCCTTCATTCCTTCATTCCTTCATTCCTTCATTCCTTAATTCCTTCATTCCTTCATTCCTTCATTCCTTCATTCCTTCATTCCTTAATTCCTTCATTCCTTCATTCCTTCATTACTTCATTCCTTCATTCCTTCATTCCTTCATTCCTTCATTCCCTCATTCCTTCATTCCCTCATTCCTCATTCCCTCATTCCCTCATTCCCTCATTCCCTCATTCCTTCATTCCTTCATTCCTTCATTCCTTCATTCCTTCATTCCTTCATTCCTTCATTCCTTCATTCCTTCATTCCTTCATTCCTTCATTCCTTCATTCCTTCATTCCTTCATTCCTTCATTCCTCATTCCTTCATTCCCTCATTCCCTCATTCCCTCTTTCCCTCATTCCCTCATTCCTTCATTCCTTCATTCCATCATTCCTTCATTCCTTCATTCCTTCATTCCTTCATTCCTTCATTCCTTCATTCCTTCATTCCTTCATTCCTTCATTCCTTCATTCCTTCATTCCTTCATTCCTTCATTCCTTCATTCCTTCATTCCTTCATTCCTTCATTCCTTCATTCCTTCATCCTTTCATCCTTTCATCCTTTCAGCCTATCATTCTTTCATCCTTTCATCCTTTCATCCTTTAATCCTTCATCCTTTCATTCCTTCATTCCTTCATTCTTCCATTCCTTCATTCCTTCATTCCTTCATTCCTTCATTCCTTCATTCCTTCATTCCTTCATTCTCCATTCCTTCATTCCTTCATTCCTTCATTCCTTCATTCCTTCATTCCTTCATTCCTTCGTTCCTTCGTCCTTCGTTCCTTCGTTCCTTCATTCCCTCATTCCCTCATTCCCTCATTCCCTCATTCCTTCATTCCTGCATTCCTTCATTCCTTCATTACTTCATTCCTTCATTCCTTCATTCCTTCATTCCTTCATTCCTTCATTCCCTCATTCCCTCATTCCCTCATTCCCTCATTCCCTCATTCCCTCATTCCCTCATTCCCTCATTCCCTCATTCCTTCATTCCTTCATTCCTTC
>CAWLCU010000264.1:0-216702 GCA_963855975.1 Andrena chrysosceles | reverse complement strand
GGAATTATGCCATCGATTACAATAAAGATATTTTTCATTCGGGTGCTTTCAATTTCTGCGTACCCCTGAACATGTTATTAGGATTCTGCGAGGATTACAAACACATCGTGATGAACGCGCGGCACGAGCTAATACTTATACGATCGGGTGTAGATTCGAACGCGATGCACTGCACCTCCGCCACTGCGATACCGAAACTAGTTTTGGAGGAAGTGAATAAGTTATCGATGCTGCGTATCCTGGAAAGCGGTCGGCCGATCGCGATGAGTTTCCATTCGTGGAGCCTGCATGAGTACCCGTTACTGCAAGAGACAACGAAACACACGTGGACCGTGAAAGCTACGTCGCAAATTGAGAAACGTCGATTCGTGATATTCGCCATGCAAACCAATCGAAAGAATCGTCCCGATAAATGCGCGGGTGTATTCGACCCGAATCGTCTTACGAACGTTCGACTGTATCTAAATTCCGAGACGTATCCGTACGATGACTTGAACTTAGATTTCGATAAGTATAAATACGCGCTCCTATACGATATGTACGCGAAATTCGGTAGATCGTACTACGGTCACGGAGAACCGTTGCTGAACGCGATCGAATTCTTACAATACGCACCTATCGCGGTCATAGATTGTTCCAGGCAAAACGAGTCGTTGAAAAGTGCTACGGTGGATGTGCGAATAGATTTCGAATGTAAAGAAAATATCCCCGCTAATACTACCGCTTTCTGTTTGATAATACACGATCGTATAGTCGAATACGGCCCTTTAACCAACGTGGTACGCAAACTAATATAGCATGCGTACATATATTATTACTACTACTACTACTAATACTACTACTACTACGGATACTGCTACTGTTTTAAAACGTCGATGTCAAAGACCTCAGTTACCGTTCCGACTCCGTCACCGCCGGTGCTACCTAAACGAATAATAATGTTCGCCATTGTCGATCTGCAAGGTTTCAATATCGAACGTGAGTTCGTCGCCAAAGAGTTCGCGATTCGCGCAAACAGCCACAATGATAAAACGACGACAACTACGACGATAATCAGCCATTGGATCTTCGAACCACCATACTTCGTGAAACATCTGAATTCGTGGGATAACCGTCAAGCGTCCTGGCTGGCGAAGCATCATCACGGACTTCGCTGGTCTGACGGCTATGTTCCATACTCCAAACTTCAGGGGCTCCTCACCAGCGTACTCGCGAACATTGACTTCGTCATCGTGAAAGGTGCGGAAAAGAAAACGTGGATGCTGCAACTACTACCTAACATAATCGTGGAGGATGTATGCAATTTGTACGAACTGACGGCGCGAAAGATCAACAACAACAACAACAGTAATGACAACGCTCGAACTGTCGAAGACGACGGTGGCTACGACGTTGACGATGATTATTGCGGGATCATGACTGACGTCCCTAATCTGAAGTCTATGTCTTCAACGAATGCTATTCGATGTGCATTTCACAACAACTGCGGTGTTTGCGCGCTAGAGAATGTCGAGAAAATATGGAATTATATACGTAGCGTCACCTAATGTAAGTCCCACACACGCATTGCATCTACTTTACGCGTCATATGCAGAGAAACGAATATGTAAGAGTTATTTTTTTTTGTTTTCTATAGTGAACACAACGGCGGCGGTGATGAGAATAATGACAACGGTGACTGATTCCTCTACCCACGAGCATGAATATCCCTCCCATACGAATGTTACTTTTACGCAAATACTGATTTTATAATTTAAGTACGCATGGATAGCTTTACATTGTACATGAATAAACACATACACTGCTTTTTTTTAAAAAATATATATATACATTTATTTAAAAAATTGTTGTACATTTATTATTAAACATATATATGCACGTACTATAGTGGTACATGGTTTACATCACGTAGCATAGATTGTAATCCTAACGCTAACAATTCACAATCGATCAATGAATGCTGCTCAAAGTGCTCGCTTTCGGAAATTAATTTCACATAATTCGTTGGTACGGAAGCGGTACGTAGAACTTCCACGAAGGTGGTATATTTACTACTTACAGAGTACATATTTTCAGTTAGCCAGGTGAACATATGTTCAATGCAATGTTTATACGCGAATAGTTTACGTATCGTGGCTTCAGTCATATATATGGCAGCGCGATTATCAGTGATTTTAATAAGTTGATCATCATGCATACGCGTGAATTCGAGTCGCAAATGATCAATTACGATGTGGTTTTGGGGCGATGTTGCGTTGCTGCGTAATCGTTGGAGTATGTCCGTCTCGTTTTGCAGTAGGAGCTTCCACGTTGACATTGAAAAGCATACCTCACAGCCTTTATTGTCGGCTATGGCGATCTCGACGTGGCACGAATCCATACCAATGCGAATTCCAATAGTTAGCCGTTTATAAGCTGTTACGGTCAGTGGGTAATCACGCCCCAGGATCCGTACGATTGATGGTTTTGGTGTTCTCAACGTTTTTGACGTTGTGGATCCAGAACTGTAAGAAACATGTACACGAAATTAATACTTCGGTCGTTTCCGTTTACAGTGAAAGAAGTAAGCGAATGAAGTAAGTGAAAACTGTATAGTAACGTATACATACCTCATACTGGACTGTTGATGATGTTGTTGTTGACGTTTATTTGGAAACCCACCATTGATGTCGGACGCGCAAGATGAATCGTTTAAGCTGCGCTTGTACATTTTTATATGCACTATGTATGATTCTCATAGGCGGAAAAAATGATGCGAGCGATACTTGTTAGCACTCGAGCGTACGTGGTGTAATGAAGTCCCCATGACTGACCCACGTCATTTTATACTGATTCACGCACACGTACATGTCAATGTTTGGAAGTATATTGCATCACGTGGTACAGTGTCATACTTACTCCATGGGCTACGACGACGATATTTACTGAAATCACCGATAATGCATTCTTTACGAACGATATCGATGATGCTATATTCAACGATGATGTTGTCGAGTGGGATAACTAGGATAAATTACCAAAATCATGAAAATCTATGTACGAATTCTTTTTTCGCCCTTACACGCTCCCACGACGCTTGACTTACAGCTCCTCGAGAAAGATCGGCTTGAGACGTCACTCTCGATCGTGAAAATACTTGGAACTCTACCCCGAATAATTATCGCTCTATGTTTACAATGGTTGCTTACGCGAACATACCGCATAGTTCATTTCTACATTACACGTGCGCCGTATCGGTCCCACGGTTCAACTATCAAAACGCGTTCAATCCTGCTCAGATATAAACACACGGTATGACGCGGTGCAATGTTGTGTTTACTCCATGGGTTATCGCAACGATTGACTTACAGCCTCCTCGATCGTGAAAATACTCGGAACTCTTCCCCGAATAATTCTCGCTATATGTATACATCATTGCACGTGCGCTGTATCGGCCCCACGGTTAAAATATAAACACACGGCATAGTGTGGTTCGCTCTATGATTTCTCAGAAATTATGTACCACCCTTTTTCTTAGAAATCATCATGGAATGCAATGTCGTGTTTATTCCATGGGCTATCGCGATGATTGATTTACAATAATTATCGTTCTATGCTTATATCATTGCACGTGCGCTGTATCGGTCCCACGATTCAAATATTTCCTCAGAAAAAAAATCTTTTCTCCTGGTCCACCCTCTTTCTCAGAAATCATCGTCGAAGACGCGATTTGAATTTCCACGAATCGGTCGCGGTCGCGCCTGCGCACCGATCCCCGCACGCGTACGGAGATTGCGCGGCGGCGACACGTGCCCAAAGTACCTTAAACATCCAGTATGTGGCGTCAATACGAAATGTATGAAAAACCTGAATAATTTACCAAGGCGGGCCCAAATACCGACGCGGACCCAAAGTACCTTAAACATTCAATAGGTGGCGCCAATATGAAATGCGCGCGACGCCATTTTAAAATTTTGAAAATCCACCCCCCTCCCCTGTGACGTCAACCCCCTCGCCCACGAACTCCACCTGCGCGCGCGGCGCCATTTTGAAAATTTTGAAATCCCCTTCCCCTGTGACGTCATCCCCCTCTCACCAACGAACTCGGTCGACGCCCTTTTGGAATCCCCCTCCCCTGTGACGTCATCCCCCTCACCAACGAACTCGGTACCCCCCTCCCCGCCTCACCCCCGCGCCCAACTCGCCGAAGAGCGCGGTACCCCCCGCCCTGCCTCACCCCCTCACCACCAAGTCCCAGAACCGGCATACTATACCTACTAACAAAAATGAAGCATTTCTGTTTTACTTAATTACAAAGAAACCATTTGAAACTGAAACTTGTTCTTTGGCAAGAAGTTTATGAATATCATTTGGCCCTTAATAGGGCCCTTTACACGGACGTTCCGGCGCGCGATCCGGCGCGTCACGGGCCCGCAAAAGTACGTGAAGCCGGATCGTGGCGCTCCTTCACGCGGGCCAGGATGTCGTACCCGTCACTACTTAGAGACAGCGAGTTCGGGCTCCCATTTCTACGTCGACTCCACATGCTTTTTACACGATCCACCTCAGTGTCGTATTGTGTACTACCTGTTTGATGTATATCATCGATCTGCGAAACGATCGGCAAGACACGATCGCGATATACGTTCGCGAAAAGTATACAAATTCCGATATACCTGGCTTATAGAGGATATCATAAATGCTGTTACTGTACGGTACACTGGAACATCTGTTTTTACGAAGCTACATTTGGATGGCCTGCAAAGGAGCGCGATATTTGGGATTTTTATTTACGAGAAACTCACAAATTATATTAATTGAAAACTTTATGCCTATATTTGTACATATTTAGACAACATTTAAAAAAAATTAATTTAAAAAAACGGATACCTAAAACTTTAAACGCTAAAAATTAATCTAGTTCGGGCGGTAGCCACACTCATACAGATTACACAAATGAAGCCACAAAGCTGGAAGTAAATATATTTAATTGTTTGGTTTTAAAAAATTCGCGTTCACTTCCTATCGCTTGTAGCCGCTCGCAAAGGCTTGGCTGCCAGGCTCGTCGCGCGCCTCAGGATTTCAGACAGTGCTCGTTCTGGTCATCATTCGGACCACGGAATGCCTACCCCTTTTATAATTTGTATTGCTTGTGTAAAAGTAGTCCGATTTGCATGATATTTGTGATAATTTTAATTGGGAGAATGCCAGGAATCCATTAGTGTTACTTTCATACGACGAAGAATAAAGAATTTCTTAATACTCTGTAATGAATATTTCACCCTCGACTGTGGGTCGCCGACCTCGATTCGCTGCGGTCGGCCAAGGATTCATACCTGTTTCAGAAAAACTGTATACTTTATTCTTTATCGTATCGATATGGAAGTGATACCGATGGATTTCTCATGTTTTTCAAATGAAAATTATGCCTACCAACTTTCATATAAATCGAACTTTTTTTAAGGAAGTTATGGAAATCAATTTATTTTGAAGATTCCTTAATTACACTCAGATTTGTGTCGTTTTTGGACCATTTTCATCGGGAAAACATAAGGAAACGATCCACGTCACTTTCGCCAAGATCCGGTGCGAAATGTAGAATTTTCGATTCGCCACGTCTTAGGGGACAATATTTGTACGGGCCCCCTAGTCGCGAGGGTCGAAGTCCTCGAAACCCATCGAGGCACAGCTTATCGACGACGTTGCCTCTGGAGTCTTGGCTGCCAGGATCGGCTGCTAGGCTCGTCGCGCGCCTCAGGATTTCTGCACTGTCGGAAATCCTGAGGCGCGCGACGAGCCTGGTTTCAAGTGCCGTTTTTCCTTTTCTAACTACCTTTTCTGTCTCTTATGTAAACTCTTCTGGTGTCGAGGTTGGAGCGCGGGCAGGAGCGTGGTGCTTTCTAGCACGCGGGCAGGACTGTGGTGCTTTCTTGCGCGCCACGCAAGAGCGTGGGTGAAAAATTTGACTTGCATCACGCGCAATCAGAAGACTACCCCCTTTCTTCAAAACATCTTGCATATTACATCTCTTCAGCATTTATCTTACATATAACATCATTTGCATACCTATGTGTATTTATTCTCTATCAATATTAGTTTTTATATTAAAGCAAACAATGACATGGTAATTATTGCCATCAATAGTAATAATTATGATCGTCACAACAGTGAATGTGTTAACTGCAATTTCATTTGCCAACGCATTGCCGGGGAAACATTTGGATATTTTATAATGTACCCTTGTAAAATTTTACACTCGTTATAACTGAGTCATAAACCATTTCCATAATTTGTAGCACCTTCAGGTCAACCAAATGTAGCTTCGTAAAAACAGATGTTTCAGTGTACCCTACAGTAACAGCATTTATGATATCCTCTATAAGCCAGGTATATCGAGGAATTTGTATACTTTTCGCGAACGTATATCGCGATCGTGTCTTGCCGATCGTTTCGCAGATCGATGATATACATCGAACAGGTAGTACACAATACAACACTGCGGTGGATCGTGTAAAAAGCATATGGAGTCGACGTAGAAATGGGAGCCCGAACTCGAAGTTTCTAAGTAGTGACGGGTAAGACATCCTGGCCCGCGCGAAGGAGCGCCACGATCCGGCTTCACGTACTTTTGCGGGCCGCGAGCCGGATCGCGCGCCGGAACGTCCGTGCAAAGGGTCCCTAATCTCCACTCGAGGTGCCTTGCCTCGGTCGCAGCGGGTTTATGTCCTAATTCGCGGAAATACGTAGCTGCGGGAATCCGACGCAAACTATCGGCGCGGCGCGCACTAATCCCCGGTATCGCGACTTAAGAAGGGGGTGTGGCGGAACGGCGCGCCTTGGATCGGCTCGGCCCGGCTCGGCCGTCGCCGTGTGACGCTTGTCGTCGCGCTCGCTTCGTAACGCTTCGTCACACTATTTTTAGATGATCGTCTGTTAAACTCGCGCGATCGAATTCCGTCGCATGATGGGTAATACGTTTTATGTGCAGGCAGATAGGTACGCTTTTTTCATACCTGTGGTTGAATATTTCGATCCGGCGGCGGATGATCGGTTTTTTGTCGACGCATAAATATTTTAATTTCTCGATTACTCGAATACAGTACTTGCGTCATGGTCATTGGACCGGTCAGCACAACGTGGTCCGTAAGACGATTGAATTCGACTTGCCCTGGCTTACTTATTGTTAGTATTAGTTGAGTCTGCATGGCTGCTGTAAATGATTTTGCTTCCTTCGAGATCGCGTGTTCATGCCCCTTTAGCCATTTCTAAAACGTTTTTTCCCCTCTGCCGTTTGATAGGCGTACTTTTCCAGGCGATTGTCCAACTGATTGAAAATTTTGGTGAGCGTTTTCTTCAATGGCGGAGCTTGTGCCTGTCCTACGTTTGTACGATCTAGTTGTAACTGCAGTAGACATTTAACTGCTTCAGTTAGCTGCTCAATTTCATCAATCGCCGACATGTTGGCCTCACTGTTGCCCTGTACGATTATTAATATCTAGTTCCCTTTTGGATACTGTTTTTCACTAAACCGACTGCGCCATTGTTGGGTCTTGTGAGATGTGAGTAATTCAGTACTGGTTTGTGATATTTATATATTTACTATAAGCTACAAATACTTATAAGGTAAGAAATGCAAAGAACACGTATCGTTGCCGATCGGCCGGGAATCGCAATGCCTCGAAATAATGCACAATCGTAGCGTACGAAGACACAAATAAATAAAGCGGGATGGTGTTTTAATTTTAATAGCTGGAATCCTATTTTGGGCGAATTCCACCTACACCCCAATCGCCTGCAACGCCCGAGATTTCCATTATATATTGCGACCGCGGGCCCGATTTGGGTGTAATTGGAACTCGCCCGCTGTAGCATTCAATTGTTTTTGTAAACTTTATTACATTTGGTTTCGAAAAAAATCGCCATTATCCAAGATGCAGTCCGCAAAGGAACAGCAAGCATTCAGACGGGGCAAAGTGGCGGCGCTCTTTCAAAGTGGGCGCACCGTTTCGTCTATTTCTGAGCAGCTTCAAATTCCAACGCGGACAGTGAGGAGGTACGTACACCGGTTTACGAATATGGGTGAGGAAGGCCTGATTGACCTACATCAATTTAATAGGGGCGCGCGGAAGACTACGCTAGCAGAAGATAATGCTATCATTGCGGAAATGGTTCAAAACCCATTCCAATCGTCGGAAGACGTTACCGTAAATCTAGATTTGCCAGTATGTCACAATACTGTGCGAAATCGTTTACGGGAAGCCGGCTACTACTGTCGCCGGCCTGCACGTAAGGTGCTGCTGACTCAAACGCACCGTGAGGACCGCGTTGCGTTTGCGTTACAGCAGTTACCTGTCCCGCAATTCGAATGGGAAAGGACCATTTTCACCGATGAAAAGGTATTTTCTACTGTTGACGGAAAATCTTTACATGTATGGAGACCCAATGGGGATTCCCGTCTAGATCCCAGATATGTTTTGCCACTTAATGACAGTGGGCGCATCACGTGTGGTATGTGGGGGTGGGTTTCTGCACGTGGTCCTGGTAGATTAGTCGAAATATCACCGCATATGAACTCTGCGGAATATATTCAAATTTTAGAGAACGTACTTGTGCCCAGCGTTCGTGAAATATATTCTATTGAGACCATGCCGGTGATTAGATTGGTACAGGACAATAGTTCAGTACACACCTCTGCTGCCGTACGTGCATGGTTTAGAAGGCACCCCGACATCGAAGTTTTACAGTGGCCTGCGAAATCGCCAGATTTAAATATAATAGAACATGTATGGGCATATATTGCTAATTCCTGGCGACCAGCTGCCGATATAAGAACTAGGGCTGCTCTTATAGACCATGCGATGCACGCCTGGGCAAATTTAACAGCCAACCCACAAATATTCGAAAACTTGGGGAAATCCATCCCGAAACGGTTACATCAAGTAATTGATCGTAGCGGTTTCTAGACGAATTACTAGTGCATACCTCCGAACGCATCGCTAGGCCTTTTTCAAGGTCGCAAATATTCTCGGCGGAACAACTCTTGGATTATTGACGAAGAACATTTCGGCCTTTGTAAAGGCCACAAGAGGAACCAGCATTTCAAGATCCTGGTGGTGGCAGCAAATATTCTCGACGGAACAACTCCTGAATCATTGACGAAGAACATCGGCCTTTGTAAAGGCCATACGAGGAACCAGCGTTTCAAGATCGTCGTGGTTTTAGTAGGTGCAAGCCCCACATAACCTCAGCTCGGGGAGAGCTGAGGTATCCGTTACGGATTTCCACGACGTTAAAATAAAAAAAAATAAAATAATAATATGTAATAATAATAAATGAAAATAAAAATATTTTTTATTTTTCATAAATTCTCAACCGGACAAATTTCTTACTTATTTTGGTTACTCGCATGAACAGAGTGACAGATATAGCGTGAAGTAAACGGATGACGTTTAATGCGAGACACGTTCGCGCAGTCCTGTCACAAAATTTAATTTTCGGGTATGTTAATTTTCCCGTTGTTAACATAAAATAACAGATAGTAGATTTTGAAATAAATGCGTATTTCTTTGGTCTACACCATCCCGCTTTATTTATTTGTGTCTTCCATTATAAATCCGTTGATCTATTTACTTTGGACAAGACTTTCATCTGAGTATTCTGGTTTCTTAACCCTTGCCATCTCTACGAAATACATAACATTCGTTTTCATTCTTTTCATTACTACTCTAGTTTCCCGCTTTATTTATCTGTGTTTTCCATTATAATAATCAATGGATTTATATATAAATCTGTCGATTTATTTACTTTGGACAAGACTTTCATCTGAGTATTCTGGTTTCCTAACCCTTGCCATCTCTACGAAATACATAACATTCGTTTCCATTCTTTTCATTACTACTCTAGTTTCCCGCTTTATTTATTTGTGTTTTCCATTATAATAATCACTGGATTTATATATAAATCCGTTGATTTATTTACTTTGGACAAGACTTTCATCTGAGTATTCTGGTTTCCTAACCCTTGCCATCTCTACGAAATACATAATATTCGTTTCCATTCTTTTCATTACTACTCTAGTTTCCCGCTTTATTTATTTGTGTTTTCCATTATAATAATCAATGGATTTATATATAAATCCGTTGATTTATTTACTTTGGACATTACAAGTTTATCGTTTATAGTGGCAAAATTATTATGATTTTTTTAGGTTCATTGCAATAAAAGTCATTTGACATTTATCCTTTGTGTCATTTTCGCTACAGCATCGCGAACAGAACCGATCGCGCGGATTTATATAATTATGACAATCATAGGCAGATGGTGCCACAGTGGTGTTTCAACATGAATTGGAAGTGTTCTAGACGGGAACCTGTGGCTTGGCAGTGCCCCCACCATATTCATGAAATACTGTAGAATTGTAGCGATGTAAAAAAGCCAGCCCTAGTGAGCTCGAATGCAATCGAAACTCGATCGGCCACAATCGTTTGAGCCGTGTGTACCTCGAGTAACCCGAATCTTGCTCCGAGTGCTAGGGAGAAGGAGAAAGACGCGACCCATGAACGAGGTCCTAACCACGGACCTGAAGGACAGTGCATGAGCTACACTTATAGACGCGAAGGCGTAACCGAAAGTTGGAAGGGGAATCGAGCTGTATCAGCCATCTTGTTATGATATTCTAGTGGTGCCATCTATGTCATACCGTTGTAAACTTTGAAACTTTACACTTGCATAACACAGGTTTCATAAATTGATCATGTTTTTATAAATAATACATATTTATACGAATTGTAATACATAGGGTGAATAAAAATACGTTATATTTAATTGCAGAAAATAGTAACAATTTATTATCATATTGTCATAATATCTCATTCTTTTGTATTTTTGTTTCAGTGATTTCAGTTGATTTTGATATGATCTCTTCATATTTGCTGCGTGCTTACGCAATTGTTCCTTCCTTGGTAAAAATAATAGTCTCCTTGGTGACATACATATGGATTTATCTACACATGACATTGTTCTTTGTACCGATTCATCTGTTTATTGTTATGTCTGTAACTGTAACCAATAATGTATATTTATCATGGTTCGCTTGTCAATTGATATTCCATATATACAGGGTGTCCCAGAATTGATGTACATCCCGGAGCATGCAATATCCTGATGGAAAAAGACATCGAAAAGTCCTTAACCGTTTTGGGATCCGGGGTTTCGTTTTCGAGATATTAAGAAAAAAATCCCGACCAATCAGAGCGCGAGCCTTCCGCTGGAGCTCGCGCGCTAGCGAGGTCGCGCGCCGGGCCGCGCTGCGAATACGAACAAGCAAGGCGGCATGCATCGCAAGAAATTGCGTAGAATGGCAAATGAAAAAGACGTAACAAAAAAATCTAACCTTTTGCCATGGTTTGTTTGCCATTTAAAGTGAATAATGAATAAAGAATGAATGGGTGAAAATCACGTGAAACGTAAAAGGACGAATACACAGTTGCTTTTTTTTTAGAAGAATCGAAAATAATAATTATTTGGAGTGAGAGGATAAAGAACATGTAAATTTCCTTTTTTAATAACGTACAATCGAAAAGGTAATGCCACAGGGAATGAGTGAAAAGTGATCGTAGTTCGTTATTGTGATAAAAATCCGTAGTTCAATAACGGCCAATACTGTTGTTGATAATGAATAAGTCCGTTTAAAAACTGCGAAGAAAAATTTGCGTACGGAAATTTGGAGAGTTTATCGCCGGAAATAGACCATAGCCTGGGTTAAATTTAAAAAATATTAGTCGCCAATAATGTAATTAAAACTCACCCTTTCGGAAATTCACCTGCAGCTTGAAAACATGTGTCACTAGGTCATCCTGGTCATCGACAGACGCGCCGAGTGCACAGCTGATCTCAGGTACACGACACCATCCAAAGTTAAGGGTCGCAACGTCAAGTGCGTCCGGGCCGCACATGTACGTTATAAAAATTGATGGAAATGAATTTTTACTTGGCGTTCGGAGCCGTGGGTATTTCCGCGCAAATTCTCACGCTGCAGCACTTGCGTCCCCGTAGTTCGGGGGGTACACCCATAACATCGCGTAATACTCTTGTGCAGAGAACATTTCTGCGACGTGATTGATTTCTGACTGACAAGATTTCTTCCAAGCGACTTCTTCTACCCCCAAATAGTTTCTCTCGTTCCATTATGAGTTGACTCCCACCAGGCCAAGAGGCTTCAGGTAAAAAGAAGCTAGCACATTTTCGAAACACACGCGCTTCGCAGATGTGCAACGAACTGGCTATCGTGCTCCTTTACAAAAGTCCGCGTCCCGTCCTTTTACTGCCAATGTGCCCATTGCTTCGAGGTAAGCAGCAGAGACCACGTGTTCCTGTTCGAAAGGGTCCAAGGAGAAGAGAAACAGATAGTCTTCGAGTTGCTATAAAGAAGAAAATCCTGTTTCCTGTTTCCCCTTTCCGATACCCTGAGTTCACGTCTGCTACGAGGCGGAACTGTAGGAAACCGTTGTCTACCGTTATAAACCGCGACCCTAGCGAAATGCTCTGGCCGATCAGCCGGATTAATTTTGGGGAACTAGCAATTAAAAAGTATTATTGACGTAGAATACGTCTTACCTTTCAGGCCAGCAGTAGGCCCCCCCCCCCACCTAGAATATCGAGCGTTACGTTTTCATGTAACGTTTGAAATTGCAATATCTTCTAAACGACAAGACATACACGCTTATACGAGATACCAATCGACAGGCGAAGGAACGAAGGTTATTAATTGTGCAATATGGCCGCGCTATTGCATCAGCTAGCGCGGAGAGAGGGGCGGGGGAAGGGTCACATTTTCCGCCGCTCGGCGCCCCTGAAAATTAGTATATCTCGCGACTCCGATGAGTTAGAACGTTCAGTAACGTCCCATTGTAATCGTCTCATCGAATACTATGTCTCCAGTGCACAAAAAACCGGCTTTGTAAGACAGAAAAACTTTGTTAGACAGAAGAATCGAAAATGAAGTTTGCAAATTTGTGTGTTTCAACATGTCGCGGTATACGGCTACTAAACGTACGCGTTTTGTACGCAAAACCACCGTAAACGCGTACAGGAGAGTATAGAAGATCATGGTGAACCAAAAAAAATCCAAAAAGACAAATGCTGAACGTCAGAGGGAATATAGACAACGCCTCAAAGCCAAGGCGCACGAGAGCCGCGCGCAGCACACGAGTACAACAGACCCGCAGCCGAGTACATCTGCCGCTCCTGATATTTGTATCATAGTGGACGCGGAAAACGCAAACGTCTGCGAAAATGATGTGTTGGAGGTTATGCAATTAGATACAAATGACGAGAAATACGAGGGAGACCGTCCGACGTCGCAACTGTATCGGCCAATAGATTTCACCACAATCTATCAATTAGTAACAAAGTATTTCAACAAAACACTTCTTCAAAATGAATTTGGATACACGTGTCATATTTGCGACAGACTGTGGTTCCAGATGGACATAAAGACGGTTACTCATAAAGTGCTGCCGCTGCTTCAACCACAATTTCCCAATGAAAACGTCGTAAACTTTAAACTGTGCAGTTACTGCAGAACCAATTTATCAAAGGAGAAAATACCGCTGATGTCGAGGTCGAACGGGTTTCAGTATCCGCCGAAGCCAGTTTTGCCGCCCCTAGATCCCATAACTGAGAGACTTGTATCACCACGAATACCTTTTATGCAACTTCGTCGGCTGCGTCACGAGGGACATGCTATCATCGGCCAAGTGATAAATGTGCCTGTAGACGTTAACAATATGGTGACTTCCCTGCCGCGACAATTAGATGACGACTATGCGTTAAATATCAATATTAAGAAAAAACTTGTTCATAAGAGTGTGTATTTGAGTGGGTTCGTTAAGAAACGAGTTGTGAAGGCTTGGTTGAGATATCTGCTTGACCAACCTCTATACAAAATGTACAATGTTCAAGTTGACTGGGGTAAACTAGATCGACGCTATAACACTGGCGAAAATATACACAATAAAACTGGTACCAGCACAAAGAACGCTACTGACTCTGAACAAAATCAACGACGAGATGAAAATGTGGGTGAGATCGAGGAATTGGACACCAAACGAGCGCCGGTATCTGAGGTGCTGCTCGCCAGACAACACAACGCTGCTTTGGGACGAGGACCGTTGTCTCGACATCGCCCCTGGCCAGAAATCCACGCCGATGGATATAATTTATGATCGTTACGCTGAGGAGCTTTCATTCCCGGCGATCTACTACGGTGTGCCTCGTACGTTCAACATGGACGTGAGCGTAACACCATATATGATGGCCACCAGCGAAATCAGGCGACGGGATCGTCGTGGAGCCACTCCGCAGCACATACTCTACATGGCGATGAAGCTTCTGAGACTGCGAATAGTGGATGGCATACACAAGACGTTCAGGTGCGTCAAAGCGACAGAAAATATCACGCGGAAACAGATCGAGGATCGGCAATTCCTCGAAGAGTGCGTGGAGAAAAATTTCGCATTTCTGAAATCGCTGTCCAACTCGGTCACGTACTGGCAAAGCCGCCAAAATGATCTCTTCGCGAGCATCCGACAGCTAGGGAAGCCCACAATGTTCTTAACCATGAGTGCCAACGAGATACGATGGCCGCATTTACTGCAGACTCTGCATCGTCTCAATGATTACTACAAACAGATCGACGATGTTAACGTGCATAACGCGTTGGAAAAATTAAACCGATCGATGCGCAGTCACCTTGTCAACGAGGATCCGGTCGTTTGCTGCGTGTACTTTAAGAAGCTCGTCGACACACTAATGAACATGCTACACAGCAAGCAAAAACACAATCCGTTCAGCAAATACCGTGTGAAGGATTACTTCCTCAGAATCGAATTTCAACATCGCGGCAGTCCATACGCCCATATACTACTGTGGCTCGAAAACGATCCCCGAGAGAGCATCGACGAGGATATGCCGCAGACGATCCAACTGCTAACGGATTTGTGCTCGGTGAGCCGCGACTACATCGGCGACGGCAAGATCAATAATCAGATCCATCGGCATACCTTCACGTGCACCAAACTAAGATTCTACTGCCTATGGCCAAAGATGACACGCGGAAAGCGACATTCAAGAGCACTGCGCTGAACGCTAGAGGAGCGCAACTACGGTACCGTCGACGAATTTCTAAACGACATCAACCTTAATTACGCCCAGTACTTAAACATCATACGTGCTTCTCTGCGTCGACCGACAGTCGTGTTTAAGCGGAACATGACCGAGATCCACACGAACACGTTCCATCCGTGGATAGCATCTGTGTTGAATTCGAACATGGACCTGCAGATCATCTTGGAGGAGTACTCTTGCGCGCAATACGTAGTCGAGTATGTCAATAAGTCGAACAGAGGCATCAGTAATTTGCATCGCGAGCTGCTGAACCTACCTGAACATAATCCGGACAAGGAATATCTACAGCTCATGAAGCAGTTGAGCCTCAAATTACTGAATACAGTCGAAATGAGCGCACAAGAGGCCGCCTGGTATTTGTTGCGACAGCCGATGAGCCACAGCAGCCGATTAGTGAGCTACATTCCCACAGTGTGGCCGCAGGAGCGCCAGAAATCCATGAAGAAGAGTACAACGATGAACAAGGAGGGCATCGAAGAAAATTCAAACAACATGTGGACCAAGTCCATATTCGAAAAGTACGAGGAAAGGCCCGATGATTTGAGCCAAATTTGATTGGCGGACTTTGTCGCTTGGTACACACCAACGCTGGATAGACGGCGATCGAGGCAAAACGACAATCACTGGGGCGAGCCCGACGACGCAGATGAGGAGGACGACACCGAGGAGACGTCTACAGTCATGAAACAGTACCGCCGCAGAGACGTCGCGAGAGTTATCCGCTATCGGCACTACGACATCGAAGACTCTATCAATTACAAGCGCGAACTAGTGACGCTCTTCTATCCGTTTCGAAACGAGCTAGTCGATATTCTTCATCAGCTTAAATTCAACGAGATCTATGATCGCGAGCAACAGCAGATAATGAATAAGCGAAAGGAGTACGAGAACAACATAGATATAGACGCGTTGATGGACGAACTGAGCAAACTGTGCGAGAAGGCCGACGACGGCGTTGAGATGATCGACGAATCCGAGAGAGAGAAATTTGTGCGTATGGTCACCGAGGCAGGTCAGGAAAACAACGACGATTTTGAACGCGAGACTAACAACAACATCGCAGTGGTCAGAAAACGCGACAACATGATGACCAAGCAGCAGTACTGCGAGTTGATGAGAAAGACCAACGAGGAGCAGCGAGAGCTCATAGGCGAATTCGTCCACCGCCTGTGCACGCGCGACGCCGAACCAATCCAACTGTACTTGGCCGGACCGGCCGGTAGTGGCAAAACGTTCACGTTGAAACTCATTATGGAGACTTTGAACATATTCGGGCAGCAGCATAGCACCCTCAGAAATGCGTACGTGGCGTGCGCTTCTACAGGCAAGGCGGCGATCAATCTCAATGGTAATACGGTCCATTCGGTGTTTCGGATCACTCCGCTGAGTAAGAAAGTTGGCAATCTATCACGGGAAGTTCAGCAGCAGTATCATCGTCAGTTCACCGGTGTCAAGTGCGTGATCATCGACGAGATCAGCATGATCGGTTCTGATCTCTTTCATCGTATAGACCAAAAGTTGCACGAGATAACCGGCGTGTACGATCTGCCATTCGAGGGATTGCATATGATCTTCTGCGGCGATTTCAGACAGCTACCGCCCGTGAACGCCCGCCCGATATACAAAGGCAGTCGGGATTTAATTCACGGAATGGCCTTGTGGCAGTAGCTATATTACTTACGGCTAGTGAGAGTTATGCGACAGAGCGATGAGGCTTTCTCCGGCATACTCACCAAGATCGGTAACGGTGACCCGTTGCTGTCCGATGAGCTGAAACTGATAGAGAGCCGTTTCAGAACTGATGACTGGTGTCTACAGAATCTCAGTAGCGTGGGTTGTATCATCGAAACAGCAACGTTGGTGCGCACAATAAACGCGCGATAAACACCCAACTCGAGATCACCGCAGAGAACACAATAACTGGCTACGGCAAAAATTCTGAACTTGTGACGGCGCGGAATAAACTACACCAAATGTGTGCAGTCGACACTGGGGGTTTGCTGTACGGAATAAAATTGTCTACAGAGTCTCCGTACATGATCACGTGTAACATCGACGTTGTCGACGGGCTGGTGAACGGAGCCATCGGAGTCTTGAAACACATTGAGCGACTTTACGAAAAACATCATGAGTTAGATGACGATAGCACCGTAGCCGTTCCATCAAATTCGACAGGTGGCGGTGGCGGCAAAGTACCACTGAATCGAGTTAGATTGTGGTTCGAGTTTTCAGAGGCAAAGATGGGCAAAGCAGCGAGAATAAAATGCAATCCTCATGTTCTGTCGAAGTTAAGCAAGTTCGGCGACGATGGTTTGAAGTGGACGCAGATCAGTAAACGTACGGCTACGATCAGACTTGGTGGATCAGTCACATGTAAACGTCGACAATTTCCGCTGGTTGCTGCAACAGCTATCACGATCCACAAGTCGCAGGGAGCCACGTTCGAGCGGGTCGTCTTCGATTACGATAAATCTCAGCAAAATTAATTGGTATACGTGGCGATGAGCCGCGTGACCAGCTTGGACGGTATTTACATCACCAACTGAAAGGGTGACTTTAAATTCTATCATGGTGCGAGAAACATGGCTCCGATGGTGACGGAAGTTCGATGGCGAAGGAAGAAACGAGTACTCCAGATTGCTACAACACCGGTTGCCTACGAAAACACAGCAAGTGCGATGCTTCACGTCCCGCCGCGAGGTAGAGGACGAAGGGAATACCGAAATAAACAAAAACGCGATCACGATAATAATCACCGTAATTAACGCCCAGAGTTTGGTCGCACACGCGGCTGACATCGCATCCAATAGTCAACTTCAAAAGTCAGACTATCTCGCGATTACGGAAACGTGGATGGATCCGGACAAACCGGTTCAATTGTCGGGCTTCGAATTGAAGGCGCAAGGAAAAAACAGTTCGCAGTCGGTGTCGTCCAACAGTAGACAGTGACGACGGACGGCCGGAGGTGTCGCAATTTACCGAAATATACGCAGTCCCACCGGGTGTCGAGTGATTCAGATGAACAACAAGAAACAAACGATCGATAGTCATGTTGGAGACATGTGTCTTGTGGACATCACGGTAAATGGCAAATCGAGATTTGTACTCGGGTGTGTCTACATCCACCCGAGCGTCACTATTTCCGATCTCAAGCTATTTCTATTCGGTACTATGATTAAATACTCGGAAAATACGAAAAAATTATTTGATGATGCGAGCGTAGACACCAAAGTGCCGATTGTGATCATGGGAGATTTCAACGTCGACGCACAGACTAATCCACGTGTGCTAGAATTCATGAAGGAACACTTCAATTTAGACCACGTGCCGACGCCACCGACTACGCTGGGTAACACCACCATCGATTTGACTTTCGCCAGAAATATAAGTATCGATCTCTTCCCTTATATTAGCTACTTCTGGTATCATAAGCCCATCGTAAATAAAATCTTGCTTTACCCACTTTGAAATAAATAAATAAAAAATTTGTACTTTGTAAAATTAAATATGTCTTCGTTCATTGTCTCTCATACCACGTAAGCAACTCTACAGCAAGCGTCACGTATTCTACGTTTTAAAGGATTCCGGCCGTGTCTCTGAGACAGCCACCGTTAGTTTTTAGCATCAATACGGCTCGGGAATTGACACAGGAAGAAAGAGAGCATGTAGGTCGCTGACTGCGCGTAGTCCGGCCTGCTTCGTCCTACCTACAAATCAAAGACGGATCCCTTATCTCTCAAGTATAAACACGCGTTCGAATTTCAAAACATAAGCACGCGTCGACGTATTCCGTGCGAGTGACAGTGGGCTTGAAGCCCGATTGGCCCTAATCTAACCAATCTGCCCTGCATCCCTCCTAAACGGCCACTGTTCTGAAAAGGCCCTCTTCACAGCAATATCTCCTCCCCAAGGTCCACCTTCTCTCGCACGGAATACGTCGACGCGTGCTTTTGTTTTGAAATTCGAGCGCGTGTTTAGACACGAGAGATAAGCAGGCCCGATTGGTTAGTTTGGGACCAATCGAACTTCAAGCCTACCTTCTCTCGCATGGAATACGTCGACGCGTATTGTCCCTGAATTGAGGGACTTGGAGGTCGCGATTGTAAAAATCCGAAAAATTACTACCACATTCGCTGATATGTTTTCTGTAAATTAAGCTTATTTCTAGAGTAACGCAGCTGATTTTAACGTTGCAGTAAGCTGTTAAAGACAATGGTGCGCCCCGTCTCAGGTAAAGCAACCGCGCGCGATTACTGACTGTACCACTACTACCCCATATTTCTTCAGTAAGGTAAAAAACAGATCGACAGAAGAATTGCAGGAGAATTTTACTAACCCACTCTTGGCCAATGACACTGTTTTTTATAATAATCAGATTTGTAAGTTCCAGTTTGTCCTTATTATAGGAGTCGGAAAAAAGGGAAAGTCGCCTCAACGGGACTCGAACCCGCGATCTCTAGATCCGTAGCGCGCTGGCCAGCCGCCTTAGCCACCTCGGCTACCGCCGACTCCCCCGGTTCCTTAGTCCCCCGAACTCCTATTTTAACCCTCCGAGCGCCAAAGCGCCTACAGCTCGGCCATCCTGACCATTGCGGCCGTCCTCGGCCGCGTTCCTCAAAATCCCAACCACCGTGGAACCGGACACGTCAAGCACGAGGAGGCACCCCACAATCTCTCACAGGAGCGTCACTTGGTGCTGCCCAACGCCAAGATCGAGGATTCAACCATCTCGAATCTTGGACACCAAGTGTGACCTCACCGTACAGCGCTGTCGATCCCACTTCTGAACTATAGGAGTCGGAAAAAAGGGAAAGTCGCCTCAACGGGACTCGAACCCGCGATCTCTAGATCCGTAGCGCGCTGGCCAGCCGCCTTAGCCACCTCGGCTACCGCCGACTCCCCCGGTTCCTTAGTCCCCCGAACTCCTATTTTAACCCTCCGAGCGCCAAAGCGCCTACATTATCTTGATTATCTGTTGAAAAATGTCATTGCTCAATGGAAACCACGAGAAGGTGGTGGACTTTTTCCATCAGGAGAGGTTAAGGATGGGTCAGGAGGATGGCATGGATAAGAGTCAAATGACGGGGTTAGCGGTTGGAAGTAAGAAAGCCCGGTCATAAATTTTAAACACCAGTGACCGGCAATGTACCTTAATTCTGTCGATTGCCAAACTTCCCACGTTTCTGTATTACTTCTTCGACATTGTTTCTGACCAATCATAAAAACTAATTGCGTTGATCGTCAACGTAGTCTAAAGAAGGTCGCGGTTTATGGCCGTATTATTCCCTGAGTCGTTACGTTCCCAGACTTAGCCCCATAATAAATTTTATAACGAAATGATCATAACGTTTTCGCCTATCCGATACCGTTCCTTCGCCTGCCTCTCCCTTCCACAACCAATCTCTTTACGTTTTCGAAATATAGAAATGACCAATAATGTACCTACCTTCGAGGACGTTGTGCGGGCACGACTGCTAATACCTGACACGAGACAGTCAGAACTGTTTCTGGAGCGAAAGCAAACGGATTTTAACAGAGCTATCATCATACATTTGGCAGGCAATGTATACCAACGAAGAGTATTACGATATGTTCGTGGTGTACGGGAGCTGTGACACCAACATCGCCGCTGCTGTACGCGCATACAATGAGAAGTTTCCCAATCGGCGTCCCATAACCAGAAGAATAATGACGGGGTTGATATGGAACGTAAGAAGGAATGGTCAATTTCGTTCTGATAATAGTACGAGGGGAAGAACAAGAAGCAACCGTGAAAAATGAGGAAGCAGTGATTGATTTCGTGGAAGAAAATCCAACTATAAGTGTGCGTGACATTGAAAGAAGACCAGGAATACCGAAATCGACGGCACATCGAATTTTACAAGAAGAAGGATTGTATCCATATCACCTGCGCCGGGTATAAGCACTACTGCCTCGCGACATGCTAGTTCGATTGGAGTTTTGTCAATGGCTCTTGAACGAGTATGAACAAGATCCAGACTTCTTAAAAAGGATTCTGTGGACAGACGAAAGTACGTTCACGCGAGAAGGTGTTTTTAACACAAGAAATTCACATGTGTGGAGTTATGAAAATCCACACGCAACCACCATCAGAAGTTATCAAACTCAGTGGGCTCTCAACGTTTGGGCTGGGATAATTGGTGATCACATTTTGGGTCCTTTCTTTTTACCAGCAAGATTGACAGGTGTAGCGTATTTACATTTTTTGGAGAACGATCTGCCGATGCTTTTGGAAGATGTTGCAATGAATGTGCGGCAGAACATGTGGTACCAGCAAGATGGAGCTGGACCACACTATGGGAATATCGTGAAGGACTTTTTGAATAATGCCTACGCGGGTCGTTGGATAGGCCGTGATGGTTCAATAAATTGGCCACCACGATCTCCAGATCTTGCTCCCTTGGACTTCTTCCTCTGGGGGTATGTGAAACAAAAGGTCTACTCCATTGAAATTGATACAGTAGAAACATTACGACAACGGATAATCGCGGCATTTGAAGCTATTAAAGAACAAGGGTTGTGCGAGAATGTTCGCAATTCGTCCATCAGAAGGCCTCAAAAGTGCGTAGGGACAGGAGGAGATCTGTTTGAACATTTATTGTGAGTAGTATAGTGCAACAGAGTGTACATTAATAATGCCAGTGAGTGAGTGAGTGAGTGAGTGAGTGAGTGAGTGAGTGAGAGATTGAGCAGTGTAGTGCAACAGAGTGTACATTAATAATGCCAGTGAGTGAGTGAGTGAGCGAGTGTGAGATTGAGCAGTGTAGTGCAACAGAGTGTACATTAATAATGCCAGTGAGTGAGTGCTTGTTTTTAGTGAAGTGAGTAACATACACTAAGATAATTCCACGGCAAATCGATCACTGTTTTCTCTCCATGACTCGAACTTTATTGAAATTGGGACACGATGTAAGTACTTTCGACTGTTTTCTTATTTCCAACCGCTAACCCCGTCATTTGACTCTTATCCATGCCATCCTCCTGACCCATCCTTAACCTCTCCTGATGGAAAAAGCCCACCACCTTCTCGTGGTTTCCATTGAGCATTAACATTTTTCAACAGATAATCAAGATAAGGACAAGCTGGAACTTACAAATTTGATTATTATAAAAAACAGTGTCATTGGCCAAGAGTGGGTTAGTAAAATTCTCCTGCAATTCTTCTGTCGATCTGTTTGTTACCTTACTGAAGAAATATGGGGTGGTAGTGGTACAGTCAGTAATCGCGCGCGGTTGCTTTACCTGAGACGGGGCGCACCATTGTCTTTAACAGCTTACTGCAACGTTAAAATCAGCTGCGTTACTCTAGAAATAAGCAAAATTTACAGAAAACATATCAGCGAATGTGGTAGTAATTTTTCGGATTTTTACAATCGCGACCTCCAAGTCCCTCAATTCAGGGACAATACGCGTCGACGTATTCCATGCGAGAAAAGGTAGGCTTGAAGATCGATTGGTCCCAAACTAACCAATCGGGCCTGCTTATCTCTCGTGTCTAAACACGCGCTCGAATTTCAAAACAAAAGCACGCGTCGACGTATTCCGTGCGAGAGAAGGTGGGCCTTGGGGAGGAGATATTGCTGTGAAGCGGGCCTTTTCAGAACAGTGGCCGTTTAGGAGGGATGCAGGGCAGATTGGTTAGATTAGAGCCAATCGGACTTCAAGACCACTGTCACTCGCACGGAATACGTCGACGCGTGCTTATGTTTTGAAATTCGAACGCGTGTTTATACTTGAGAGATAAGGGATCCGTCTTTGATTTGAAGGTAGGACGAAGCAGGCCGGACTACGCGCAGTCAGCGACCTACATGCTCTCTTTCTTCCTGTGTCTCTTCCCGAGCCGTATTGATGTTAAATAATACTTTTTAATTGCTAATTCCCCAAAATTAATCCGGCTGATCGGCCAGAGCATTTCGCTAGGGTCGCGGTTTATAACGGTAGACAACGGTTTCCTACAGTTTTGGGTAATTTATGGCTTAATTGGTTCCGCCTCGTAGCAGACGTGAACTCAGGGTATCGGAAAGGGGAAACAGGAAACAGGATTTTCTTCTTTATAGCAACTCGAAAACTTTCTGTTTCTCTTCTCCTTGGACCCTTTCGAACCGGAAAAACAACCTCAAAGCAATGGGCACATTAGCAGTAAAAGGACGGGACGCGGACTTTTGTAAAGGAGCACGATAGCCAGTTCGTTGCACATCTACGAAGCGCGTGTGTTTCGAAAATGTGCTAGCTTCTTTTTACCTGAAGCCTCTTGGCCTGGTGGGGGTCAACTCATAATGGAACGAGAGAAACTATTTGGGGGTAGAAAAAGTCGCTTGGAAGAAATCTTGTCAGTCAGAAAGCAATCACGTCGCAGAAATGTTCTCTGCACAAGAGTATTACGCGATGTTATGGGTGTACCCCCCGAACAACGGGGACGCAAGTGCTGCAGCGTGAGAATTTGCGCGGAAATACCCACGGCTCCGAACGCCAAGTAAAAATTCATTTCCATCAATTTTTATAACGTAGAAACAACACGTGTTATGAAAAATAAATTAAGTGATCAGTGTTAGTAGGCGTGCAGTGAAGTGAATTCGGTACATGTGCAGCCCGGACTCACTTGACGTTGCGACCCTTAACTTTGGATGGTGTCGTGTACCTGAGATCAGCTGTGCACTCGGCGCGTCTGTCGATGACCAGGATGACCTAGTGACACATGTTTTCAAGCTGCAGGTGAATTTCCGAAAGGGTGAGTTTTAATTACATTATTGGCGACTAATATTTTTTAAATTTAACCCAGGCTATGGTCTATTTCCGGCGATAAACTCTCCAAATTTCCGTACGCAAATTTTTCTTCGCAGTTTTTAAACGGACTTATTCATTATCAACAACAGTATTGGCCGTTATTGAACTACGGATTTTTATCACAATAACGAACTACGATCACTTTTCACTCATTCCCTGTGGCATTACCTTTTCGATTGTACGTTATTAAAAAAGGAAATTTACATGTTCTTTATCCTCTCACTCCAAATAATTATTATTTTCGATTCTTCTAAAAAAAAAGCAACTGTGTATTCGTCCTTTTACGTTTCACGTGATTTTCACCCATTCATTCTTTATTCATTATTCACTTTAAATGGCAAACAAACCATGGCAAAAGGTTAGATTTTTTTGTTACGTCTTTTTCATTTGCCATTCTACGCAATTTCTTGCGATGCATGCCGCCTTGCTTGTTCGTATTCGCAGCGCGGCCCGGCGCGCGACCTCGCTAGCGCGCGAGCTCCAGCGGAAGGCTCGCGCTCTGATTGGTCGGGATTTTTTTCTTAATATCTCGAAAACGAAACCCCGGATCCCAAAACGGTTAAGGACTTTTCGATGTCTTTTTCCATCAGGATATTGCATGCTCCGGGATGTACATCAATTCTGGGACACCCTGTATATATATATATGTAATACATAACACAGACTTACACATACATTTTTTTATGAAGACTTAAATTTCGCCACTATCTTCAATGGTTCATCCATGGAAATACTATCCATAGAATGTTTTTTTATAGACATTCCACTGGTTCATTAAATATACAGGGTGTCCCACGGTAGACTGGACAGCGCCGTAGCTCCTAAAGTATTGGAGATAAAAATATTTAAAAAATAGGGAATTGCATGGTTCGAGGGGGCTAATAAATTAGCCCGGACGAATTTTTTTTTCGATTATTATTTTAAAAAATACGATGGTCAAGTTCGGTTTTTCAAATGGAACTATTTTTTTTTTGAAGTCCTGAGTTGATAGTGCGTTCCAAGACAAATTCAATAAGCATCAATGCATACACTTTATTTCCACTGGTTTTTGAGATATTGCGCTTGCAAATTTACTGATTTTCACTGCAAGAAACTCCTCTGGAATAGCAAGGACCGGGGACGGTCTTACTGGCGTCACGGGTGGCACTGCATGTTGAAATAGATACATACCTGCGAAAGGTCTACGCCAGGCCCAAAGGCTGGACAATTCTTTTCCGTCAGAAATGCTACTTAGGTAGGTACATCTGCGGTATCGAGAAGCGCATCGTTACTTTTATTTCGCACTTGCTTCTAGGCTCGGATAGCCGGTTCGTCTGGGAGGGATACAAGTTGGATTGGTTAGGTTCGGAGGAGTGAAAGTTGGTAGACTAAATTTCAACTATAGGGAGCAGATTGTATCAGAACCAATCGGATTTGCATCCCTCACAAACGGCTGCACTCTTGAAGAGGCCCTCTTCACAGCAATACCTTCTCCCCAATGCCCACCTTCTTTCGCACGGAATACGTGAACGCATGGTTTTGTTTTGATATCGAAGCTCATGTTTATACTCGAGAGGACCACGCGTCGACAGCGGGCTACCCCTTTTCTTACCGTGTCTCTCCACGAGGAGTATTGCCGATGGATTGTAGAAGCGCAGATGTCTGGATGCCAGTTGTTGAATTCAGGAGACGATAGAAACACTTTATTACAAAACACACATGTACTATAATTAAAGTAAATCGTATTCCTCTCGGGCAGGAGTCGCCCGACGTTCGTCAAGAAGATGCGGCCTGATACCCCGTGGCGAGGACAACCCTTCGCAGGGTCTCGCTCGATTTTTATGACTTTTACCGGAAAAAGGTACGAATCCTGGGCCGAACGTAACGAATTGAGGTTGAGCCCCCGCAGTCTAGGGTGAAATATCCATTACAGCGTATTAAGAAATTCTTTTCTTCATCGTATCGAAAGGGAAGTGACGCCAATGGATTTCTTATGTTTTTCTGATGAAAATCATACTAAATATCATGCAAATCGTACTACTTTGACACAAGCTATTTGTATTCCCTAAGTAAAAGTTGTCCGATTTACATGAAATTTGTTATGATTTTAATCGACGAAACGCCAGGAATCCATTGGCATCACTTTCTCCTTCGATACGACGAAGAAAAGAAGCAAACATTTGAAATCCTAAACATTTCTCACTTCTTAATGATATTCCAAACCCTTCGAGGGTCGAAAGCCATAAAATTTGATGGGCACTGCGGGGTATTGTCCTCGCCACGAGGCGACGGGCGTACCTCCAGAATTACCCTGTATTTGCTTAGGAAATAAAATAATTCTTTATTCTTAATCGTATGGATATGAATGTGTCGCCGATGGATTCCTTGGGGTTTTCTGATGAAAATCATTACAAATATCGTGTAAATCGGACAACTTTTACATAGGGAATACAAATAGCTTGGGTCAAAGTAGTCCGATTTGCATGATATTTGGTATGATTTTCATCAGAAAAACATAAGGAATCCATTGGCGTCACTTCCCTTTCGATACGATGAAGAAAAGAATTTCTTAATAAGTTGTAATGGATATTTCACCCTCGACTGCGGTGGCTCGACCTCAATTCGTTACGTTCGGCCCAGGATTCGTACCTTTTTCCGGAAAAAGCCATAAAAATCGGGCGAGACCCTGCGAAGGGTTGTCCTCGCCAAGGGGTACCAGGCCGCATCTTCTTGACGGGCGTACCTCCATAATTACCCTGTATCTGTTTCAGAAATAAAATAATTCTTTATTCTTTATCGTATGGATATGGAAGTGTCGCCGTTGGATTCCTTGTAGTTTCCTGATGAAAATTATGCCAAATGTCGTGTAAATCGGACAACTTTTACATAGGGAATACAAATAGCTTGTATCAAAGTAGTCCGATTTGCATGATATTTGGTATGATTTTCGTCAGAAAAACATAAGGAATCCATTCGCGTCACTTCCCTCTCGATACGATGAAGAAAAGAATTTCTTAATACGCTGTAATGGATATTTCACCCTAGACTGCGGGGGCTCGACCTCAATTCGTTACGTTCGGCCCAGGATTCGTACCTTTTTCCGGTAAACATCATAAAAATCGAGCGAGACCCTGCGAAGTGTTGTCCTCGCCACGGGGTACCAGGCGGCATCTTCTTGACGAACGTCGGGCGACTCCTGCCCGAGAGGAATACGATTTACTTTAATTATAGTACATGTATGTTTTGTAATAAAGTGTTTCTATCGTCTCCTGAATTCAACAACTGGCATCCAGACATCTGCGCTTCTACAATCCATCGGCAATAGTCCTCGTGGAGAGACACGGTAAGAAAAGGGGTAGCCCGCTGTCGACGCGTGGTACTCTGGAGTGTAACGGTTTTAGGCGTGACTCGACGCGCTTTACAGGATTTCAGGATTGATTCGTGTGGCGTGCGACAAAGAATTAAAATTCAACAACAAGAATTTAACTTAAATAGTGTTTATTCAAGAAAACACTTCTAAATGATACATGAAAATATAATTAAACGCCTTAATACTAAAGAAATTAAAGAAATTAATTAGGTTGCGACTGTAGGTCGTTACAAAAAGTAAAGCTGATCGTCTTGGGTTGCGACACTAGGTCGTTACAAAAGAAATACCCGTTTGAGCGATCGATTTGGAGTTATATAACTTAATTAATTAATAATGACGTTTAGCCAAATGAAAGGAATTAGTATGTCGGTAATGACTCTCGGTCGACAAAAGAATTAGCTTATTGATCTAGGAGTTTGATTATGGATAATGACTCTCGGTCGATAAAGGAATTATCTTATTGATCTAGGAGTTTGATTATGGATGACGACTCTCGGTCGATATAGGAGTTAGCTTATAATTTAGGAATTAGCTTATAGATCTAGGAAATTGAATATGTTAAGTTGAGAATCGTTTGAATTGTTTCATTGTCATCAGGGGCGGTATTGCCACCTGGAATAGTCTTGTTCCCTCGTCGCTCAGGAGTATTAATACTAACCTGAGATTGAGAATTATCAATAACTTAGCTTCGTCAACTAAGTGGCCTGCAAAGCGGCCTCCAAGGCAGAAAACCTCTCGTCAAACCTGGCGACTATGGCCTTAGTTTAGTACGATCGGCTCGACCAAGTGTCCAGCAAGGCGGCCTCCAAAGTTGGAGCATTAAAGTTAGGTTGGAATCAGCCAATGGCCATAAATGATTCGGAGTAGTATTTGTATTGAATTTATGATTCATAATGATTCTTCTCTGGGCCTTCTTGCCCGTATTTATACATATTCAAGGTTTTGGGAGCGCACCAATGGGAACGGAGTTTGGCTATTACACATCAATCATTCTCGTCTCGCTCGATCTGTTCTCCAGTCAGTCTACTAAGCGACTGGTTATGCGCAGGCGCGCGCATGGAACGCTCGGTTCCCTCTCTCATTTGCTACGCACCAATTACAGTCATTGCTTTTGATCCTTGCTCTCGTCGATCCGCTGATCGACTGAGGATCGTGCATGCCTTTGATTCTCCCACTCCTTTACACTCTTTCGTCATACTCGCGTTTCGCGGTATCCTGAACTAATATTAATCCTAAAAACACTTTATAAACGTAAGAATAATAAGGATAAATAAAAATATAAGTATTTAAGTAATTATTAATTATGAATTAAGTTTATTAATGAAAAAAAAAAGGGACTTTTTTGGGGTTTGTTACAGGAGTATAAACATGAGCTTCGATATCAAAACAAAACCATGCGTTGACGTATTCCGTGCGAAAGAAGGTGGGCATTGGGGAGAAGGTATTGCTGTGAAGAGGGCCTCTTCAAGAGTGCAGCCGTTTGTGAGGGATGCAAATCCGATTGGTTCTGATACAATCTGCTCCCTATAGTTGAAATTTAGTCTAGCAACTTTCACTCCTCCGAACCTAACCAATCCAACTTGCATCCCTCCCAGACGAACCGGCTATCCGAGCCTAGAAGCAAGTGCGAAATAAAAGTAACGATGCGCTTCTCGATACCGCAGATGTACCTACCTAAGTAGCATTTCTGACGGAAAAGAATTGTCCAGCCTTTGGGCCTGGCGTAAACCTTTCGCAGGTATGTATCTATTTCAACAGGCAGTGCCACCCGTGGCGCCAGTAAGACCGTCCCCGGTCCTTGCTATTCCAGAGAAGTTTCTTGCAGTGAAAATCAGTAAATTTGCAAGCGCAATATCTCAGAAACCAGTGGAAATAAAGTGTATACATTGATGCTTATTGAATTTGTCTTGGAACGCACTATCAACTCAGGACTTCAAAAAAAAAATAGTTCCATTTGAAAAACCGAACTTGACCATCGTATTTTTTAAATTAATAATCGAAAAAAAAATTCGTCCCGGCTAATTTATTAGCCCCCTCGAACCATGCAATTCCCTATTTTTTAAATATTTTTATCTCCAATACTTTAGGAGCTACGGCGCTGTCCAGTCTACCGTGGGACACCCTGTATATAAGTTATCAATCACCTCGCCCTTTGGTGCAAAATGTAACTACACAGAATAATAATATTTTCGTAAAATGATTCTCCTATTTCAAATGAAATATTATGTAGTGTGAAAAAGTATTATAGCTACAGAAACGTACAAAAAAGATGATCTCTTTTCATTTGGAACTCCTGTGTAATTGTCACTTCTTTCCCCTGTATCTTCTGGAATTTGTATCTTTAAGTATAAATAACCAACATAAAATTATTTTACAAGATAAAAATGTAATGATGTAAAATACTGAAAATGAAATGTTACATGCATAACCCACACAGTACACAGGCATCTTAAAGGCGTCTATCAGGTGCCTGGTCCCAGGCGCACGGGGCGCCTCGAGTGCCCACGAGCAGCTTATGAGCGTCCAATATGCGCTTTCTGAGCACCTGATGTTACAAAACGGGACGTCTTAAAGGCGCCTGGAACAGGCTTCTTAAAGACGCTTGGAATAGGCACCTTAAATACGCATGGAATAGGCGCCTTAAATTCGCCTTAAACGGGCCTAGATTAGGACTGACAGGCGTCTTAATTATCGATAAATTAGGACCATTAGGGCGTATTGAAGATGGTTATCGATACTGATTAATTATAATATAAATTTAATGAAACAAAGGGTTATCAAAATTTATTTAAAATTTGTGTACTGATACATTTATTAACAGACTTCGAAAAACAAGGAGGTTCTCAGTTCAACACATATATTTGTGTTCCACGTCCAGCTGGCTGACGGCACCCTTGGAACAGCTCGTCTTTCGATGAGCCCAGGGATGAAGGCGAACGCCTCTCTATCTCAGCTACGAAGTCTTCGCTGCGAGGGGTCGAAATTCTGTCTCCCATAGTCTGATGCAATATCACGTCGGCGCCACCAATGTAGGGGTTACCCGGCACGTAGATAATTCTAGACGGCTCAACTCCTGCAGGTGATGCACAGCGAAGGTTGGGAGGGATAATAAGCAACTTGTTGTCGAGGAATAAAATAATACTGTATTTTGAAGTTATAAAGAAATGCACACTTCGTGCCCGTACGTGCGCACAAGTGCTTAGTCGAGAGAGTGTGTGGGGCAGCTGCGTGGCTGACCTCCACTCTTCCCTTTCGGGAGGGGAAGACAGCGCTTCCTACGACACGACGCCCAAAAGGGGCCTTAAAAGCGCCTCTTAAACTTTGTATAGATGGCGCCAGTGTAGTTGCACGGCGTCCCAAAGACACTTTGAGGCGCCTTTAAGATGCCCAAAAGGTGCCTTAAAAGCGTCTTAAAGGCGCCTTGTTACAAATTTGGACGCTCAGTCGCTCAGACCGAAAACAGGCCGAAAATGGGCGCCTTTAAGGCTTTGTGCTGTGTGGGAAGGTATGGCATGTGATTTAAATCTTCTATATACTAAACAGCTTCTGTCGAAATCGTCACTCCTGAAATGGACTGAACATACTACTGCTTGTTTAGGTAGAGACAACTCGTTTACCTCCAAACTAGTTAGCCACAATTGGCATCTTAATTCATTCTTTGGAAGCCTAAGAATTCAATAATAAAAGAAATTGCTTTTTCATAGAATATCTTTGTATAAAACCATTCCTTTTTTTATATTTATGTATGTAAAGTAATTTTCATTGTTTCTTCTAAAACCTCTTGTGTGCGATTCTTCATTGATGATCTATTCATACACCCTTTTACTATGCACATCGGTATTTTTAAGTTCGGCTATCACCAGACTTAATAACAATTAATATTTTTATCCTAATTTTTATGCTTCAAATACTCACACTAATTTACTTGGGGTTTTAATACTACTTACGTTATCTCGAAATTGTAGTAATTAAAATAATATAATATATTTTGTGGAATCAAGGATGCAGCACAACGTAAGTAATTAGCAAGCGCCCGTAAGCGAATTGAAGCGAATGAAGCGTCAAGCGAATACACGTTTACCACAATAGCGTCCCTTAAGTCTTGACCATCAAGCCATGCTACTTCTAATACTAAAACTGGGCTATAGAGTGCACTACTAGTATATCATAACAAGGTGGCTGACACAGGCGATTTCTCTTCGGTCTTTCGAGTAAACCCCCTGCAACTATGCACTGTCCTTCAAGTAAATGGTCCCAACATTGTGGTTTTAGCCTCATCGCAGTCATCCAGTCAGATGCCCACGGACACAGAGTTGAGGGCAATGGTGATGTCACGAGCAGTAGATGAGCAATAGGGGACATTTTAAGTAGGGGAAGAGCAGTACCGCGCCACGTAACAACACATTGAAAGGAGCTGCACTTCTGTGCACGTTGTAACCTCGCTTCGAGGTTAACTACCGGAAGGGTGACCGAGAGAACGAGACAGGGTGAACTGTGTAACGGTTGTTTATTCTTAATATTATTATACAATGTCGCCCGGTCAGGTCTGTGCTGACTAACAGAGTATGTACGGCTTAACCTACGGCTTATTCTAGCGCGGCGGTTCGCGGAGAGGTCGCGGCGGTTCGCGGAAAAATCGCGGCGGAGTGCGGGTGGCGCGTCGCGGTCGCGTTCGCGGATTCGTGGCGTTTCGGCGATGGAAGTAGGAGTGGGGGATAATGGTCTTACTGGTGCCCCGGCTGTTATCTCCACAAATGGCCCTGACCGTGAAGTCTTTCGTCCGCTCGCCCAGTGGGTTAAACCCGCGGGAAAGACGGAGACTGTAGGATGTCCTCCGGGACAGACGAAGTCTGACCCTAAGATTAACGGTGAATATCGACCTGCGTCTAGAGATCGGCGAACTCGCGTTTCTCTAGGAGCCGTGGAGGTGGGGGAAACCAAAAAGTCGCAACGATACAGCTTGGGTTACAAGAGATCGTTGGGAGAGTGCTATCCGTTCGCTCGTATCGCTCGTGGCAGACTTTGCCTGACGGACGCCATGGCATTTTCACGAGCGAGAACGTCGCTCGGTGCGGGGCCATCTAGCGGCCGGGCTCGGTAGCGGCGGGCCACGCCATGCGCGCGTGGTGGGGGGATGATTCGCGTCCCACCGTAATTAACTCGTTACATCGTGGCTCTGTTCATTGCCGTGCTCATGGTCATCGGCGTCTGCCACATACAGATGAAGCGCGCAGCGTTGCGTCGCGTCGCATTATGTTACTATGCGCGGTTAATATCGACCGCAACGCACACCACGTCGTGTGCGTTCGATAATCATCGGCACATCAAAAAAAAGTGCGCATTCAGTTGGGACGAATAGAGAATGCGAGAGTGAAAACGACTTTCCCTCAGATAAGCCCGACTTTCTACCACTGACTGATTCCGCACGCCTAGCTTTGGACCCAGCCAATTACGGCTCTCATTTTCACACCCTGTTTTTGGAGGCCACCAATCGGGTTGGCTTAGCATTTACTTTAGCGGAAATATCCGTTCCTCTGATCAGACCAAAGCAAACATTCAAGTTCGCAGAAGCTAAAGTAGATCACTTCTCTGTTTCCAATACCTTTTTTATTAAATTAAAAACTTATTAACACCTGAACTGTCATGTGATATCAAGTCGACGTGTGTAAAAGTACGCAACACTAGGAACGAAACTTCAAAGTAGACGTTTGTATCTGCTTCTTAAAGTATCTACAATTGTTAAGGATTTTGGGCAGAGTTCGAAAGCAGGAAAGGAAACCAATTAGCAGACCCTGAGATGAATCGCAGGTTTTGGATCAAGTTAGGATGTTTAGGAATGTGATAGTTCCGCTCACCGTCACAGTCACTCACCGCAGCACCTCCTGTACAGCGGAAGTCGCGACGGATCTACAATCGATAGAGCAAATCAGTGCACCGCTTCGATTGGTTACTAGAATGTTTGAGGCGGCGCAAAACGGAAGCGATCATCCATTTGAGATTCTCTTTTGTTCACGGAGCGTGTATAGTAGGACGTGTCCTCTGCGATTCTCGTGTCTCTATCAACTTGTGAATTCTCAATGCTCATCAATCACATTGTATAATAGCTCATCTCGACCATTTCTTACGCTCACGTGCTTATCACATTTATATTTTATTTCGCTTCCTTGAACAGTTCGAACTCGATTCAGAAATAAACTCCAAAATTTTAACTAAGAATCAGTCTCTTCTATTTCTTTAAAACACGCACACTGCAACGAGCAGTGTGGTTTAACGCTCCGCGGACACCAAACCACATCCACATTCCCAGAATCCCCGATAAAATACGTAACAAATGCAACAATCTCTCTATACGTAGACTTGTGGAACCGCTCCGAACATGAGCGAATATGCTGCGCGATCTGGCACTTTAGACATTACAGTCTAAATATATTTCTTTTGTCCAGCGTCATTGTAAGAGAACGTAATGAATTTGCATATCCAAATACGCATATTGTACATATATACATAATATCGTAAATACTTCTAGAGTATTAACTGCTTAATATCAATGTGTTTACTAATGGATTTATAACCAGATTAATTAACATACTATGTTTGCTATCTGTTTCAGGGAAAACTGTAGAGTGGATGCACCCTATGTAAAAACCTATGCAACATTAGGTTACTTGTAACTTGGAGTTAATATTAAAATTGCATTTTCCAATTAAATACTTAGAAGTTTAACTCTCACTTTATTTTACTGAGTCGAGTGCCTGAAATGTGAAAATATACATTATGATTATTTGTTCCTATGTTTGATTGATTTTTGAAAGCAGGTGAACAGAAAACGCTAAATTGTTTATCAGTGGCATTTAGCAAGGAGAAAAAAATCATTTTGATCCAAAACAACATTAGGAAAATTTGATTAGCACTTTAAAAAAGATATTGACACTATGCAAATGTGTAGTATAACCCGATGACAGAAATGCTAACAAAGTATTATAGCCGGCTTTACACGGCCGCTCCAAACCGTCGGGCTTGGCGCGTCGCTCCGGCGTGCCTCGCTGAAACGCGCGCTTGGAGCGTGATGTTCAAAGCGCATCACTCCAAGCGCACGCACCAGATCCGCAGGTTTGGAGCGTCCGCTCCAAATTTGCAAGATTTCACGTGGAACGTAGCATGTCCGCCGGGCGGACAGTTCAGCGAGACGCGCCACGCTACGCCAACTGCATCGCTGACATCGTGCAAGTAAAATGTCTTTGATAAAAAAGCAAAGAACTCGCGCGATCGCTTGCATTGTATTGCATGCTTGTTTTAAAGCGAAAGAGCAACAACATAAAACAAGAATATGGGTCAAGAGATGGTGTGAAGACAGAGATCGCCACGGTTTTAGTTTCCACAGGCAGGGGAAGCTTCTGTAAATTGCGATAAATTGTTCCAAACTGTCTTTGGACCACATTTCACTGCTATACCTATACAACACGATCTGGCGCGTGGCGCGTGGCACATCAATTGCTGCCTTTACACGGACGTTCCTGCGTGGCACTTCTGCGCGCCACACGCCAGCGCGGCACGCTTTTGGCGTGGCGCGTCGGAACGTCGGAAGGAGCGCGCTCCTCCGCGCAGGCCAGAGGGTCTTACCCGTCACTACTTAGAGTCACTACTTTCTACGTCGACTCCACATGCTTTTTCCAGGATCCAGCGCAGTCTTGTACTACCTGTTCCATGTATATTATCGATCTGTGAAACGATCGGCAAGACACGATCGCGATATATGTAGGTTCGCGAAAAGTAAACGAATTCCTTGATATACCTGGCTTATAGAGGATATCATAAATGCTGTTACCGTAGGGCACACTGAAACATCTGATTTTACGAAGCTACATTTGGTTTACCTGAAGGTGGTATAAATTATGGAAAAGGTTTATTGCTCAGTTATAACGACTGTATTGTAATCTGTAGGGCACACTGAAACATCTGATTTTACGAAGCTACATTTGGTTTACCTGAAGGTGCTATAAATTATGGAAATGGTTTATTGCTCAGTTATAACGACTGTATTGCGATCTGCATTCCTTGCAGAAAAAAGTTTCCACCTAATCGGACGTTCTTGCTCGCACCTTGTAAGTACACGGTTAGAAGTGTGGCGCGCCGGACTTCCACGTTCTTGCACCCGCACAGAACCGTTGTCAGGCGTGTCGCGTCCAAAAAAAGTGTGGCGCGCAAACCTCGACTCCAGAAAAGTTTACATAAGAGACAGAAAAGGTAGTTAGAAAAAGAAAGCGGCACTTGAAACCAAGGGTTCGGCGTGGCGCGTGGAATTTCCGACTGGTTGGAAAATTCTGAGGCTCGCGACGCGCCTGGCAGGCAAGAGTTTGCCAGCCGCTGCAAGCTGTAGGAAGTGAACGCGAATTTTTTCAAACCAAAGAATTAAATATATTTACTTCCAGCTTTGTGGCTTCATTTGTCAATCTTTAGGGAATATGAAAAAAATGTATGCAAAAATAGTGGTTATATCCACAGTTATAGTGCTTCAAATAGAGCGCCCTACAAAACTCATATGCGCACTATTAGCATAAAATCAGTCGTTGTAGTTGTCTCAAATAGATTAATATACGATTAATAGATTAAACTGTATTAACCAAAATCATGATGTTATTTATTTTCATCTGCAACCTAGTAAATTATGTCTGTACCTACCTATCGCCAAATATTTGCGTAAAATCTAATCATTCGGATAGTTAGTTAAAAAATTAAATATGAATATCTTGATACACGTGGAACCGTATATTTCGATACACGTGTATACGTGAATTTTCAGTTCATGGGTACACGGATGCGACGATCCGTGAATTTCGATACACGTGTACACGTGTATTTGCAATATACGTTCTAAGAAGTGAACGCGATTTACGAAAGGGTCAAAACTGATTTGACTGACCACTATGCGGGTGGTTAATTTCCGCAGATTTAAAAAATTTAACTTGACCATCGTATCTTTTAAAATAATAATTTAAAAAAAAATCGGCTGGCCTAATAAATTTGCCCCACTGAACCGTGCAATCCCATATAAATATTGTTTTTCAATCTCGAATACGTTAGGAAATATCCAACTGTTTACTGTTCCCGCGGACACCCTTTATGTACCTCTCTATTACTTTCTGCCGTTTCTTCTTCCATTTACATACATACCTAGTTTTAAGGGTTCGCACAGGCCTGGTCATCGTCAGAAACATTTGGCAGCCAGGCGTTTACGAACCGAAGGACACTTTCCCTATCCCACGCATTTTTCTTTTTACCCTGTCTATGTTTTTCTCTGTTTTGCCCCTTTCATCCCCGTTTTTGGTTTGTCACTATCTTTCTTGCTCGCTATCTCTAACTCTGTCTAGTCGGTCCTTTTTAACCGGCGAAAATTTACGGAGCTGTCACTTGTTCTCGAACTGACTTTCAGACTTCACCTATCGCGCACGCATTATTTCATTTTTACTGTTACTTGTTACTATTAATTGTTACTGTTAAGTGTTACTATTACTTGTGACTATTAATTTTTACTGTTAATTGTTACCGTTAATTGGTACTGTTAATTGTTCTTGTTAATTGTTCTTGTTAATTGTTCTTGTTAATTGTTACTTTTAATTGTTGCTTTTAATTGTTGCATTTAATTGTTAATTAATAAGTTGGGTTGGCTTACGTGTGGTCATTACACCGAACCACCTGAAGAATCAGTGACGTGCGTTAAAAAAAAACATTACTACACACAGTTCTGCGTGGTGTGTGGTGGTTCCGGTAATAATCAAATTTCTGTTCGGCGTGTTGGCAGCCAAGTGTGTGTGAGATAGTTGTTACAAAAACTGTGTGATGTTGGCGATAAACGACAATCGTCGTCGGAACTTAGCTATTGCTGCTGCTGCTGCTGCTGTATATTTAACAGAAGCAGAGCGGAGAAGAAACAGGAGAAGGAAACGCCTTTGGGTGAAACAATACCGTGCAAATTATAACGATCAAGCCCTTGTTCGAGAGCTGAGAGAGGATCACCGAGATGATTACAAAAATTATTTGAGGATGGATTCTCAAGCGTTTGATGAACTCTTAAAATTAGTTGAAAACACAATCACGAAACAGGACACAGTCATGAGACGGAGCATCAGTGCAGAACAACGTCTTATCGCCACTTTAAGATTTTTGGCAACTGGACGTTCGTACGAAGATTTGAAATTTAGTACGGGGATATCAGCTCCTTCATTATCCAAGATAATTCCGGAGACGTGCAAAGCACTATATCAGGTCCTACGGACGGAGTTCTTAAAGGTAAGGGTTACAAATTAATAATATGTATACATACAATAACAATAATGCTTTATTAGAAGCTTTGGAAAAGTTACTGTGCGTCCAGTACCATAGTGTCTGTTCTATTTATTATAATACACTTGCTTGTTACAATGATAACCCACCACCAATTTAACTTAAAATAAACTATCCACATAAGAAAACGAATAAGTAAAATTAATATATTGGCAATGTGTGCCTGTTGTCTCGTTATCGTGGTAATGTTAGCATTATCGCAACACTTCGTGTTGCTAGATTCTAAAAAAAAGTCATGCCGTTTGGCCCAATTTTAAAAAAGTTATGTGATTTTAGACACCTTATTATTCCGTACCTTATAAATAATTAAATTATACTTTTTTTAACATTTTCAAATTTTTCGTTAAAGTTTAAACGCTAAAGTTAACACGAATCCATATTTTAATATAAAAAATTGTTTATTGGAAACTAGTTCCCCGAGCTTCCTTCTATATTAGAATAACTGCATCCTGCAGTGCTTCCACGGGAGTTTGCCATGGCAATTACAGTGCAATTGTTGTCGCACAAGTCTGTATGCGGGTTTAAACTTTTAAATAAACCCCGTCTTAAAACGGCGGTTATAATCGATTCCGCATAAATTGCCTGATCGGGTTCCATCCTTTCCAACTGTTTGCCAACTTTTACCCCAATGGCCTCAAATTCACTGATATCCACTTTGCTGGTGGATGGCGCCTTCAATGCTTCGGTGCACGTTCGATAAAATTCGCTTGCATCTTGCTCCGGCTTTCTTTTTTTTCCACCTTTTGTAATAGCCGTATCTGGGCGATTATTTGCGATGGGCACTTCTTCATCCTTCAAACAAAAAAAAAATTAATAAAATAAGAAATAGCAAAGAAATTTTAAAAAATAAGTCCGTGTCTGTCTATATGCCTGTCTGTTGTTCGTGAAACTTGTGCGGTGCGCAGGTCACGCCACAGACATTTCCCTGTCAACATCTTTTCTGTGCACGCTACCTATTTAATTTTTTTATTTTTGTATTCTATTTTTTTGTCATAGTTCCCAAATACCAAGGACGATTGGAAGAAAATAGCGGAAGGGTTTAAAAGCAAATGGGATTTCGTTAACTGCGGAGGTGCTGTGGATGGAAAGCACATTCGTATTGTTCCACCACCGGAATCTGGAGCATTTTATTATAATTATAAGAATTTTTATAGTATCGTATTAATGGCGTTAGTGGATTCCAATTACGAATTTATTTTTGTCGATGTTGGAAAAAATGGTAGAATATCGGATAGAGGTGTTATAGAACACACAGAATTTATGAGAAGATTAAATAACGGTCAATTGTATATACCAGAAAATCACGAAACAGTGAATAATTTAAACTTTGTGTTTTTAGGCGACGAAGCGTTTGCTTTAACAAATAATTTATTAAAGCCTTATGCTCAAAGAGAAGTGGACCACGACAAAAGAATATTCAATTATAGATTGTCGCGAGCAAGGAATGTTGTAGAGAATGCATTTGGCATACTATCCTCGCGATTTCGAGTGCTACATACGCCGATAAACATGAAAATTGAGAATATATGCTATGTGGTGTTGGCTGCATGCGTTCTTCACAATTTTTTGCGACGACGGAGTAATGCGTACGTTGCGAACAACAGGAGTATGCAGATGGGGGTTGATTGTCACAACGATGCGATACAGATACATAATTTGGAACCCGCCATTCCTAGGAATATTAACAATTCTGCGAAAGAAAATAGGGACCGATATAAACAATATTTTGTAGGAGAAGGATGTGTTCCGTGGCAGGAAGATATGCTGAATGCAGGTAGAGCGTAATTTTTTTTGTTGTATTACGGGGTCACGCCTATTTGTCAGGTCTAAAATTTTTTTTTGCAAAGACTTGAAGACTTTTTTAAATAAACGGCTGTGTATTCGAAAGTATATATTTTAAAGCTATTGTATTTTTATTTGCAATGCAATATATATATATATATATATATATATATATATATATATATATATATTGCACTGCAAATATATTGCATTGCAAATAAAAATACAAGAGCTTTAAAATATATACTTTCGAATATACAGCCGTTTACAAATTTAGCAAATTTGTTTACAAATATGTACCGGTCCACAGGTGTACATTAACCCATCAAACCAGTGAACATTACTTTTTTAACACATTGCACATTAATCCTTTGGCCTATAACCACGAGTCTGACTCGTGGTAAAGAATTTGTGTTATAAACGAAAACCACGAGTCTGACTCGTGGTGAGGAATTTGTGCATAAGATGCCGCGTATTATTATTACAGAATTAATATTAATTAATGCTGAACAGCTGAATGGCACGGCGCGCGACCGACCTTCTTGTTTACTATGGCTCGCGCAATCGGCAAATACCGTGTAGGCCAAGGGGTTAAGTCAAAATGCGCATGCGTTAATATATCTATTTCAATATGATGTAATTGAACTACTTTGTAATTCTAATTTATGGAGTAATCAATTGTAATTCTGCACAACTCTGTACAATTGTAATACATAGTGAATCCAAGAGTCTGAAATCGGTATAATAGAAAATAAACTATAATTTCATAAATGTTTACATTTCTTTTCTTGTGCCCATTGTAAAATTGTCAATAAAATATTATTCATTAGAAATTGTGTCTCTTGTTTACTTTCAGTCCTACATTCAAACGATTTTTCTATGTAATTAGTCCTTTTGGCCCGTATTAGTAAGAATAATAAAATAAACAAATAAACTTACTCGATGGTCAGGCTGGGTTGCACTTTCAACGGGTTCCTTCTCAACTATAACTTCTTCTTCGTCTTCTATATGACATGTTGCTGTGTCGTCTACTTCCACCTCGGAAGATTCCACCGGGGAAGATGGTCCTGGATCTTTGTCCATATTGGATATACTGTTACTCGGTGTCTCCTGATTTAACGTGAACATCATCTGGTCGTAATACCACAATGTAGGGACGTATATCTCTTCCGTCCCCTTGCCGGAACGTTTGGACTTTGCCACTTTTTTCATTTCCTTCCGGAAACTTCCACGAAGACTTTGGATTCTTTTCTTAATGAAATCCTTATCAGCTTCCGGGAAGTGTGGTTTCACCAGGTCGATGAGCCTTTTGTATGACATATTTTTCAAATTTTGATTAAAATACACTTTTGTTTTGACTTGCCACAGGCAAGGCATTTCCCTGTATAAATCAATAAAATCGGCTGTCAATTGCTTGCTCCAGGAGTCTGTCATTTTCCTAGGTGTGATTTTTAAAATGGCACGGTACACTCACAAGTCACTGTCTAATGTCCGAACACTTTGACTTTTCGTTTGCTTATGCCTCTGCTCCGTGTTTTCTCTTAAAACGTAAGCATTGGTTCCTATCTCCGTAGCTGAAATTTCCGGTGGAGGTGGTTATGCCAAAATCTAATTGGTCAAGGTGTGACAAAAGGTGCTGGTGACCATTTCCCTGGGATTCAGAAGGTCTAGGCCAGCAATAAAAATTAAAAGCCCCACCAGTGAAGGCACCGCGGAGAGTCACAGGATTATGGCAATTGGAATTGCCGACCCAGGTGTTCGCCAGGCGCATGTAATAAACTTAAAAATCCCAAGTCTCAACAGTCATGGTTAAAGGAGATAAATATGTAGTCGTGGGAGCAGGATAAATAGAATATTTTTTTAAGCCATTGATAAACTAAATTAAGTTTCATTATAAGTATGTGGAAATACGCGTGGTTACACTGCACACCTTGCAATCAATCCGCCGGGTTCATCAGCAATCCACTGCTAATATATTTTTATAAACAATTGATCTACATATACAGTTCCACCCACGCGCTGTGGTATTAAAAAATCACACGCGATTACTCGCGTGGTCTCGCCTGCTCCATCCTCTTGTCAAATTACACGCGGATCCCTTATCGCTCGAGTACATATATATACATACATGCGCTTACATATCAAAACAAAACTACCCGGCACATATTGGGTGCAAAAAAACATGGGCCATAGGGAGGAGACATTACTATGATGATGTGTAAACTTCGCGTCTGCAAGGAATGCAAGTCCGATTGGTCCTAATCCTAATATAATCTCCTTCCTACGGGTTATCTTCCCTCGTAGCGCATATGTCGAGGGAGCTTTTATTATGATATTCTAACGCAGGTTTGTACTAGAAAGATAAAGGAGCCGTCTTCAATTGTAAGGGAGGACGATGCAGGCACAACCACGCGCGGACAGCAGATTACCACTTTTCTTTTTATAGCCTGTCTCCGCAGGGAGTATTGATTAGTGATGGGCGTAATACCAGTCTATTCTCATGAGTTTTAACCAGTTCGATACACAAAGTACTCGCTAACTTCGTTAAAAATAGTTCGATTTACATGAAATTTGTTAAAATTTTCATTTGAAAAACATAAGAAATGCATCGGTATCACTTCCATATCCATAGGATAAAGAATATAGGACACAGTTTTTTGAAACAGGTATGAATCTCCGGCCGACCGCAGCGAATCGAGGTCGGTGACCCACAGTCGAGGGTGAAATATTCATTACAGCGTGTTAAGAGATTCATTATTCGTCATCGTATCGATATGAAAGAAATACTAATGGATTCCTGGCGTCCTCCCAATTAAAATTATCACAAATATCATGGAAATCGCTCAGACCAAAGAAATTCGAAATCGCTGAAAAACGGCACAATGTCAATTTTCCCTTTTCGACATCTGGCAGACAAATGCTTCCCGACGACACCTTCGAAAACAAGCAATTAACTACTTAGGTAGTTGTAAACCGGGGTTGACTACCGGTGGCCCCTATGCCTTGCTGTAACGCCACCCTCTATACCTACCAGACTCTGACGATCGCAGTCGAAAAGGGAAGGAAAAAACAGGAATCGACTGCGATTGACAGAGTCTGGTAGGTATGGAGGGGGCCGTGGCAGTAAAGCATGGGGACCCCCGGTGGTCAACCCTGGTTTACAACTACCTAAGTAGTTAATTGCTTGTTTTCGAAGGTGTCGTCGGGAAGCATTTGTCTGCCAGATGTCGAAAAGGGAAAATTGACATTGTGCCGTTTTTCAGCGATTTCGAATTTCTTTGGTCTGAGCGATTTCCATGATATTTGTGATAATTTTAATTGGGAGGACGCCAGGAATCCATTAGTATTTCTTTCATATCGATACGATGACGAATAATGAATCTCTTAACACGCTGTAATGAATATTTCACCCTCGACTGTGGGTCACCGACCTCGATTCGCTGCGGTCGGCCGGAGATTCATACCTGTTTCAAAAAAACTGTGTCCTATATTCTTTATCCTATGGATATGGAAGTGATACCGATGCATTTCTTATGTTTTTCGAATGAAAATTTTAACAAATTTCATGTAAATCGAACTATTTTTAACGAAGTTATGGAAATCAATTTATCATGATTCCTTAATAACGATCCAATTTGTATCGTTTTTGGACCATTTTCATCAGGAAAACATAATGAAACGATTCAAACCACTTTCGCCAAGATCCGATGAGAAATGTAGAATTTTCAATTCGTCATTTCTTAGGGGGCAACATTGTACGGCCCACCTGGGCTCAAGGGTCGAAGTCCTTGAAACCCATCGAGGCAAGGCTCATCGGCGGCGTTGCCTCTTGAGTCGAGGTTCGAGTGCGGCGTCTCGCGCCACACTTTTTTTGGACGCGACACGCCTGACAACGGTTCTGCGCGGGTGCAAGAACGTGGAAGTCCGGCGCGCCACACTTCTAACCGTGTACTTACAAGGTGCGAGCAAGAACGTCCGATTAGGTGGAAACTTTTTTCTGCAAGGAATGCAGATCGCAATACAGTCGTTATAACTGAGCAATAAACCATTTCCATAATTTATAGCACCTTCAGGTAAACCAAATGTAGCTTCGTAAAATCAGATGTTTCAGTGTGCCCTACAGATTACAATACAGTCGTTATAACTGAGCAATAAACCTTTTCCATAATTTATACCACCTTCAGGTAAACCAAATGTAGCTTCGTAAAATCAGATGTTTCAGTGTGCCCTACGGTAACAGCATTTATGATATCCTCTATAAGCCAGGTATATCAAGGAATTCGTTTACTTTTCGCGAACCTACATATATCGCGATCGTGTCTTGCCGATCGTTTCGCAGATCGATAATATACATGGAACAGGTAGTACAAGACTGCGCTGGATCCTGGAAAAAGCATGTGGAGTCGACGTAGAAAGTAGTGACTCTAAGTAGTGACGGGTAAGACCCTCTGGCCTGCGCGGAGGAGCGCGCTCCTTCCGACGTTCCGACGCGCCACGCCAAAAGCGTGCCGCGCTGGCGTGTGGCGCGCAGAAGTGCCACGCAGGAACGTCCGTGTAAAGGCAGCAAATCACATCATCACATCTGAACGTGTAAGGACAAGTTCAGACCTGCACTCCAGACGCGCGCGCCGGGAATGCGTAATTGTTCTTTATCGCGTTGGAGACTTTACACGTACAGTTTTGGAGTGTACGCCTGGAGTGTGTGAGAAAACTGGTCCGTCTAAAGCCGGTTTTATATGTGTGATTTAGTATAACGCATCTGATATCAATCAAGGAACACAGTTTTTGTTATTTGCTTTGCCCCAAATATTGTAATGTACGTGTAAACTTGAAGTAGTGTTATTTCAATTTACATCCAATGAAACTCCAGCTTATTTCCTTCCTAAAGGAAGCAAATGATTCAATTATACTTATAATTTTTTTATTTAAACAAAATTGAATAAGTTCGTTTTGTATAGATAGATATATGGTAAATTGTAGCATGTAATATGTATTAGCATGGCATAGTTATGGTATAGTCATAAATATAAAAAAACATGGTATAGTCATAAATATAAAAAAAGATACAACTATGTTTATCCATGTAAAAAACATTGGATAACATAAAAAAATGTAAACTAACAAGGGGAGTCCACAGTGAGGTGTACATCGATTTTGATGAGCCTTGGCACGATGGATCTATGTCGAAAATAAGTAAATACGTGTCCGAGCGTTTGTGCCATTGGGCCTTAATAACAGAGATAATTACATGTAAATTATTAAACATTTCATAGCGCCGATGGAAACCATAAAAGCCATAACCACAACTTAAGAATATGCCGTGGAGCGTTCGGTAAGACGTCAGCGTGGCGTTGTTGCGGTCGTGAGTTCGATTCCGCCTGTGTCTATATATTTTTTCATACTTTATTTTTTCCACACTTTATTTTTTCCACACTGTATGAATAGTGAGAAAAAAGGTAACGGTAGTAACGTTCACTAATTCTTTTAAATGTATAAATACAATTATTATTTTTTTTTTTTTAACGTGGGGAAATCTTCAAAAGACACCCCGACACCTCCAGAGGCGAATCCCCCGAGGGCGCCAGGGTAGTGTGGGATTTTTACCCACTAAAACCCCACGGCCACCATCGCGCGATGGGGTACCACCGGAAACTTCGATAAGACTTCGCAGTACTGTTCCTGAATAATTAATATACCTATAACATAAGAACTATTATATAATAACGAGCGGTAATCTCGAAAAATTAGCATCCCAAAATTAATATCAGTACACAATTCAACTTACAGTAACAAAATGAGATATATATAAAAAAAAATAATAATTGTATTTATACATTTAAAAGAATTAGTGAACGTTACTGCCGTTACCTTTTTTTCTCACTATTCATACAGTGTGGAAAAAATAAAGTGTGGAAAAAATAAAGTATGAAAAAATATACAGACACAGGCGGAATCCAACTCACGACCCCAACAACGCCACGCTGACGTCTTACCGAACGCTCCACGGCATATTCTTAAGTTGTGGTTATGGCTTTTATGGTTTCCATCGGCACTATGAAATGTTTAATAATTTACATGTAATTATCTCTGTTATTAAGGCCCAATGGCACAAACGCTCGGACACGTATTTACTTATTTTCGACATAGATCCATCGTGCCAAGGCTCATCAAAATCGATGTACACCTCACTGTGGACTCCCCTTGTAAGGCATATAAGGATATTCATTAATTTGCTTAAGGGAATAGATGGATACAATAAAACTTTAATAAATGAAGCCTACATTGTCGACCTATGTAAGAGTATTAACTGCAAAGATGCGCTTTGAGGGTGTTGGTCAAACATGAGCCCATTGACTGCTCCCACAAGTTGCAAATTTCTTTAATACTAACTATAAACAAGAAGAACTGTCTATTCTCTGTGTATTGGATGTTCCATTCCACGAAAACTTGCTACGTAAATAAATTATTATTAAAAGGGAAACATAATTATAGGTAAATCCTAATAGTACATCATTCTACGAAACAATGAACATGTACGTGTTTAGATTACAATTTGTAATAAGAGTGTTTTAATCGATATACGATTATTATTCTACATGAATGTTAGGCATGCGTATACCTCGCATATAATAAGTACCTAATTACAAGTATTAAACACAATGTTATTCTATTTACGGCCTGAAGTTACAATGGCCTACATTAAGCATATGGTAGCTTTGATGGTAGTAACTAAATATTTAACTCTTCTTATTCACTGTTCATAACTATATCAATTTGAAGTTAATAAAGGGGAAATAAGAAAAACAAAAATAAAATGTAATAATAACAATCAGTCTGTTGATTGATTAAAATATTGTCCTTTGAAGGAAATAGTTCAATATACACAAAGTTCTCGGTACTGTCACTGCCCCAGTACCCAGAGCCTTTAGATGTTTATTAAGTGGAATTGCATAATACAAGTAAAATTTGATCTAATAGGTATCTATTTTTTCCTTCTTTGAAGAAATTATGCAAATACCTATTTAATTATAATGAAATATAATTTGAATGTATCACCATATCCTAAGAATTCAAAAGGTAAATTTACACATACACTCATTTAAGTAATTATGTTTAGCCCTTTGGTTGGCGCATAAATATATGTACAGAGTCCATGTATGCCAATTTATAGAGAAAAAAACATTTTCCTGTCATTGCTTCATTCTAGGATTCTTACATATCTCTTTAATTAAGGTTTTTATTTTTTAGCATGCAATATTTACAATAAAATTTATGATGGAAACTTCCCTTAACGGGTGCAGAAGAATTTGTGCCGTGATGTTCTGAAAAGTATCTGCTAAACAACAAGAATTTGATTTATTATATAGCCACAAGTTTTTTTGCATTTTAGCGAATTTAATTTTTATGTCTTTTATTGAATACTGTCTTCACTTCATACATTTGCAATCGAGAATACTTTAAGACTTTATTCAAAATGATGATTTGGAGTGTTTTCTTTGCAATCAATAGCAATTGAAGTATGTATCACAAACCCATGAAACTGTAAGTACAGACCACGGTGTAACAGACAGGTGTTCCGACTCAGCACCTTTAACCCAGCGATTTTGTGTGCCGATTTCTGTGTGGTTCCTCTGGCCGTCGGGAGAGGCAGTGTGGTAAGAAATCCATGTATGCATACATTTATGTGATTGTAATAGTAAAATTTTTAGTCGTATTATGCGCAAAATGTCAGCCTTTTTTCCTTGAGCGCCAATCTAGCGGCCGTCACAAGAACTGGGACGAAAAAGTTACGAATTCTGAACACGAGTCGGAACAACTGTATACTACACCGTGGTACAGACTTATCCGAAAATAGTCTGTTTACCATAATTATGAACGGATGTAACATCTCCGCACTTCACACATGTACATCTTACAATGAGCATAATGCTAATGGCGTATACAAATTCCAGGGAACCGCCAAAAATTTTTAATTTATATTTTCACTTTCGCATATCTACCGATACATAATTGTTCAAGATTATCTTAGTTAAAGAAATTTAACTTTTCATACGAGAGCCGCAGTACGTTTTCCCTGCTTAAAGACAGCAAAAGAAAAAGATTGCTCGTCACCGAAGGAATAAATTGTGTTTAGATAACGACATTTTATGTTCTACACCAGCGCTGTCCAAGGTCGCTCCCGCGGGAGATTGGGGTTCTCCCACACTTGTCCGCGTTGTCTGGAATACCGCGCGACGCTAACCGCGAAGACGCTTGCCCGACTAGCCCGTCGTGGAAGCCTTCGTAGCGTCGCGCGGTCTCCTTGACAACAGAAGACACGCTGTGCGAGAGAAAGATTGGAAGGAGAAGCTTGCGCGTGAAGGGCCCCTACGCTGGACAGCCCTGTTCTACACTATCCATGTTATATGTTTGAATATTCACATATTTTGTAAAGTTTTAACAAAGAAATTGAAAATTTTCAAACCAGTAACGTCAATGTGACCCAGCATCTCTCTAGCCCCATTACATAGTCTGTATACTGTCTCTTTTTCCCCCTTCCAGTACTTGCTTCCCCGCTCTTCGTTCCCACATCTGAACCTTGCAATCATGCTTTGGTCTCTGCCTTTGTAGTTTCCGTTTAGGTAATTTGCTCTCTGGTTATCCCTGATTTCTGTGTAATGTGTGTTGCATCTGCCTCCTTGTATTCTGTCGTATTGTCATGGTACCTGCTCTGCCCTGTCTCTTTGCGCTAGTTCCTCAGCAAATTCTCTTCCTCTCCTTCTTTCTATTTCCATTTCTTGCATATCCATCATTTTTGCCTGTAGTATGAGTCTCTCATTTCCTCCCATTTCGACTTTTTCCCTGCTTGCTTCGCGTCTATTTCCCTCCAGCATTCTTGTACAATTTTATTCTTATTCAACCGTTTCGCTTTCTCCTCATATTTTATTGCTCTTTTCCCCGCTTCTATCATTACTTTGTCCGTTTTTGTTTCCTCCAAAATTAGATATGCTGGTGTATTGAAGTCCAAACCTGAAGTCCACCTTATGTATTTCTCCTGTATTTCCTCTACCTTTTCTGCTTCCATCCATCCCCAAATATCTGACGCGTACAGCAAGATACTTTTCACTATGCTTTTGAATATTCTCATTCTTCTCTCAAAATTGTTCTTGAACATTCTTTGTCCTATTCCCCATATCTGCGCCATTGCTATTCTAGCTTTCTTTATGACTTCCCTTATATGCATCTCTCTGCCCCCATTTTTCTGGAAAGTATAGCCTAACTATTTGAAATTCTTTACTTCTTCCAGACTGTGTTCCTGCCAGCCCCATTCTTCCCTCTTCTTCTTTCCTCTTCCTTTATGGAAAATCAGCACCGTATATTTCTCTGCGTTCAGTTGCAATCCTTTCCTTTCAAGATATTTTCCTAATCTTCGTATCATGTCTTTAAGATCCTTTGGTTCATTTGCTAGTAACGCTATATCGTCCGCATATGCTGGCGTCCAGATTTTGTCTTTTCCTACTCTGACTCCTCCTGCTTGGTTTATCCTCATGCTTTCCTCCAAGTCTGCTACATATATTGTGAACAACGTTGGACTCAGTGGGCATTCCTGTCTTACTCCTTTTGTTGTCCAGAATTTGGATGACATTTCTCCGTTTGCTTTTATAGTATTTCCAGTTTCTTTGTACATTTCTCCTAATCTGATCCTCAAGCGTTTACTTATTTCCTTTCTCTTCATGATGTTCTGAAGTTTTACTCCTTTTTTAAATACTGGTGATATCACCGCTCTTTCCACCTCTCCGGGAATCCTTCTCCCTTCCACACTTTATTGAAAATTTCTGTGATCCTTCTTACTATTTTTACGTTACCGTAAATCCAGGCTTCAATTTCCTAATTTGTTCTTTTACTTCTGCTTCTGTTATTTCCTCCCCCTCTTCTCCTTCCGTGTTGTCTATTTCCAATTCTCGCATTGAAATCTCCTCCGATTATCAGTTTCTCCACCTCCCTCTCTTCTATTATCTGGTCTAGCTCTTCTTTCGTCTCCTTCTTATCTCTGCTGTACACTGTTATTACTCTCCATTTTTCATTCTGTATCCTGATTCTTCTCTCTCAAATATGTTCCGTTCCTGCGTTCGATTCCTCCTCTTCTATGCCCTTTCTTATACCTACCTGTGATAATTCCGCCTGTTACTCTCCCTTTTTTCTCTCTCTGGTGGCATATTTACATTTCCATGAGAATTCTTGTGGCAACTTATCTTTCAATCCTTCCCATTGTTTCTCTTCAATCCACGTTTCTACTAATCCTATTACATCGAGTTCTTTTAAGAAATCCCACAACTGTTTGTCTTTGTTGAATAATCCTGCTACATTCCAGTATCCTATTTTAAATGTACCTATTTCTCTTCGATTTCTTATTCCTTTCCCAATTTTGTGTACCCCTTCTCCCCGCATATCTGCATCCGCAGGCGCGCGGGGAACGGGTGTTAATGCTGCCTTTTATCGTGTTTTCGTTATCCTTTTAAGTTCTGCGATCCTCCAATAATTTAGAGGTTCACAGAACTTTGCCGACTCCAAAAATTTACTTCTTTCAGCCCACCATCCTCTTTCCAAATAAAAGTCTTATCGTTGATTTTTACTTTCTTGTACCCAACTTTCACCTTTAAAAATATCTTTAATATTTTTTCGTATCTTCCTTTCCTTTTTCGTCAGGTCATTGTCAATAAACAGCCTCTTATCTTTCAATGTACTCTTCTTTAGCATTACTGCTCTTTTCTGTTGCCAGCTTTTTAAGTTCGCTATCAATAGCCCTCTTTTCTCTCCCTTTTTGACCCAGTAGGCTTCCTCGATTTCTGCTTCTACCTGCAATTCGTGCTTTAACACATACTCCACCGTATCCTTCGGCGTCTCTTTACACGGTAAATCCTCTCCCTTTTGGGAAATATCATTTCTTCTCTCTCTTTTCTCTGTAGCCTCTTCCTTCCTTTCTAGCCCCTCCAGTCTTATTGCCAACCCCTCTGCCTGATCCTTCTTGGCTTCCAGTACTTCTATCCTTCCCCTCATTTCCTTAATTTCTTTTTCCCATATCTCATCCCTACTCTTCCACTCGTCCCTCAGATCCTGCATTCCCTGCCTCAGAGCTCTATTATCTTTTCTCAACTCTTCCATGTCTTTCTTAACTGCCAGCACAGCTTCCATCAATTTGTCTAATTTTGCATCCATTTCTTTTTCCTGCCCTGCCTTCTGGCTGCCTGGCGTTTCTGCAGTTTGTATAACTACCTCGATTTTCTTCGTCGGAGGCGACCTCCCTACTTTCCTCGCTTTTAAGAATTCTTCCTCTATTTCCTTTTCGGCCCTTAACCTCTCCTGCTCCTCCTCAGCCTCCCGTTTCCTTTTGAATGAGTCCAGTATCGAGCCTTCGCTGTCCGCTCTTCTTCTTCCCAGCTGTTCTGCCAACAATGTTCTTCCCCTTCTTCTCGTTTCCTTTTGCACTTCCCCGCCTTCGCCTGCTTGGCTCATTGGAGTCTCCGCTCTTCTTTACCTATTGCTGTCTCCGCTTTGTCTTCTTACTTCTTCCACGCCCGTAGATGTCACTTATCCTTGCCACGTATCTTATACTTCGTGCACTCGTTTCACACCTTCTCTTCTTCACTTTTTATCTCACCCTTCGACTCTTTATTATCTGTCGATTACACTGTCCACCGGAACCTTGTCTACTCCCCTCGTTTTCCACCCGACCTCGTAATTTTCTGCGCACTTTTTCCACACTTTTCGTCTATTTCTTTCGCCTGTCAGCATACACACGTTATTCTCTCGCGCACGTCACGTGGTTCCCCAGAAGCCTATTTAATATTTAATGTAATATTTTTCGCTGCTAGAAGTGGAATTTTTCGTGACTAGAAGCAAACCATACCACTTTTCTTGACCAACTACTGAAACGTGTTAGTTTTTGTAGTGGAAAAGCACAGTATGTTAGTCTTTATGGCTATAAATAAAAAAATGCTACTTTGTGCGACCAAAATCGAAGGTGCTGTTTTTCATGGTCACAAAGTCCAAAGAGCTGGTTTTCGTAAGACAAATGAAACGTGTTACTTTTCGTAATGCACGTCAACATGATATAGGTATTTAGAATTTTGTTGAACTTATTATTATACTATTATCATATTTTGGTTCGGGTGAAAAATGATTGAAACACAGATTTTTACTAGTTATGTATGATCGAAAATAGTTTTGAAAATAATTATCTATTTTTATCAAAACATATAAATTCTATCGAAAAAGAGAAGTACAACACAGGAGAAAAAAAAATAGAAAGAAAAAACGGGAACAGTGGAAATACTGTTGGAAATATAGAGGAACACCTCGGCATAACCGGTGAAAACGCCAAAACAACCAGCGTGACCCATCAGAGTGTCACTGCACTATTTTATTGGTTTCTGCTTTAAAGCTACATGTATATAATCGGTGAAAAGATTAAACATCGACAAAATACAGTGGCGGACGAAAGAAAGTTTACAACTTATAAAATCGCGTAACTTTTATAAAATTAATCCAAACGAGTTGAGTTTTTCCGAAAAGCTACAAGGATTAGTTTGCTAAGTGACGTGTTTAGTCGTTTTGAAAAAAATGCACTCGGTCGGAATAGCAAACAACAGTAGTAAAGGTCATTTTTAAACTTTTTTTGTGAGCCTATATTGAAAATTCAAAAAACCCGTTTGTAGATTGAAGTAAGTAGTATACATGCCTAAAATTTCATAAAAATCGGTTAACCATGCTCTGAGCTATAAACGCTTAAAGATCGCATAATAAGGTCGAAAATCGCGAAATTCACGGAAATCAGCGATTTTCGACCTTATTATGCGATCTTTAAGCATTTATAGCTCAGAGCATGGTTAACCGATTTTGATGAAATTTTAGGCATGTATACAACTTACTTCAATCTACAAACGGGTTTTTTGAATTTTCAATATAGGCTCACAAAAAAAGTTTAAAAAATGACCTTTACTGCTTTTGTTTGCTATTCCGACCGAGTGCATTTTTTTCAAAACGACTAAACACGTCATTTAGCAAACTAATCCTTCTAGCTTTTCAAAAAAACTCAACTCGTTTGGATTAATTTTATAAAAGTTATGCGATTTTAAAAGTTGTAAACTTTCTTTCGTCCGCCACTGTAAGTACCTATTGTACAAGGAGAGGAAAAGCCTCGGTAAAGTCGAGCCACTTGGTTCTAACAAACGTCGGCGTTTGAGAGCGTTCGGAAAAATACGCCATCATCTTGAACGTGTTAATGAAGATTTGAATTGTGGTAAATGAGATGGGTCTTTATAAGGTTATATAGTACAGTGTAATATATGTGGTTATAAAATACATGGTTACAATGGCCAACCTCCTCGAGTCTGGCCTCGGTAAGACGACTGAAATACGACTGACTCCGAGAGTCGAACGCAGAGGTGCAAGATGTGAAGATTTCCGACTGCAGCGCCGCTTGCGGTAGAGTGAGGAAGTTTTGATAGTTTTCATTCGGTCCGTACTCTATTCAGTGATGCTAAAGCTAATGGCCGGAGTATCGAGAATTTCCCCCACCATGCATATGACAACTCCACGATCCGCGCGTACGTGAGCCCAGCGCTTCGGATGACTTCGGACAATTTCGGGAGTTGAGAGGGACGGTGAATATGAGCCTTTCTCTCTCGCTCTTGAAACGTTGAGATTCTAGTGCCGGCAAGGTTGCTGTTCGAGGATCTTTCGTCTTACTTACTCATGCTGTACCTATCACGGACTCCTTCCCTCTTACAGGCCTCGGACGATAAACGGCAACCCTGGTCGCTGGCAAGCGGCACGAGCCACCGTAATGCGATTTTGGCTTCCCGGATATTTTCACTTTCCGACTCAGATATTCTTGTAACGAAAAAGAATTTCGAAAAAAATTTTATTGCGGAAATACACGTTTTAGGATCTCCTGATCACACTGAGACTATTAAAAAAATAGATTTTTTCAAAATCTCGAATGTTTATTAACACAATTGCGTTTAAATGGCTCAATAGATTTTAATAAAACTTTATATTTAGATATCATATTTTCGTCTTAAAATCTGGTTAATTTTTTAACCCAATCGGTTCATGAATAATAATAGTTACCTCTTATAGTTCTATAATTTTTCGTATTATTTAGTATAAATATTCGTTATTCGTAAAAATTAAAAAGATTCTCTGAATGAATCTCACAGGGAATTAAATACTACGTAAAAAAGTTAAATAAATTTTTTCCCTATTTTCACTCATAAAGGATTTGCGTTCACGATACACGTAGGATTTTGCAATATCCGAATTGCAATAAACCATTGACATTGACGATAGACGCTTTAGCTTGTACAGTTACAATTATTACAGAGAACAATTTATTAAAATTGAATAAAATTTATTTTCTTATAATTTTCGTACTTACTTAACATACTTAACATACTTAACGTACTTTTAACAGCCTGTGCATTGAGGAAAGCAGAAAATGCTCTGTAATACTTGTCTTAATGTAGGGAATTCGTAATCATTGTTTGTGTTCTTCTTTGAACAAATTTCTTTCCACATTTTATCGCAATGTAAACGCTTATATTTCGCTTTTTCACTTTCATCGAAATAAGAATACAGTTGTCGCCATTCCATTTCTAGCAAGCTCAAATTAATTTTTTTAAAATTAGAAGCAAATTCAAGAATTGGATATCCACATTTTCTATCTGCTTCATATAAAACTTTTTCAACGCTTAGTGCAATAAATAAATCAGAAATATCTGCATTGTGGTGTAATTTACAAGACTTTTGGAAACAAATGTTCATTATGTTCGTTGGATGATTCGGGCATATTGTACGCAACTGTTCTGACATACACGTATTATTTAGTACTAATAACCCAACAACGTTTTCCCATAAAAGATTATGTCCATATAAACATTTCAAAATTTGTTGCAATGTATCGTTCGAAATGCAATCGTCGTTTATATCACAAATACCAATTACGATTTCGTATCTAACAAATGAATGTAATGAAAGAGTTGTAGCATTGATAAAATATTTTGTTTTATGGACGTCATTGCAAATACGTTGTAGAGTTATATGAAAGTAATTATTTCTAATCAGTTCAAATAATTTGTCGTATAAAACTATTCCATACATATTTTTAATGCTATTTGCATCCAATATATCAAATTCTTGAGGTTTCCCGATCAATAATCTGCTGAACTTTTTTTTTATACGATTGAGTGATTTTTTCAAATTTTTGTCTTCGGTACATTTTGATATGTAATCAGGTAAATGCAAATTATATTTTCCAATATTCAATAATTTACGCATATGATTTTTGGATTTTGAGTGCCGCGGAATGTTATTAAGTTTAAAATTACTTTTACAAATTGTACAATATGCTTTTCCATTGCATTTCCGTAACCATTTATTGTGCTCGGTTTTTGTTCTGTTACTGCTGTTGTGGATGTCAGCCATACCAGGACTATTTCGTAACTAAAAAAAAAATTATTACAATATAATCTAATATAATATGTAATACTTGTACATACTGTTCAAATAATTGCAAACGAGCGTCATCTTTTAGTTAAGTACGTCCATGCATTTCACAAAATACATATCTAACTACAATAACTTGAATAAAACATCTCTGAGAGAGTCATTGCATGCCCATGATGCATCACACAACATTACGAAAAATTATAAGGTAATATGGAAAATATAAGACGTACCGTAAGCCCACCCACCACGACAAGGTAGAGACGCATAGGGAGGGAAAAAATAGTGTCACATGCTTTGTCCACAATATCACAGTAGGGAGGAAGGAAAAGGACACAATTTTAAAAACATTAATTTAAAATTCCATGTACTTGGGGAGAAATCAAAAAGAATGACTAAAAGTAATATCTTGAATTCAAAAAGAGTTCATAAGGTATGAGAAGAAATGAAATGAAATAATATTCAAAAAATTAAGGAATGCAAAAATATGAGAAGTAATGAACATATAGAAACAGTATTTATACATATATAAGATTCTAAGAAGAGTTTACGAATTTTACTTAAATAATATATTAAAGACATTTTATTGAAGAAACTTTTAAGATAAACAAAATTCAAAAACAATAAGTCAAACAAAATTAAACATTATAAAGATAAAAAACTTGTCCCTAAGTGATTCAGCATGTCACACCTTTGAAAAGAGGAAAAAATCGGTTGAGAAATATTAAATGAATAGATATCAAGCAAGAATGAAAAAAAGATAACGTTTAGATAGAAAGCGAAACGATTGCAAATATAAACCACAAACACAAATTTAATTCCAAAATATTATTAAAATTTTGAATAAAAACGAAACTAATGGCTACGAATATAAATTATTACTTGACATTAATGTAAAATGATTTGGGCCAATCGAAATTGTAGAACTAGTTTCTCCGCGGGCTTTAAAAGCTGTTTTAATCACGGCAATGGAATTTATAGAGTCATGACTAAGTTTACTTCTTTTACAGGTTTTGACATCGGTCAGAATAGAGAAAATTCTTTCTGCTTCTGCATTTGAGTGAGGAAGACTCCTTACAACATTCACGAGTTGTTTCAAGACTGGGAACAGAAGATTGTCATTTTTATCCCTCGCAGAATTAATTTGGACCTATATGTCATCAAAGCACAGCTGTGACAATTTCTGACATTGCACTTTGTCGAAAGTATAATACAACTTCTTCCATTCTTCTTTTAATTTTAAGTGGTCAAAAGATCCTAATTTTTGTGCAACGTAAATTAAATTATTCAAGGCATAGTCTCTATCACTATCAAAAAGTGCTTATTTAAAATCAAAAACTTGCAAACTGCCTAAAAATGTATCTTTTAAAGGGAAACGTTTTATTATCTCTGTAATGGCTCTAATGTAAAAAGCTAAGCAAAATTTTTTAATTTCAAGAAACGTTTCCTGGGGCAAAGTATTATCATCGACATGATCCCTCAAATAATATTCACACTCAAAACCTAGGTAAATGTCCTTCAAGTCTAACAATTTATTACCGGAAAAAAAATTATTTTGAAACATCGAGTCGTTTATTGTTGAATATTCTGGTTTTAAAATATGTCGGCACAAATCTTGAAACAAAAGTCTAGATTTAGAATATAATAAATGAACGGCTGTCCTGCGGGTTTGAAAAAACGCGTTGAAGGAATTGAAATAATTTAAAATATATTTAAGAAACAAAAGATAAGCTAGTGTTTCTATTTTTTTTATATCACGAAGTAGATTATGAGCCGTATCGTTTTTTGGATTTTCAGATACTTCCGAAATTAAAAAAAAATTTAACGAATCCCAACATTCCAGAATGCGTGCTACGCAAGCGTGCATGGCTAGCCAACGCGTATCGCACAATTTTAAAATTTTTTTTACTTATTATTAACAAATTCTTGAACATTAGCAAAATTCGCCGACCGTTTGGCGCTACTATTAATATAAACTGTTACATTTCGAATAAATTTTTCAATATACGTTGGGATTTCTGAGCATGCTTTACTAGATACTAATGCCGCGGAATGGCAAATACAATTGACTGTTATTAATGAAGGACACTTCGTTTTAAGTTTTGAACAAAATGAGGAAAAGCGCCCGATCATCACTGATGCATTGTCACATGTGAGTCTAATTACATTCTGCACAGGAATTTGCTTTTTGTGCAATGCTTTCTGAAATGCTGAAAATAAACCTTCTGCAGAGCAATCTATGGCGTCTAATTTTAATAATTCTAATAATTCTGTACAAGCTGCAGAAGTTTCCGAATTTACGTATTTAATTAAAAAAGTGAGCCATTTTACGTTAGAAATATCTGTGCTTTCGTCAACAAATATAGAAAATTTATGATGTCGAGCACTTTCAATAATTATATTTACTTGTACTTTAGAAAGCACGTTTGTAATAATTTTGTTGCATTTTACGCGGCTCAAGGTTAATTTACTGGCTATATATGAATCTGGAAATATAACCTTCAGAAGGCCAATTAAATAAGCACTAATGTGAAATGGAATATTGTGCTCGACAAAAAAAGCGCACAAAGCAATTTCAGCAATCTGAATCTTCTCGTTAATATTTTCGGGACTATCACTCACATCAAAATCATCAAAAGCAGCACTGTTACTTTCGGATAATTTAGAAACGTTCTCGGCGTGTGATTTTGTACCAAAATGATTTTTTATTTCTGATAACCCGCTATTAATCATATAATTTTGACAACACGCGGAACAATGAAATTTGGAATCGTCGTTAAAAACGCGTTGTAGCCAAGGTTTAAAATCATCGCGCTCTAACCATTGTCGAAGAAAAGTTCTTGGACTAAATTTGCGTTTCTTTGGACGAGAATCCATGACAAAAACCAGAAAAACAGACAGAGGAAAAAGATAAATAAAAAAAAGAAGAGGAAAGTATATAAATTAATGAAAAAAAAAATACTTACCTGTTTAATTGATGCCTTCAAAAGATGGACGATCACCAGTTGAAATATTAAATATTTATAACTAACCACATGCACTGCACACAGCAGTACAGCACCTTGAATGACGGTTACTCTACGTTCGCGTATGTCCGTTACGGTATCCCGCCAAAAAAGCGCGCGTATTGTACTACCCAAGAATATTATTCTATAGAGCGGAGATATCACAAGCTGAGATTCCTTACTCCACCGCAGGCGGCGATGCAGTCGGAAATCTTCACATCTTGCACCTCTGGTCGAACGTCGGCAGCTCGGTGCTCCCGCGACGTTGCCATACCTTACGCCTAAGCGAGCGTCGGAAAACAACAAAGGAGCTACGCGCGATCGTGCCTCAAACGCAGGCAAACACCACGTCCCCTACAGCTCGGCCATTCCTGACCTTCGTGACCGACCTCGGGCACGGCACATGGTAATAGATAATACGCCACAAAACTATCGCAATCCTAAAGTTACGCAACTTATATTGTAATGTTTACATATCGTGTTATTAAACAAAATCTTGAGAAACGAAAAAAACGAATAGAGAGAAAAAAAAATTCTAAATATGTTAATTCAAATATAATACAATATCTTTAACTTACATCATCGGACCAACGCTTCATCTGATCCGGACCGATAATTCCAGTGAACGGTATACGTGTCTTTTGAAATCCTTCTATATCGCTGATTACATACCGATCATTCTCAAGTACCTTCGATACGACGTAAGGTCCCTTAAACTTTGGTAATAACTTCCTATTCACTCCGGGCGCAACAATATGATTCGAAATTACGACGTGGTCTCCGACCTGATACTTCACCGCTGCTTTGCGTTTTCGGTCATAACATTTTTCATTTTCTTGCTGACACTTTTCAATTTTCTCGGAAGCCGCATCACGGAACGCAGACAAATCTCTTTCCACATCTAGATTTCCGTCTAATTCTAATCTTATTTTATCGTTTACAATGCCTAACTGGTTTATTCCGAATAATAAACGACTTGGCGTTTCAGCCGTTGATCGACAAACTGAGTTATTCAAAGCAAATTCTACTTTATCTAAAATTTTAAACCATTTATCCGGATGTTCCGATAATTTCGCCAGCATGGGTGCAATAACGCGATTGAAACGTTCCACTTGTCCGTTTGCGCGGGGTGTCGCAGTCGCTACTAACACTTGTTCAACGGACTCTTCTTTTAAAAAGTCTTTAAACGCACCGGACGTAAAGCAGGTTCCGCGATCGCTAATTATGCGACGGGGTTTGCTATAATTTCGAAAATATTCTCTTAAGTGTTTTATCACCTCATTTGTCGTTGTCGACCTACATGGATAAAGTTTTATGAACTTTGTGAAACCGTCTATTACCGATAATATATGTTTCATCCCGTTGCTTTTCTCAAGCGGGCCAAAGTGGTCAATGTGTACTGTTCGAAATAGCACGTTATCTTTCTTTATACTGTGCAGGTATCCTTCGGCTTTCCCACTAAAAGGCGAAAATTCAATACATCTCAAACAATTCCCAATATAAATTTTGACTTTTTTACGCATACCCGGGAACCAATAAATCCTTGAGATGTTTTCGACCACTTTGTCGGCTCCCAAATGGCCTAGGTCGTCGTGGCAGGTCCTAATTACGTTATTTTCCATTGACTGTGGAACAAAAAACAAAAGTCTGCCATCGTCGACTTTTTTATAAACTAATCCGTCACGCAATTCATAATATTTGTGCTCAGTTTCTTCCAACATTTCTCTAATTTTCTTAATTTCCTCGTCCTGTGTTTGCTTAAGTGACAAAACGTATTCAAAAGTGTTTGGTTCTAAAATGAGAATACTGTCACAGCGGCTCAGTGCATCTACGTGTGACATCTTTGTCCCGACTCGATGTTCGATCTCGAAGTCATAGTTTTGCAAAAAGATTGCCCAACGCGCAATACGCGAATTAACCGTTTGTTTACTCAATGTGAGACGGAAGCTATCACAGTCTGTGATAATTTTAAAATGAATACCATATAAATAAATGTGAAATCTTTTAACAGCATGAATTGCGGCTAAACATTCCAATTCAAAGCTCGAATATTTCGATTCTGCAACGGTAGTCCGTCTACTGAAATAAAACACGGGTCGAAAGAAACCGTTCGGTTGCTTCTGAATTAATACCGCACCGAAACCACTTGCACTAGCGTCGCAGTGCAATTCTGTCTTAAAATCAGGGGAATAAACAGCTAAAACCGGTTCGCTCGCTAACTTATCCTTCAGACATGTTAAAGCCTCGTTTTCTTTTGGGCCGAATCGAAAAGACGCGCCCTTTTTCAGTAAATCATACAAAGGCTTCGCTAAAATAGAAAAATTCGGTATAAAACGTCGAAAATAACTGGCAAGACCCACGAAACGCTGTACACACTTTGCCGTTCGCGGAGTCGGGTAATCTAAAACTGATTCGACACCCTCTCGACTGGGTCGAATACCAAACTCGCTAATTAAGTAACCAAGATATGTAACTTCCCGATATAAAAATGAACATTTATCTAAACGGAACTGCAAACCTCTTTGCGCAGCTAAACGGAAAATTTTTTGCAAAATCTCGATGTGTTCCTCGATTGTCTCTGTAGCTACCAAAATATCATCCAAATACAGCAAAATTTTATTTTGTTTAAGTAAATCGGAAAATATAGAATTAATGTATCTCTGGAAAACACGTGGGGCGTTAGTAAGTCCAAAAGGCATTCTCAAATATTCAAATTGCCCCAAGGGTGTAACAAAAGATGTATACTTAATAGACGACTCAGAAACTTTCACGTGATGGAAACCGTTTTTTAAATCAAGCTTCGAGAAGTACTTTCTCCCGCGTAATTGATCCAAACAGTCGTCGATAAGAGGTGCCGGGAAATTGTCTCTAACTGTAATTTTATTCAATTCCCGGAAATCAACACAGAGACGTAGGTCCCCTTTCTGGAGGCCCCTTCCTCCCTTCTTTCGCACCAGAACAATAGGACTCGCATATGGCGAATTGCTTGGTCGTATGATATTTTCTTCACACAAATCATCTAACATTTTGCGCAACTGTTCTTTTTCAGCGAAAGCCAAACGTCGTGGACGGAAACATATCGGTCGATCGTCTTTGACTTTGATCACGAGCTCGATTTCGCTTGGTATAGGATTCGGATCCCGTGGCGCACGCATCTCGTCATGAAAAATTCTTTTAACAAACGACGACGTCTCAAAGTCTACCTCGGGATCGATATTTAAAGTCTCGGCCACGCTCTCGGGTTTCTCGACATACTCGACCTGCATAATTTGACCAATAAATTTATCAGTTTCTCTTTCGGTGGAAACCGAATCGGTATTCTCGATCTTAAATCTGCGACCTAACCTAACGTTTACTAACGGCGACAATAAGTAATCTCGTCCGAGAATAGCGGAGCATGTCATTGTTTGGTCTGGAACTACAAAAAATTTTATTTCCATTGAAACGCCATTAACGGCAACTTCTCTTTCAAAAATGCCTAAAACTTTTATCGGAGATTGATTTAGTCCCTGAAACGTCTGTCCCTCGCATGAACCCACAGAATACGAACCAACGGGTAACAAATTCGACTTAATCAAACTTACAGGTGATCCCGAATCAATCATAGCGCTAATTACAAACTTCGTGGCTCCTTCGTTTTCCCCATGTATTACAAACGATATCGGCACCAGAAACGGTATCTCAGGAGAAGTCGGCTGAATCAGGTGCGTGGACGCTTCTACCGTTGTCCCTGGACTGTGTGAACTTGCCGTCGCTGTCTCCTGCGTACAATTCCTTGCACGATGTTCCGTACTACCGCATCGAAAACAGGAACCCCATTCGCGACGTGGTCGCGAGCAGTCTTTCTTCGTATGGCCCGGCTCGCCACAGTTATAACAACGGGCCTGCTTTGCACGTACAGGCGCTTCCTTTGCGCGTGTAGGTGTCTCCTTCACTTCTGCGGATGCCCCATCTTTCTGTGAAGTCCTCGAAATCCATGGTTTCTTCGCATCCTTGCGGTCTCGATCGCCCCTAGGTGGCTCAGGAACCGGAATGTTTCTGTACGCATCCAATAAATCTTCGGGCGCCTTAAAACAATGAGATCTGGCTTGATCTCTTAAGCGGATATCTGAGATTCCATCAATTATCAAATCGACGAGTTCGTCCTAGTCGATGGTAACTTTATTCGCCAACGTCACTTTTTCGAAATAATATTCACAAAAAGATTCATCCCTTTGCCACGATCTCTTTTCGAATTCCTTGCGCAATGCAGCCTTATTCGGTCGATTATCAAAAATGCGCTGCAACTCGTTGAGGAGGTCCGTAACTGTCGTTCTTAAATGATCGGGCTTTGAGTGGAACCACCTCGCAGCCTTCCCACGCAAACGCAAGCTCATTACCACTCTCGCACTGTTATCGTCCAAGCCGTAGGTGTCTCGCAATAATTCTAATTGCTGTTTCCAATTCTGAAAATCATCTTCGGCTGTACCCGAAAACTCGAACAGCAGATCCGAAATAGTCTTAATTCCGATAGTCGGATGCATCGAAAGCGTACCAGTCGTGTTCGCGGAAGGTGTAAGCCGCAACTCTCGATCACGCTGTACATTTCGCTCGCGCGATGTCTCTTGTTCCCGTTCGCGCTGTGTCTCGTGTTCGCAACGCATAGCTCGCATTTCCGTACGCATCATTTCCATCATCTGCATTAAAATCTGCGAAGCTGTGCCACTCTCAGCCGTCGGGCCCTCCACGGGTGCCGTCGTCGGTACGTCCGTTGTAGTCTCCATCGTTCCCGAACCGGACGGAAGAGTCTTCTCGACGTCTGGGTCATTTTGCAATAAACGCGCGATCAACTCGGCCTTATTACCGGTCACTTCAAGGCTACGTTCGCGCAACATTTCCTTTAATTGCTGGATTCCAAGCTTATGCAATTTTCCTTTCTGTGCGCTTGGCATTTTGACACAAACACTTATACACACTAAACGAGTCGCTGGATTGTCTAAAATACGTGTCACTCCCTGAACACTAAATATCCCGAAACAAAATCTGCAGGATGTGGCAGTCCAAAGCACGTAAACGGTAGTCGCGTTTAAAACGTAAGTCGCGCACTACACCCAAAATGTTTGACTATCCCACTTCTGAGAATTTTGTGGTAAATGAGATGGGTCTTTATAAGGTTATATAGTACAGTGTAATATATGTGGTTATAAAATACATGGTTACAATGGCCAACCTCCTCGAGTCTGGCCTCGGTAAGACGACTGAAATACGACTGACTCCGAGAGTCGAACGTCGGCAGCTCGGTGCTCCCGCGACGTTGCCATACCTTACGCCTAAGCGAGCGTCGGAAAACAACAAAGGAGCTACGCGCGATCGTGCCTCAAACGCAGGCAAACACCACGTCCCCTACAGAATAATGGTAACGCAGTGGAATTAAAATATAATTCTTCTGTTCTTCATTTTAATTAGGTAAAATTAAAATATTTAAATAATTTAATTTTAAATATTTAGGACATGTTCACTATTTACCTTAACCCATATGGGACAAGCGTCGCACCGTTGCGATACTAGTCAGCGCATTTACCGGCCGAATATCGCGTCGTGTACAATACCGATTCACCACAGATCCCTGTTAATCAAGCGTCGAACTTGAATCTAACGTAAACAATGGATGCCATTCATTTCTATAATCTATATGTATGATCTATATATATGTATGAATATATATAAAATGATTTTGTGGAAGCCGAATACGAATGGGTCATTCCACGCCAAGTCGATCACTTGTTTCCCTCGATGTCTCGGATTTTGTTCAAACTTGAATATGTTGTAGTCCTAGTGAAATTAGGGGGGGTTTAATTCATCATTTTGTCGATTTCGGGTTTGTTTAAAAAATACAGGGCTTTGAATTTTGCGATTTTTGCCTATTTTCGTGAAAATGGGTTGTACTTATGAATTTTTATCTCGGAAATTATTTGTCGGATTTAGTTGGTTCTTACGGCATTTTAATGTGGAAGGATCGGCCTTTCTGAATATTTTTGTTTCCGGTTAAAAAATCATTTTTACAATAATGAAAATTAGAAATAAAGTTTTATTTTGCAAATTGAGGCTCAAGGTCACGTTTTTAAAAATCCGAAAAAAATACCACCGTATTCGCTGAAGAATTTTCTATAAAATCAGTCAATCTCTTGATGGTGCTTTGCATATTCAACGTCGCAGGAAGCTGATAAAGACAGCGGCGCGCGCCGTTTCAGGTAAGCTAGCCGCGCGCTCCGCTATATTACGGTCGACTGACCGTACCCCTCGCACCCTCTATTAGGGTAAGTGTGGGTATTACTGCGGATGCCCCGATTACTGCGGATATTCTAAAACAGATCATATTTAATGTTAGAAAGTACATAATCTCTTGAAAATTTTTAATAAAATTATTTTAAACTCTATTACAGGTAATTATTAATAGATATGTACAGCAAAGTTATTATTAATTCTTTTATCGTAGTTTGAAATTCGTCAAGGCGAAACTTCGGTCGATTCCCGATATGGCGGTCATGAACACCTACTAGAAAAACATTTATATTTTTGTTATTAATAGTAATACATGTAATGTAGCATTATTGCTCGGTAGAATAAGAGTTATTTTTCCAGAAAAACAATCAATCAGTCGTCTACATTTTAGTTTTAATTTTTATTTGTCACCGCAGTATTAGGTGCAGTACTTTACACCATGTGCATGTATTACTGCGGACCGACCATTGCGCCACCTAACCTTTCTTCCGACCGTATTCACTTCTGTCTACGTAACCTGCAAAGGTATTAAGGTTATGTTTCGCCTGACATCAGACCGCAGTAATACATGCGCAGTAACTGATGTTTCGTTAGTAACTGGCACGCAGTAATACATGCATGTCCGCAGTAACTCATGCAATGACATTGATCGACAAATCTCTGTGTTTTTAATTAACTGTACATATTACCCCGCCCTCATATTTTTTTATGGAATTATTAAGGTCCCACCTTTCTTTTAAAAAAAGAAGGAGGAACTTTCATTCATTTGAACGCCGTATCGAGGGTTCTAAAGTTAACCTACCTTAAAAGTCCGCAGTAATACCCACACTTACCCTACTTCAATCAGGTCTTACAACGGAAGAAACAATACCGATGGCTCACGTATCCATCACGAGGGTGTCATTTATACCTGCAGAAGAATTTTACTAACCCACTCTTGGCTAAGATGGCAATAAGCTTATACAGCGCTACAACTTTTGCTTAGGCATCGTCCTTTGCAGTTTTCAGTCTTCAGACAACTTCCGTATCGTGCGCGTCTACTGTCTCAATATCTGTTTGTGCATTTCCGAAAATGGTGCGTCAGTGGTGTTGCAATCCCTTCAACAAAAAGGGACATGCACGATATACGTATACACTTCGAAGAGTATCATTGGAAATGTGTCGTTCATTTCCATTTCTTACTGAAAAGACGTTCATTTGCAATAATTGTCGTCTAAAATTGTATAAGGAAAAGAAAGAACAGCCTGAAACTGCAATAGCTGAACCCGGACCATCTGGATTGTCGCGTATGCAGACAGAACATAGCAATAGTGACAGTTCAAACAGTAATCGATCCAACCGAGGTGGTGAGTTCCACCAATCTATTAATGGCATCCGTAGGTGAGTCTCCATTAACAAGTAAAACTTTAAAATCTAGTAGGAGAACATTAGAAAAAATAGACCGCGCCCATAGTATTGTAAAATTAAGATTAGTAGATGCACAAAGTAGTTCAAGTAGTATTGTGGAAAATAGTAATGAAATAGTTAAACAATTAAAGGCTAAATTTATTGCAGAATCGGACAATAGTGAAAAAATCCGTATCCTTACAGTCCTACCGAACTCGTGGAGTATTCGAAGAATTTGTCGGGAATTTGAAAGTTCATACCACATGGCAAGACAAGCAAAGCGATTGCAAGCCGAGCACGGAGTAATGTCAACTCCAAATCCTAAGCATGGTCGTCAATTACCACAAAGTACAAAGACATTAATAGAAAATTTTTATTGCAATGATGATATAAGTAGAATAATGCCCGGGAAAAAAGATGTTACTTCTGTACTTAGAAATGGGTCTCGAACAAATATTCAGAAACGGTTGGTTTTAGGTAATCTTAAAGAAATTTATCAATCTTTTAAAGAAACATATTCTACAGAAAAAGTAGGCTTTAGTACCTTTGCGAGTTTACGTCCGGAAGAGTGCGTTTTAGCTGGGGCTAGTGGTACGCACTCCGTTTGTGTTTGTGTAATACACTGTTCGCGAACGAGATCGCGATGAGCGTGAGCTGCCGGTTAAGATGAGTAAAGAACGCACAGTTTAGATGAGCAATATACAATTATTTTATTTTACACTCGCCGAGTGAGTCACAATGTTAAATGGTGAGCGGGTGAGTCTGAGCAGATGCACGTTGTGCGGATAATGTACAGTTATTATATCGTTGAGCTAAAACGCAACCGACGCACACGTGGCCGCGTAACAAGCCGCGATCCACAATCGATACACGACTAGTCTGAGCACTGTATTGAGTTGAGCTGTGAGAAATTAAGAGATTGAGCCCTACAGTGAGCAATTTTGTGAGAATTCACGAGTTACAATGTAATCTAAACGTTCAGAGAACCGACGCGTCCGTACTTGTACTCTGCGTGAACAAGAATAAGAGCAATATGGCCGATCGATTTCCGTTAGTCGTCTTCTCCAAACGTCTGGAGGATCGAGCGACGTGGGGAAATGCGATTGGCTGAGCGTTCTGTCGCTGACACATGATTGGTCGATCGATTGTGGATCGGGCTTGTCGATCCGCTGTCCAGGAGGTGCTGCGATGAGTTGGGTGTGGCGGAGATCGGAACTACCGAATCTCAAACATGCTCCCGGCCTCAACAGCTGGAAGAAGATGTTGATGATGAGCCTGTAACATTCAAAACAGCCAATTTTGCGATTGGCCTGGTTAAGATAGTGGTGGCGGTCTTGAGCGTCACCACCCTGGTCAGTCCATCCTTCCCTGAGTGAAGGGTGAGAACCCGAGCAAGTGGCCACTTGCTAGGGGGAAACCGCTCATCGGTGATGAGCACCAGAGAGCCGACCTTGATGGCGTTGGATGGATGATGCCACTTCGAGATTGAGAGCTGACGTTGCAGATAATGAGATGACCATTGAGTCCAGAATTGTTGAGTCTTCTGTTGGATGAGTTGCCACCGCGCTGATGGTGAGATGGATGTGTGCTCCACAGAGGGTTCAGGTAGAGCTGAGAGCGGGTGGCCAATGAGGAAGTGAGCAGGAGTGAGCGTTGCGACGTCATCAGGATCGTCGCTGAGGGGCTCGAGAGGTCGTGAATTCAACAGGGCCTCAATCTGCGTGAGAAGTGTGCTGAACTCTTCGTAGGTGAGTGCTGTTTCACTCACTGTTCGCCGAAGATGATGTTTCGTCGACTTCACCACAGCCTCCCATTTGCCTCCCATGTGTGGTGCGGCTGGAGGGTTGAAACACCAGCGAGTGTTGTCGTTGACCAACAGCTGAGCGAGAGTTTGGTGATCTTGAGAGCCCTGAGTGAACATCCTCTTGAGCGTGGCATCTGCTCCTATGAAGTTGGTGCCACAATCTGAGTAGAGGGAGTGAGGAATTCCTCTCCGTGAGATGAAACGCCTGTACGTGGCTATGAAACCATCTGTGGAGTAGTCGGTGACTAGCTCGAGATGAACAGCTGAGGTGGTGAGACAGACGAACACACAGATCCATCCCTTGTGAGTCTTGGCGCCTCGCCCTTTCCACGTCCTTAAGGTAACAGGACCAGCATAGTCCAGTCCAGTGTTGGTGAATGGGCGTGTGGGTGTGACTCGTGAAAGAGGTAGTTGGCCCATCAGTTGATGGGCACGGATCCCCCTTTGCCGAGCACACACAACACACCGTAGAATGTGAGATTTCACTGGAGCTCGACCACCGATGATCCAGTAGGTCTGTCTGATTTGAGCGAGCGTGAGCTGAGTCCCTCCATGGAGAGTTTCTCGGTGAGCTTGATCTATAATCAGATCGGACAGACGTGAGTGACGAGGCAAAATTGCAGGATGCTTACTTCCATATGCAATGTGAGCGTTGTTGAGTCGGCCCCCGACTCGGATCACTCCTTCTTGGTCGATAAAGGCCGTGAGCCTATTGAAGATGTGAGAAGATGGCAGCGTCGCGCCAGAGTTGAGCGTCCTCATTTCGTGTGCGAAGTAAAGGGACTGCGTCGCTTTAATCCAGAAGATCCTGGCCCTCTCCAGATCCTCGGGCGACTGAACGATGAGTGGTAAGGAAATCGTTGACCTCCTTAAATGTGACAGAATTCTGAAACAAACTGAAGTGATACGAAAGAGTTTGTTGAGAGATGAGTATTTGTAAATGAGGTCCCAGTGATATTCGAGTTTTCGAATGTTGAGCAAATTTGAGATTCCAGGACGAGCTTCCTGCATACTTGGACTGTCCTTCAATGTAGGTTGAGAGGGCCATGAGTCACTGGGTTGAGTGAGCCAAGATGGTCCCGTCCACCAAAGCTCGTGGTGTTCAAGCTGATGTGTTGTTAGGCCTCGAGAGGCACAGTCAGCTGGATTCGCCGTTCCAGGAACGTGTCTCCAATGTGCGTGTGGAGTGAGCTCTTGAATTTGGGAGACACGATTCCGTACGTAATCCTTCCAGCGTGAAGCATGTGATTTGATCCATGAGAGTGAGATTTGAGAGTCCGTCCACAGATGAGTTGTAGAGATGTTGAGTTGAAGAGTAGCTTGAACATACTTCGTGAGCTTTGCCAGCATTATAGCTGCAGTGAGTTCGAGCCTTGGGATTGTGAGTTTCTTGAGTGGTGCTACCTTGGTTTTGGAGCACACTAGTGTCGACACTTTGTGAGCTGTGGACGGTGTGGACACGATAATGTAAATTACCGCTGCCATGGCGAGCTGAGAGGCATCAGAGAATCCATGTAATTCCACTGTCGAGTAGGAGAAGGTGTTGAACCACCTTGGAATTGAGAGCCTGGCCAGGCTTGTGAGATCTTCTCTGATGGTGAGCCAGTGAGCAGTGACTTGGGAAGGCAGTGGGTCGTCCCAGTTCAGTTTGTGCAGCCACAACTCCTGCAAAAGTGCTTTTGCCCGAATGATGACTGGAGCTAAGAAGCCGAGTGGATCAAATATCTTTGCTACTTCAGAGAGAATGAGACGTTTAGTGAGCCTTGAGTCGTTGAGAGGTTTTGTCGAGAATGAGAAGTTGTCAGTGAGAGCGTTCCACTGTAATCCGAGGATTTTGGTATTGCAGTCGTCAAGTGCGATGTACGAATTGCTAGCTCGCACGTCATGAGAAATTGATTCAAGCAATGGAGGGTAGGTTGATTGCCACTTGGCAAGTGGAAAACCTCCCGCCTTGCACAGGTCATTTAATTGTTGAGCAATTGTAATGAGCGTCTCACCTGTATCGGCGCCGCCGAATATGTCGTCGACGTATCTAGCATGAGTGATTGACGGTACTGCCAGGGGAAAACGATGTCCTTCGTCTTCGACCAACTGCAGTAGTACTCTGACAGCGAGAAACGGCGCAGCCTTGGTTCCATAAGTGACTGTAGTGAGTTTGTAGGGCACCTCCTTTGAATCCTCGTCAATCCACAGTATCCTCTGGAGGTCCTGGTCGTCTTCGCAAACCTTGATTTGTCTGTACATTTTTGTCACGTCTGTGGCGAAAATGTACTTGTGCTGGCGAATCCACAGCAGCACATCCGAGATGTTGAGTAGAAGGTTCGCACCAGTATGCATGAGATCGTTGATCGAGTGCCCCGTTGAGGTTGGGCTTGAGCCATTGAAGACGACCCTCAACTTCGTGGTCTGACTGTCGAGCTTGAGCACTCCATGATGTGGAAGATAAAAAACAGAGTGAGTATTAGGTGAGAGTGAGGGAGCTCTTACCATATGATGGAGTGCCTCATATTCCTTCAAGAACCCTTGGTAGAGATTGCGATATTCAGAATCTTTGTTGAGCTTGTTGAGTGTTCGCTTCAGACAGGCATGGGCTGTCTGGTAGGAATTGCCCAACAGACTTCGAGATGACTTGAGAGGGATACGTACGATGTACCTGCCTGTAGAATCACGAGTGTGTGTCGCCCGAAAGTGATCCTCACATTCTTGTTCTTCAGGGGTGAGCTTTGAGGGCGTATCTGTTGGGAGCTCTTCTTGAATCCAGAATTTAGCCAATAGATCTTGTATTGTTTTGTCGCTGTGCTGCATGACTGCAGCTGTGTGCGACGAGCTGAATTGAGACTGAGGTGTGTTAATTGGCCCAAGAACGAGCCACCCAAAGATTGAGCACTGGGCAATTGGCATTGAAGGGTCACCCTTTATGAGGTTAGGTTTTATAATTTTCCCATATGAGTCTGCACCAATAATTATGTCAATAGGCCTAGGTTTTAGAAAATCTGGATCAGCTAACCTTAACCTGGTGAGATGTGGCCAATCTTGACGTGGTGCTTCAACGGATGGTAGACTGGATGTGAGAGTTCGCAGAACGTGAGCTTGAGTGGAGACCGTGGAGGAGTCGTAGCTTGATCGCAGAGTGATTGACACGACGCCTCGAGTGTGAGTAGTCTTGTTGCCTCCAATGCCAATAATTGAGATGGATGAGTGGGTTCTTTGAAGATTAAGTTGAGTGATGAGCTCCTCCTTGATGAAGGTGAGCTCTGAGCCTGAGTCGATGAGTAGCCTGACTGGCAGCGAGGCCACAGGTGTGATGAGCTGTGCGTTAGCTGTTGCTAATAGGGTGAGCGTGAGCGAGGTTGCGTGGCAACCAGTGGCTGGGTGAGACGGAGCCGTATGAGTTGGACCTGTTGAGCTTGAGCTTGGTGAGTTGAGTGATAGTGAGGTGACGACTGCACCAACGCTTCAGTAGTCGGGTTCAGCCTCTGACTTCTTCTGTTCGGTATGAGGGGCTTGATGAGCAGGGCTGGGCTCGATCGTTGACCTGGGCTGAGGTTGAGCTGAGCCTTGAGTAGTCGATGGCTGAGGAGGATGCAGCATAGAGTGGTGCTTTGCCCCACAGGTCTTGCACCGATGAGCCGATTTGCACACATCTGTGCTATGTCGACCACAGCAATTTTTGCACAGTGATCGAGCGACTATGAAGCTACGACGCTCGGTCACTGGCGTTTCCCTAAATTTAGGGCACATGACCACGAAGTGGTCAGCGTGGCACCAGTCGCAAGGGTACCTCGTCGACTGGGCCTTGGACGACGTCGATTGTTGAGCTTTTGCCTGCGTCGCAGGGTGAGCAGTGGTCCTCCTCAAAGATGAGCGAGCAGTGGAGGTTGAAAGGGCCGCTGGCTTCTTTAATGTGGCCTCCATCTGCTCCAAAGCGCCACCTTTTGTTTCCACAAAGGCTAGCAGAGCCTTGTAGCTGGGGCACTCTGTTGAGCTGGCGAGAGAGGTTTCCCAGGCCTCTCGCGTTACCTTGTCAAGGCTATTAGTGAGCACATGCACTAAGAGGCAATTATGCATCTCCTTGTCCGCACCCAGCGCGATGAGTGTCTCGTTCACCTCGTTGATGGTGGCAGCCAGGTCGTGGAGAGCAGGTGCCGATCGTGTTGAGATCGGCGAGATGGAGAGCAGCTTGTCAAGCTGCTCCTTGATGAGCAGCCGCTAGTTGGAGAAGCGCTTTTCCAGGTAGTCCCAAGCAGCCTGGAAGGATGAGCCTCGAAGAGGAAAGGCGTTGACCCGTCGGGATGGTTCGCCTGTCAGACTTGCCCTCAAATAGCAGAGGCGGTCTATCTCTGCAAGCCCCGAGTCTTTGAGAATGAGCGAGGTGAACAGCTCGCTGAAGGCAGGCCATTCCACAAATTTTCCCCCAAATTTGGGAATGGCCAGCTCCGGGATTTTGGCAGCTCTGCTGGCCCTCACGTCAGAGGTTGAGTCGTTGTGAGCGGATGAGCTGAAATGTCCTGCGTTTGAGCATTGAGAAGTCATGCGTTTGAGTGCCCTTTTTAACTGAGCCACGAGTTTCATCTCACGACCCAGGAGGTCTGAGGCGAAGTACTCATGCGAGAGGCATTTCACCGGCCAGAATTCTTCCATGTGTGCGTGCTCGTTGAGGAACGCTTTGTGCAGCTCGGTGGTGCTGTCCAGCAGCGACTGCACCTCGTCGAGGGACGTCGACTCGGGATCTTTGGGGATCTCATCTCGCAACGCTTGTAAGGCCTCGAACCGACTGACCTGTGATTTCGCCTTTATGATGAGCGGAGCCGGTACCGTTGATGGGGACGAGGATCTCGACCTACCAGCGCGTTGAGTCGGTGGCTCTATGGGGACCAGGAGACTGACCTCGGCGACCTGCCCTCCTTGAGGGTTAGGTGACGGCGACCGGGACCGGGTCTCTGAGCTGGTCTTGGTGGTGTTGTTATCTCCGTCGGACATGATGAGATGAGATGTGCACTGATTGATGAGATTGAACTGTTCTGGGTGAGCACTGCACAGAACTTCACACAATACTCCGGCTCGAAGGACCAAAAATGTTCGCGAACGAGATCGCGATGAGCGTGAGCTGCCGGTTAAGATGAGTAAAGAACGCACAGTTTAGATGAGCAATATACAATTATTTTATTTTACACTCGCCGAGTGAGTCACAATGTTAAATGGTGAGCGGGTGAGTCTGAGCAGATGCACGTTGTGCGGATAATGTACAGTTATTATATCGTTGAGCTAAAACGCAACCGACGCACACGTGGCCGCGTAACAAGCCGCGATCCACAATCGATACACGACTAGTCTGAGCACTGTATTGAGTTGAGCTGTGAGAAATTAAGAGATTGAGCCCTACAGTGAGCAATTTTGTGAGAATTCACGAGTTACAATGTAATCTAAACGTTCAGAGAACCGACGCGTCCGTACTTGTACTCTGCGTGAACAAGAATAAGAGCAATATGGCCGATCGATTTCCGTTAGTCGTCTTCTCCAAAAGTCTGGAGGATCGAGCGACGTGGGGAAATGCGATTGGCTGAGCGTTCTGTCGCTGACACATGATTGGTCGATCGATTGTGGATCGGGCTTGTCGATCCGCTGTCCAGGAGGTGCTGCGATGAGTTGGGTGTGGCGGAGATCGGAACTACCGAATCTCAAACATACACCAAAATGTAAAGTTGATGTTGTCTGCGATTAAAACACCGGGAATATCACATCGGACCGATTCAAATATTATAACAAATTATAAAGATATTTTAATGAAAATTATATGTGACTCACCAACTTCTTCGTGTCATTTTGGAAAATGCAATTCTTGCCCCGGGTTTGATGATATTTATTCACAATTTGAAATCTTTTTTGATAATAATTACATAACAAATGTCACTTATAAAAGTTGGACCCATACTGATAGATCTTCTTTACTTACGGTTACATCTTCGTGTGACGATTTTTTACAACACTTGCGTGAAAAGATTGCCACTTTGCAGCCACACGATTACATTGCTAAATCGCAGAGTTTGTATTTAAATAAAATGAAAGAATCGATAGATAACGGTAAATTCGTAATCATTGGCGATTTTGCTGAAAATTATAGTTTTGTAGTACAAGATGAAATACAGAATTACTATTGGAATAATAAACAAGTTACTATTCATCCTTTTGTAATATATAGCAGAGATGATAAAGGTCAAACTCATTAGAATTTTGTTATCATTTCTGAAAGCTTAGAACATAATACAGCTGCTGTTCACTTATTTCAAAAGCGATTACTGAAATACCTTACAGATATATTTCCAGGAAAACTTAAAAAAATTATATACTTTTCCGATGGAGCGGCTGCACAATATAAAAATAGAAAAAATTTCTTGTTGTTGTGTTGCTGCTGAATGGCATTTTTTTGCAACGGCACACGGTAAAGGACCATGTGATGGAATTGGAGGTTCCGTAAAAAGACTTGCAATGCGCGCAAGCTTACAAAGACCATTAAATAATCAAATTCTTACACCCCGAGATTTATTTGAGTGGGCGAAGACATCTTTTACAAATATTACTTTCGATTACGTAAGTCAGGATGAACAAACAGAACATGCTACCACCTTAGAAGCTCGCTTTGCAGCAGCATTACCTATCACTGGCACTAGAAGTTTCCATAGTTACACGCCAATCTCAGACAAAAGAATTTTATGCAAAACTTGCTCGCATGATGAAGCTGGCACTGTGTTCAGCACAATGAAATAGTTTCGACCGTTTTCTTACTTGCATCCCATAATCTCACCATTCGAAGTGATCCTATCCATGCCAACCTTCCTAATCCATCCTTATCCACTCCTGATGGAAAGAACCCACCACCTTCTCGTGGTTTCCATCGAGCAATGGCACTTTTTCAACAAATAATCAACGTACAGTCAAGCTGGTACTTATAAATTTGATTATTATAAAAAAAGTAGCATTGGCCAAGAGTGGGTTAGTAAAATTCTTCTGCAGGTATAAATGACACCCTCGTGATGGATACGTGAGCCATCGGTATTGTTTCTACCGTTGTAAGACCTGATTGAAGTAATATAGGGTGCAAGGGGTACGGTCAGGCGACCGTAATAGCGGAGCGCGCGGCGAGCTTACCTGAAACGGCGCGCGCCGCTGTCTTTAACAGCTTCCTGCGACGTTGAATATGCAAAGCACCAACAAAAGATTGACTGATTTTATAGAAAATTCTTCAGCGAATACGGTGGTATTTTTTTCGGATTTTTAAAAACGTGACCTTGAGCCTCAATTTGCAAAATAAAACTTTATTTATAATTTTCATTATTGTAAAAATGATTTTTTAACCGGAAACAAAAATATTCAGAAAGGCCGATCCTTCCACATTAAAATGCCGTAAGAACCAACTAAATCCGACAAATAGTTTCCGAGATAAAAATTCATAAGTACAACCCATTTTCACGAAAATAGGCAAAAATCGCAAAATTCAAAGCCCTGTATTTTTTAAACAAACCCGAAATCGACAAAATGATGAATTAAACCCCCCCTAATTTCACTAGGACTACAACATATTCAAGTTTGAACAAAATCCGAGACATCGAGGGAAAAAAGTGATCGACTTGGCGTGGAATGACCCGAATACAGCCGATTTAGTTTCAAGATCTGAATACAAAAAGTATTATTGCATTGCCGAAAAAATATATGACATCCATTGGTTACGTATATATATTTCGCGCGAGCAATAAAACGTAGTTGTTTTTTTAATGGAATTTTCTATTCTTTTCAATGGATTATGGATGCACACCCTTATTCTAAGTATACTGTACTTAGAACCATATTTTAATCGCAATTTTGGAAGACACAATGATCTGTTAAAGTGAGTCGCATAAGCTGGATTTCACAGTTCGACCATCTGGTGCGTGACACGCGTACTGTGCTTGTTCGGTATGGATTAAGTAAATGTTTTGATTAGCAAATAACATTTAATATATTAATTTGACCCTTTACCTGCACAATAAAATTTGCAAAGGAAATTAGTTTAGAAATAGTATTAAAATAGTCCTTATAACAGTTCGGGCACTCGAGACTAATTCTAAGAAATGTAAACTATTCATAACGAATACATTGTTAATTCAGGAGCTCAACTTAACTGTAAACATTCTTATTATAAATATATAGGTGGTTATATGATGAAAATGAAAACTATATTGCAGTCTTTAGGGAAATAAATATGTCTATAACATAGGTGTTTTGATTAATCAATTAATCGTGATATAAATACATAGTTTTGTCTTGTGGCTGGTTCTTAGTTATAAACTGCAATGACTTGTGCACATTCAAGATTTATTCACTTCCATTATTTTATGAATTCTCAGAATCTTAGTTAAACAAACAAGAGGTTATTACCCACAAATAATGTTTAAGATGAATAAAAAAATCTATATCTGTTTCTGTATATATATACAGTATACATGCATCGTTGGCCTTTCCATACGGCTTCATTTGGGAATTATGAGAAACAGAATATACTCGTCATTCCTGAAAAATCTTGTTATTGTATGTTGGACAATTAAGAGGATCGCTGTGCGTCCTGGATCTCTTGTTGCTTCCCCATTGAATTTAATTCTTGAGATTTGTGGGTAATTCTGCAGTATAGGGGAGGCAGCTCCGATGACCTTGACCGTGACATATGTCATCAAGGTCATCACACTGAACAACTATTCCGTATAACTTAATCGACGGTCATTGTATATTAAAAAGTTATTAGAAAAAGAAGGTTCACAAAGAGCACACCTCACCGATTTTGATGATCTTGAAATATGTCGTCATGTCATCATTTTGAACAACTTGCCCCTATAAATGTTACCATCGCTCGGCGTTATTCATACAAATATTATGGTATTTATTCGGAATCAGGTACACCCGTGCCGATCGTTTCCGTGGTATCGGTATAGGTTTGGGGAGAGATCAAGGGGGGGGGGGATGCTCGCCGTCAGAAGCTGTGGGCCCACAGCTTCGTGTATGTGGTCCAAAACAAATTTATAAAAAAATAATTAACAATAATTTTTTATTAATATCGCGGATACTAACAAATACCCGGAATTAAAATTTTATTTTTGGGGTCAACTCTACATACGCGTAGCTGCCCCCCCCCATCTGTCACCAAACCTATACCGATACCTCGTGACATATACTGAAGTATTCTAGAATATCCATTTATATAGGGTTATCCAATTAACTCAGAACCCGTGCGTGCGCGAACAGGTAGTGAAGTAGTTAGTCCTTGCCCCAAAGAAAAATTTGGATTTTGTAACGCTTTCTTCAGGGTTTTTGCGGCATTTTCCCCTGAGCCTCGGGATAAATGCCGAGGCAATTATCTGAAAAAGGCCACGCAAAGTATCTGTTCTCACGCGCGCGGATTCTGAGTTAAATGAATAAGACTGTATAAATATACAGTATTGTCTCCGTGTGTGCCCGGTGGTCGGGACTGGCGTTGGGCACTCAGAATGCGCAGATCCCTAATTCCGAGTGTGCGTTTCTCGCTTCTTTCTGGCCGAAGGAGTGAGCGAGATGGACCGGTTTTCTTGCGCGCGGGCGTGCGGGCACTCAGATGGAATCGTGACTGCCCAACGCATGCGCGCGACGATCAGATAGCCAGGCACGGCACAAGTCTTTTTTGCGCCCTAGACAAACTTTTCAAATTACGCCCTATATTATAATACATTTATTTGAGATTATTAATAACCTTACTTTGAATTTTTATTCGTAGTTTAATCCACTTATAGTACAACTTGTAATATTTAATTCTAAAGTTTATTTTCAGCAATAGCAGCAATGAAAATACATACCATTTTGCACCTCTTGTCGACTTTCTGCCCTAGGCAGACGTCCAATTTTGCTTATAGGGACGAAAGTCGACAAGTGGTGCAAAATGGTATGTATTTTCATTGCTGCTATTGCTGAAAATAAACTTTAGAATTAAATATTACAAGTTGTACTATAAGTGGATTAAACTACGAATAAAAATTCAAAGTAAGGTTATTAATAATCTCAAATAAATGTATTATAATAAAGGGCGTAATTTGAAAAGTTGGCCTAGGGCGCAAAAAAAACTTGAGCCGGGCCTGCGTCAAGTTTTTGCGTTGCTGTTTCGTGCTTCCGTATGTGCCTGCGACCATCGCGCACGCCCGTCGCGCACGCAAAGGACGGAGTGTCACGGCGCCCGAAAGACGGAGGGAGACAAAACATGAACGCTGTCGTCTGTCTCGTACTGTCCTCGCTCGCTTTTAGGGGCTCTCGCTCGCTCTCGTTCCATCTCGCTCTCACCTTCGCCGGACAAGAGTGAGACAGAAGTGGTGGGGATAGCGACAGGCCTACATCGTGTACACCAAATCGGGTACATATGGAGACAATACTGTATCTCAAAACCTGTAATAGACCGCCGATGAAGCTATAAAAAAAATTATTCAGGTTCATGTCCTTGAAATCGGAGCTACCTCCCCTATACTACATAATTACTCGCATTTTATTTTATTTTAATATACGTTTTGTTAATTTGTAATATCTCACGATTTTTGACTAACACTTATGTTCACCAATTAAGGTAAATGTACCAGTGCCCGGCCATGTCCCAGTACCTGAACAGCAATGCGAATTTTATTTATTTTTAAGCTGAATTTTTAATATAATTCAAAACAAAAAATAGCACCATAATGCATAAGTATTGAGCAATATTAATTAAATTCATTATTATAGAAAATTAAAAATCGTTAGATAGAAATAATTATTTTGTAACACACTTCGTACGCATAGCAGATTCCGAGAAATTTCTTTAGCTTCTGTCAAGACACTTCTGTCATTTACTAAGCAAAATATTGACAGCATTTCGTATTTGTATATTATAATAGTACATTATTATAATAGTAAATAGATTTAAATTTAGTTTAAGATAGTTAAATTTGCAAGAAAATTAATATTTTTTTAAACAAGACTAAGTTTATTTACTGGTACAAGAATTTCGTGAAAGTAAGTAATTTAAACATGCATTTTTAGGTTGTCCACTTACTGGGACGACATAATTCAAGTATTGGGACATACAGTTTTAGGTTGTCCGGTTACTGGGACATATGCATTTTTTCGTATTTTCATTAATAAACACGTCTATTATAATACATAACCTTTTTTTGCAGTTTCCAATAGTATAATATTGTGTTATCTATCACATTCCAACAACATTTTTTTATTTCATGATGGTTTTACAAATTAAATTAGGAGACAAACTTTGCCGCTATTCCTTAAGCCCCTTAAGCGTCCGGGTATTGGTACATTTACCTTACAAATGTTTCTCAAGTTTTGGAATAAAAATAAATGCATTATTGTTTGCATGTAAATATAGATGTTCTTAAAAAGCGTAGTGTTAATAATGTTTCTAATCAAATTAGATTAATTTATTTCATTAAATTACACATAAGATGAAACAATCAAAGCTAATACTTCTTCTGTTTTTCTAATACATGATTCTTCAATAGTACAAATATAACTTAAACTATAGCATTACTTATGGGTAAACATGGCTTTTATTTATTTTTGAATAAGGATTTACTTAATTAATAAATCAAATACATTACTGTAACGTACACTTAAAGAAAAATGTTATTCACATTTTGTTCTGTAATTATAATTATTATCCGTTGATAATAAGCAAAATCTCGTATATGTTGTAAAATTAACCAAGTCTTTATTTAGTTTTTATAATTTCCATTTATGTAAATGGGCACAGATACGTTTTCTCTACATGAAATAATACAACCACCATTCTCATTGGGCATGATTAATTTTTGTCATGACACCTATACATTAGTTTCTCCATTTTGCATGGTTTGCGCTTATTTGATAATATTGGAGTTAATATTACTAAATATCTTAAAGTATGTATAAGTACCTGAAATTTTCTTGTTATTTTTCCTTTGACCTAAATAATTATATGACAATAAAATTCAATGAAAATGAGCCATGTTTGCCACAGAAAGACTGATAAAGTACCTGAAAAACCCTACCAAAATATATGTAACAAGGCTTATAAATAAGAGTTTTAGAGTAACCATTAGTATTATCTTGCTGTTTTGAAAAAATAACGTTAACAGAAAATACAAAGAAACAAATAATTTGAAAGGTCCGCGCACACATATCCGTTCCGTGTCAGTTCCGTATCCGTCCGGTGTCCGTCCGTATTCGTGCAGTGTCCCTAATTTTATTGACAGGAGTAGGGAGTCGAGACCGATAGAATTTCGGTTTCGGTCGCGGTCGCGGTCAGTGAGACCGACCAATATGACATTTACGGTTCTCTCGACCGAAGTAGAGAGCGACGAGCGGTCAGAAGTTTTCTCTCGACCGAAACTCGAGAGAGAATTTCTCTCGGTTTCTTTCGGTTGACCGAAAGTCTCGACCGGTCGCAATCGGTCGAGTTAATTTATGGAGAGGTTTCTGTTCCTCTCCATAAATTACGAGTCGTAGCCGTTCGGAGGGGTTCGGTTCTGTTCGGGTCGGTTCAACCTAGGTGAATAAGCCGGAAAGGTATGGATGCTGTTCCTGTTGCTCACACTGTTTGTCACTCTCCTGACGGGTTTGTTGATAGCAGACTTTTGCAGTTATTTGTTACTGTAACACTGTCCATTCCAAACTATGTCTATCTGCCGAGATATTATTGTATTTCAAACACTAGTTATGTATTATTTTAGTAGAAGCAGTTAATATAAATAAAGACAGTGTTACAGTGCCTTGTTTCACACGTGACGGCACGGCACGGCAACGGCGCCGTTTATACGGCGAAAGGAACGAAAATCATATGGAGACCTTTCACACGTGCCGTCGCCACATAGACGGCAAACGGCCGCCGTGATTTCGGGCTGGCCTGTTTCACACATTCGGCATGTTTCACACATGCACGGCACGGCACCGTTTATACCAGCGCTGTCCAAGGTCGCTTACGCGTAAGGCCGGGGTTCTCCCACTCTCGTCCGCGTTGTCAGGGATACCACGCGACGCTAAAGAGGCGCCATGACAGACCAGCGCGTCCGTTGTCGAGCGAGCTCGGACGCCCGATACGACATGTGTATTAGTGACACGCAGCGTCACAGCCAGCCAATGCTACTACTTCCCGCGAATTTCGGATTATTCGTCTTTTGTTTAACGTCTGAGGAGGTCAACATGGGCGAAGACGCTAGCCCGTCATGGCCTTCTTAGCGTCGCGCGGTCTCCTTGACGATGGAAGGCACGCTGTGCGAGAGAAAGATTGGAAGGGGAAGGTGGCGCGTGAGGGGCCCCTACGCTGGACAGCGCTGGTTTATACGGTAAAAGGAACGAAAATCATATAGAGACCTTTCACACGTGCCGTCGCCACATAGACGGCGAACGGCCGCCGTGATGTACCGTGCCTCCCCAATACAATGCACGGCAACCGTGACCTACTTGTAGTAATAATTTTTTCTCATTGATAATATGTAACGCACTCGTTATGAACAAAAGCAGTTATTGATGTTGTTAGTAACAGGAAAATTGAGAAACCATATTCAATATCGAGACCTCACACCGAAGACATATTGAAGAATCTGCAAAACGTCAAAACATTGCATAGGTTGGTCACTTGTATTGTAGCTTTCACACGTGCCATGAGTAGTTGACCCGTGTTATATTATAGTTTCTTTATAGAAAATGGAAGACTTAAATCTTGACCTTTTGATTTCACTAATCGAGCAAAGACCTGTCATATGGGACAAGACCTTGTACAGAGAAAAAAAGGAGACACAAAAGGCATGGAAAGAAGTTTTTATTGAACTCAGAAGTGACTTTGAGGAGTGTGCAGCCATAGAAAAGAACGATTTCGTTTAGGTTCAAAATTATTACTACAAGCACGCAATAAATACGAAGTTTTGTAGTAGTCTCATTCTTTTATATGTATGTTTATTTTCTTATTGTTAATGGTGAATATACAGGATTAGTTATATACATATACTATATTCAAAACAGTAGTAAAATTATATTTTTGAAAGTTGCCATTCTACAGATCCAACGTCTGTTAAGAAGTAATCAGATAAGATATTTCTCACATCATTTGGCGAAATTCCCCCACGCGCTACTCTTTGTCGAGGCATATCAGAAAGTCCTGTTATCGTCATTGTATCCTCTACTTTGTAGCAATTTCTATCCCGAACATAGTTGTGCAAAACAACACAAGCCTTGACAATGTCAACAGCAAAATTAGGCTCCAAGTTTATAGGCCGATGAAAAATCCTCCATTTATTGCTTAATATTCCAAATGAGCATTCTACATATCTCCGAGCTCTACAGAGACGGTAATTGAAAATTCTTTTTTTCACCGTCAAACTGTGTCCACCATACGGTCGAATTAGGTGTTTGTCGAGGCCGAATGCTTCATCCCCCACCAAAAAAAAAAGGTACCTTAGGACTTAACGACCCTGGAAGACATCTTTCTTCAGGAATTTCTAATTCTTTATTTTTCATTGCGGTCCAGTGCGAGGATTTCTTAAATATGTTGGAATCACAATCTTTCCCATAACTTCCGATATCAACGTAAACAAAACGGTAATCCGAGTCTGCTACCGCCATCAAGACCACAGAAGAGTAGCCTTTGTAATTAAAATACATCGAGCCAAGTGGGTTCACTATTCTGATATGTTTCCCGTCAACAGCTCCTAAACAGTGGGGGAAATTCGCTCTTCCTTCGAAATCTGATGCAATTGTTTCCCAACTCTCTTTACAGAGTACGGGAAAACATTCCGAACGCATAACACTCCAAATGGCACAACATATTTCTCTTACAATTTTGCTTATTGTAGAAATACCAAGTCGGTAACTGTAGTGTAATTCTGTGAAAGTACAACCGCTCGCCAGATATCTGAAATAATTAAGAATATTATGGGGTTAATTTGATTTTGTGCAGTCCAGGCCGTGATGAAGAGGTGGATTAATGTGAGGGATTCCTTCAGAAAATCTTGTAATAAGAATAAAGAAGCTAAAAAATCTGGAGCGGGAGTAGCAAATGGAAAACCATATATTTATGATAAACAATTACAATTTCTGATGAAAGTATATGAGGAACGCCCGACTGAAAATTCATTGACGGATAGAATTGCTGACGCAGGATCAGCAAATGCAGGAGCAGCTAATGCTGAAGTAGTAAATGTCGACACATTAGAAAATTCGCTGCAAAACGAAAATATTCCTGATAGCAGGAAAGTTACCAAACAAGGGCCCCGGAAACGAAAATTAGACCCGGTCGAGATCGAAATGATTCAGGCTATAAGAGAGAAACCAGATCGGCATTTGTCGTTTTTTAAAGGCGTAATCCCTTCATTAGCCTCATTAGATGAAGATGAAATCGTAGAGTTTCAAATGGAGGTGTTAAGGAGCATAACATCCATCAAACGGCGGAGAAATATGCGTTCAACAAGCATAGAAAGGAATCAACAAGAGGCACCGGCAAGTGGAAGCCAACACAACCACACAACGTGGCCGCCAACATGCAGTACACCAAACATGAATACATTCGATGTTCTGTACAACCAATTAGAAATTTCTGACGCTTCATTCGACGACTCATTCGACTTTTAGATATAAAACGCGTTAGTACTGTTTTTGGAGTACTGCATATTGGTGGTAACATGTTGTGGTAGTGTTGGCTTCCACCACTTGGTGGGGTCCCTCGTTGACTGCTACCTGTACGTGGAGAACGCATATTTCTCCGCTGTCGCTCAGGCGGCAGTTGAATATTATTATTATTATATTATATTATATATTAAAACTACCGTTAAATACACTTTTATTATTAATAAATGTTTCTTATTAATTTATATTAACATTTTTTTGTGTGTGGTTTGTTTCGAAACAGTTTACCACCTGAAGCAGAACACCACAAAAAACGCACATAAATCTGATTCATTTTTTCGATTTGGTTTTCATTTTGAAAAATTGAACGTTCTATTTGTTAAATGTAGTCTTGTTTTACTAACCTAATTGTGACGGCCAACATTTCGATAGGCTGTATGCATTCTCGCATAGCTGTATTTTTGTGCTGAATTGCATCCTTCAGTCGTAGGTGCAACAGATCAAAAGTTATAATTCTCATACGAAAATAATTAAAAAAATTTTCTTCGTTGTTCCTCAAGTCCATAAAGAGAATATAAAATGCCCCAAACTCTTTTCTACCCATATTTATTGGGTGAACCCACCAAATTTTATTACTCCTTCTTTTTAATCGTCTGTATAGAAACAGCATCGCTATAACGCGTTCACGCTCCATGTTGAAGCCCTACTGACTTGGAATACCGTCTATGAACCGTGAATTGTGCCAAAGGTCTGTTTTTGTCGAATAAACGGTGCCGACAATATATGGGGGTCGTAGTACTCATGTAGTATAAAAGTTTTTAACGTACGGAGTAATCAATATATATACCATCTACAGTACTTTAAATCCAAGAAGGTTCCGTGGGCACAACGGTAGCGCGTCAGATTGTCATGCGGGCGGTCCGGAGTTCAAATCTGTCGTAACCGATAACTTTTTTTATTTTTTTTTAACAGTTTTTCGTTGCCTCAAAGTTGCCACCTTCAGAGTGGTGGTAATGGCGTGCGTAAATTGAACAGCGTCAGTTCACGCACACTATTACCACCACTCTGAAGGTGTTTTTCCCTCTCCACTGTTAAGCGTAATTGCTCCTCACCCTGCTTGGAATACCGTCTATGAACCGTGAATTGTGCCAAAGGTATGTTTTTGTCGAATAAACGGTGCCGTATAAACGGCGCCGTTGCCGTGCCGTGCCGTCACGTGTGAAACAAGGCTAACAAATAACTGCAAAAGTCTGCTATCAACAAACCCGTCACGAGAGTGATAAACAGTGTGAGCGACAGGAACAGCATCCATACCTTCCCGGCTGATTCACCTAGGTTGAACCGATCCGAACAGAACCGAACCGCTCCGAACCGCTCCGACACGTAATTTATGGAGAGATTTCTATTCCTCTCCATAAATTAACTCGACCGATTGCGACCGGTCAACCGACCAGTCGGCGGACTGGTCATGCCTTCGGTTTGGTTTCGTTCGGTTTCGTTAGAGGTACGGTCTGAGATTCTCGGTCGAGAGGCAATCGGTCTGGAGTTTCGGTTCCCCTTCACAACCTCTCACTGTTACGGTCACAGTATCGGTCCCTTTTCGCTTCGGTTCCTTGTCGCTAGACCGGTCAAGACCAGTCGGAAATTCGGTTTCTGCTTCGGTCTCGACTTCCTGGACAGGAGGCCTGCTCTGGCCCGGTCAGTCCCAATTCAGTCGTTTCTGCAAACCTGCTGTACAGTTCTGTCAGTCAGTAGATAAGTTCACAATGTAAACAAACATGTTTGGAAACGGTCACTGACCGTTGATCAGAGACTTAGATTTTTGAAGTTTATGAAATACCTAATACATCAAAAGTTCCCCTTTACTGTCTAATGCTGTTTATGGGATGAATCCAATGCTTCCTCTTCGCTCGTTTATTACTACATCATTTGTGTAAAATCCAAATAGATAACGCTTCACTCTCATTCATTTATTCAGAGAAATATTTTGTCCAAAAATGTTGGGGCACGAGAAGATACTTTTTGTTGAAGAACAAATGATCGACACGTATCGCGATACGTGTTTCGCCCCGCGCCGTGTGAAAGAGTCCGCTTGTTTCCACGTTTCATCTGTCGACTTCAGACAAAGAGATGTTTGTGGGGTACACAAAATCAGTATCGCGATACGAGAATCGTCGTGTGAACGGTTCCTATGGAGGCTATAATGAACAATTGAAAATCGGTGCGCATCATACACGTATCGCGATGCATGTATCGCCGTGTGAAAAAGCTCTAAAGTTTGCACGTCCTGTTAAAACGCACATCCAGCTCCATTTCCCTAACACCCAGCATGCATGCATCCGATCATACCCTCTATCTTACCACGCAAAATTCAAATACAAAACTCTTTTCATTACAATCATTAATAATGATCAGAATTATATCATGTTTGGTATCACTTTCATTGCAAAAACTCCAGCAGTCCATTGGTGGTATGTGTATGGAGATCTAATATTAATTATAGAAATTCCCATTTTCATTACTGAGCGGCCTATCGTTGTTCTTGTTTTTATGGCTCTAGGGTCTAGAACCCCCAAAACGCATGGTTCGAGAGCCTCGACTCGAGAACCCTTCACGGTCATAGAAAAAGGTCGTCCCTTTCACCTTTCCGTGATTTCAAGACTCCGTCAGTCGAAACACCCAAATATCGTTGGCAACCAAATTTTAGTTTCACTGAACGGATAGGGGTTCTACACTGACATCTGCTGACATCCGTGACACGGACAAGTGTGCGCTGCTCCATTGTAAAACACGCAAACAATATTTTTTAACACTGATCCTAACGGCCCGGAACTGACGGGTACGGAGAGGCCGTCGAATTTCACGGAACTGACAAATGTGCTCTGCTCCATTCCAAAACAAGCAACCGATACCTTTTACGACCACGTAACTAACACGGAACTGACACGGAACGGATATGTGTGCGCGGACCTTAAGTCGTGTTATTAAGGGAAAGGGCGATTGATGCAAGATTTCAGCGATCCTTAGTGTGTCCTTCTGATATTTTATCTGTATTTCATATTGAATAAACTCATCACCAATTTGCTTTGCAACGTGTACTAAAAGTAATATATTTAGCCTAGTGAAATTAGAAGAGATTAGTATAGAAGTTTCTATTGCACTGGTTGTTACTTATTCTAAAATCTGCTGCTTTTCAATATAAAAAGATTATTTTGTCTAGTTTGAACAGAAATTAATCATTATATAAATGTAGGTTAAATCAATTTTGAGAGGTAAGAGATTTTGATCGTAAGAAATTGACAAAAAAGAAAATATTATAATGAAGGCATAATTTCATTGAAATCCTGAATCCTGATCAGGAGAAGCTCAACAAGTATTAACACGAGTCAAATAATTGTAGTACTCGGAAAAAGCTTTATAATGTTTTCACATTTAACTGTTTTCAATTTCAATGTTCGTAAACATGCAAATTTGCATTCATTCTCCAGAGTGATTAAAAAATTAAATGTCAAAAACGAAAAATACTCTATAGCATTTATAGAGAATATGATAAGAAATTTGCATGTAAATGGATCAATGTGGATTGGTGAATAAAAAATAACTATAAGAAATTTAAAATAACATCTAGACATATGCAAATTGTATTCTAAATCACTTATGGACGTCGAATAGTTGCTTAGATCAAACTAGAACATAAACAAGAAACGAGAGAGAAGAAGGTGATCTTTACATTAGTCCTTTTGTAACTGTATTAGTAGTCAGCGATGCGTCTATCATTCTTTATTTTAATGCTGTGTTAACGTGTTGGATCTATTCAATTACTAAATATAGCTGATCCCGGTTAATCTGATAATATCAGGGTCCGAAGAGTATCTCTCATTCGGGGTGATAGGCAAATTTTACACCTTCGATTTCAGGCAGCACTGAGTTTTATGGCTTTCCGCGCTTGGGAATAGTGAACCAGAGAGACAAGGATAGCACTAGCCGTTAAGAAGAGAAAAATGTCAAGTTCGGCATTTTTCGTGGGATTTTAAAAAAGAGACATCAATCGATTTCTTGTGTTTTCCTGATTAAAAGACACAAAAAACCATGTAAATTGGACTATAATTAATGAAATTACATAAAAAATTCATTTTCATAATTCAGAGCTGACTCCATTGGTAATACTGTTATATCAATACAAAGAAAGAAAAAGAATTTGATTTCTTGATTGAAATGCCCAAGAGACCATAGGCGCGGCGTGACGCGATGCCATTTGGTCTTCACCAAGCGCCGACGCGACGTCGAATTAAAATCAAATTCTCTATTTTTCAAAGTATCGGTATGAAGTAACAGCAATGGATTCTAGGCATTCTCCCGATTAAAACGTAACAAATTCCATGTAAAGCGGACTATTTTTAACGAAGTTGGCTTTAAATTCTGCATATTAACTTTTTATGTAATTTCACTAATTATAGTGGTTTTGTATCATTATTTAATCGGGAAAACACAAGGAATTAATTGCCATTTTCGTCAAGATCCGATGCGAAATGCGGAACTTGTCGTTCTTCCCTTATTAATGGCTACAGCTAACCCCATCTTGCATGTACCCACTGTTCTTGGGCGTTGAGGCCTCTGTTGCGATGGTCCCCACATCCTAAGTAAATAGAAAATGGTAGTGGGGATGATTTTTTATCAGCTTAACCAAGGAAAAATTATAGCTAAATATATTAGAGTATAAAAAAGGCTTTAGTGTATATATATATGTAGTTTTGTAAAATATTAACGGTGTGCGGTCGTCAAAGATAATTGCGTGAATACCCGACAGAGCTGAGCCGACCTGCTATTCGCATCGATGGTATTATGAGTAACTTATGTAGCAACGAGTGACGAGTTTTCACTGAGAAGTTAAAATACCTATTACGACGTAATATTAAGGATAAACAATGCACTCGCATAGCGTACCATACTCGCCATAGAGAGAATTGTTGCATTGAATAGATTGTACGGCGCGTAAATAAGAAATTGACCGTTTTGTTGGGTGTGTAGCTGCATTTACGCATATGTATGTGTGTGTGTATATACACATGCACATGCCACGTATACGCAAAAGCAAAAATGAGTATATGATACATGCGTACTATTTTAAATTATCCATAGAATGTCCTGATATTAAATATTATAACGACATGAATTTGTGTGTTATATTGAATTTCCATTTTCTTCCTCTTTTCCCAATTTTCCATAAATCTGTCATTAATTTGTTGATATTTAAGTGTGTAATTTGCTTTTGGAACATATAGTCAAAGGTACAAAACAATAATGTGGTTTTGTGCAAAGAGTTACATTATTTGGTAATTATTCGGAATAGGGGGTTCCTCATCTATTTCAATTACCTTGAAATATGTAGTTCATAATTCCAAACAACTTTCCCCTATACATTTCCGTGAGGGCGGTCGCCAATTGAGAAATTTAAGACACAAAAATGAGTAGATATTATATGTCGATTCTGGACCAACGTGTGGCGAGGGGGTGAAGCGGGTGCGGGGGCCGCGACTCGTGGAGGTGGGGACCGTGGCCCTGGATCAGTGGAGGGGGAATGGGCCTTGAAAGCAGGTGGAGGGGATACCTCGCTGACACGTCACGCGTCGTATGAAGCGATCCGCAACCCTCTTATCGCCCCAAAGCCATATCGCACCCCGATATCTGCACCGTTTGAATCGGGTGTATGAGAGAGAGAGGTACGATATTTTCGTATATCCCTCTCTCTATTCCTCTCTAGGACCATAGTCAAAACATACGGCGGCACGACGCGTAGAAGATGATGCAAGTCGAAACCTGCATTTTCGTATCGCGTAATCCGATAATAATGCGCGGAGAGGTACGATATTTTGTACGTCTGTCTCTCTCTCGCTCTCTAGGACCATAGTCAAAAACATACGGATAGCGAAGGTCGCTTTCCGAGAATAATGCGCAGCAGCATCGGTGCGGGCAATCTCGAGACCGCGAAATTCAAACCGGACAGCGGCGACGTTTGAACACGGAACGTGAGAGAGGTACGATATTTTGAACATCTCTCTCTCTCTCTCGTTGGCGATGGTCAGAAAAAAACATACGGTGGTACGACGACGCGTAGAAGATGTAAGGTAAATCTTATAGTTTGTTATGGCGCGATAATCGCGTCAAAAACATATCACTGTAACGATAGAAGGTCACTTTCCGAGAATAATACGCAGCAGCAGTATCGGCGCGCGAAAAGTCAAAGCGAATCGGCGCGCTTCCGTTCGCGATAATTTTTTAAGGTAAACTTTCGAGAAGAAGAATGCGCATATGCTTAAAGGCGATCGCGTAGCAGCAGAATATGGTGTGTACCAGATGAAAGCGATGGAATCGAATACTGTTGTCGGCAGTCCGTTGAGCCAGAAATGAGTATCAAGGACATATTCGGTGCGAGAGACGCGATACTATTCGAAATGCGTAATAAGAGGTATAGATGTTTCGAGATCCTGACATACCTAGTGTAAGAAATGAACATCGAAAGAACGTTACATAGTTTTTTTTAGGATAAGTGATATTCTGCGCGGGCAGGAAAGGATCGTGTAAGGTATCAGACAATACAGGTTTTCGTATGAAAAAGTAATGTATTTATTGGAAAAGTATGTAGACATGTATACATTAGTACGATACATAGCGAGCATCGCGTATCATCGAATCCAAGCATAACGCTAATAGTTCACAATCTAACAAAGAATGCGGTTCGAAATATTTGCTTGTGACGAAGTCACGTCACGAGCCGTGCGAACGCCCAGAACCGAGATAAAGGGCTTAGTTCGCGCCACGACCGCTAGGCGGCCGCGGCCCCGAGACGGCTCTCGCAAGCGAAGATGTACGGCCTGTCAATATAACAGCCGCGGCGAGCGGAATCGGGAGCTCTTGTGCATGTCGCTATACCGCTTCACGCAATACATCAAGACGTTCGCTTTTTGAGAACCCGAGGTGTGTCAGTGTCGGTCATTGCCACTACTGTACCATTACCAGTCTCTGTCCGAAATAGGCCAAGATTTATCTCACGCCCTGCCTATGTCAGAAAGGTGTCTCTGCGCCCATTAGGCCGGAACCCTACTGCACTCTGAAACTTTGTTATACGACTCTCGACCGAACGCGCCTCTTAAGGCCATTCCGTGCAGAACGTTACATAAAACCGCATCCCACCTCCTACCGCTCGCCGAAAAGTCGCCGCCGCCGCGAAACGACGCGCCGAAACGCCGACAACTCCGTAGCTCTTCCGCCGCGCTCGGAAATAAATGTAAACACAATCACACAGCTTGACAATAAATACTGTTATTGTTGGAAATACGACTCTACTCATTCGCCGAACCCGGCCATACCGACTGAGTCGGCAACTCATCCATTCTCCGTCCCACCGGTAATCGTTCCGCAACCGAACACGATTACACGCTTTCGGAAATAAGGTTTTCATAATCCGTCGTCGGTGTCGTAGCGGCGCGTATAATGGCGACAAAGGACGTACTTGATGCTTACGGAGTCTAGAATTTCCGACAACCACGAGAAAGTATGATCGATGCAGCGATCGTATTTAAACATTTGGCGTATCGTAGCTTCGGCCATGTAGATGGTGGAACTGCCATCCGATATTTTGGCAATTCCTTGACTGTTGATTCGGGTGAAGTCGATGCGTAAATGATCGACGACGATAGGGTCTTGATGCGACGGAGCTGTGTCGTTACGGAAACGTCCAAGTATCTCCGGTCCTTGCTGCAGTAGAAGTTTCCACGTAGACATGGGGAAACACAGTGCGTTGAATTTGTTGTCGACTATGGCGATTTCAACGCAGCACGAATTCCAATTGCGATGCGTTTGTAGGTAGTCAAGGTCAGTGGGTAATCACGTCCCATGATTCGTACGACGGCTTTCTTCGGCGATGGTGTAGATTTATCGCTGTAAGAAACACGCACAGAGTTGATGAATCGAACGGTTTCGTGTAAATCGACAAGTATGCAAAAGTGTACTACGTACCTTATATTCGAACGACGCTGTGCGGTAGAAAAATTCATATCGTTGCAGCGGCTGAGGTAGTTCTCGTCCATGTAGGAAGCAGCGGTGCAATGTCGCTTGAACATTTTGAATAGACGCTACAGCCGAATCTGCTGAACGGTTATGGATACTAACTGTGTAAGCGCGAACGTACGCGATGTACTGTGGTCCGCAAGACCGATCGGTGTCTCTTTTATAGTGTTTTACACTCACACATGTGTACACGAATAGTTTGATGGTTGTGGAGGTGGTAGCCATCGTCGTAGTAGGAGGAGGAGGAGAAAAATAAAAAAAGAGCTTGTTTTATACGTATAGCAAGTGTATGAAATGTATTTACGCATGTACTATCTTAAAACTGTATATTTTCATACAAAATAATAGTTTAAAAAAACGTATCATCGACGTTGTAGGATGTCGAGGAGGGTAAGAAAGATATACTTCTTCTACGAGCAATAGTATTTTTTTTATGCATATAAATGAGTTTTGTATAAGTTATACGTTTAGAAAGAATAGTAAGAAGAAAAGAAAAATACTGTATACGCTTCGTAGAACAATAATATCAATAATCGTCTATGATGTACGAGGAGGATAAAACCATACTGCACGCGCTCCGTAGAATCTGGAAACAACGACAGAAAGAAACGGTTAGCGGATCGTAGGTTTGTTTTCACATATAATATATAGAAACTCGCCACTCACCGTAAATTTAGGACCGCATGTACATCCAAATTTTGTTAACGTTTTCCAACCCGCACATACAACCGTCGCCGCCGCTTTTGTGGAAAGCGCATCGTACGATGTTCCTTCCAGGCATTGTTTTGAGTGTAGGAACGACCGTGTCAGGCAAGACTCCACCACAATAGTCGCCGTCAACGTGGGAGCCATCCTCGTCGGTGTCGTCGTCGTCGTCGGAGTCGATGTCGTTTTTACACTTCTTCTTCTTCTTCTCGTACATCTCGACGATATCCACGATGGTTGGGTTTGTTCCTAGGAGCAGTTGCGATAACCAGGTCTTCTCGAAGTCGATTCGCACGTCCACCGTCGCGCTCTTCACCGACTCGTTCTGTCGAGAATAATCTATGATCGCGATAGGGGCGTATCGCAAAAATTCGTTCGTGTTCAGCAAAGGTTCGCCGTAGTACGACCAGGTAAATTTCGCGTACATATCGTACAGGAGCGCGTATTTAGATTTATCGAAATCCAGGTTCAGGTAGTCGTACGGATACGTCTCGGAATTCAGAAACAATCGTACGTTCGCGAGTTTGCACGCGTCGAATCTGCTCGCGCTTTTCTGGAGATTGTTCTTTCGATCTGTTTGCATAGCGAATATCACGTATCGCGGTTTCTCGATCTGCGACGAGGCTTTGACGGTCCACGTGTGTTTCGTAGTCTTTTGCAGCAACGGATACTCGTACAGGTCCCACGATCGGAAACTCATCGCGATCGGTCGATCACTTTGCAGGAGACGTAGCATCGCGAGTTTTCGAGTGTCTTCTAACGCGACGTGCGGCATACGACATTGTATCTTGCGTATCTCCAGTTTCGGTAGTATCGCGGAGATCAGAGTGGCCGCGTACATCGCGTTCGTATCGAGTCGCGCGCGAATCAGTATCAACTCGTGTCGCGTGCATCAGGATGCGTCTGTAATCTTCGCAGAATCCCAGTAACGTGTTCATGGCTACACAGAAATTGAACGACGCGCTACTAAAAATGTCGCGGTCGTGCGCGATGGTATGGTCCTAACCGGCGTTCATCAGCGCTTTGTTCCTGTCTACGGACAACGACGCGTAATGTTTCAACGCGGTTGTGATTCCCGGATTCCTGGAACGATCGATCTCCACTCCGTCCAATTCGTATCTCGTCAAACATGAACGCGATGCAGTTGTTGTCCAGAAAAACTCTCGCAGGGGCTTTCGTGTCCTGTTCCGTTGTCGCGGGTGCCATCAACGAGAGACGTCCTTCGACGTATAGATAACTTTCGCACGGGAGCGTGTACACATCTTGTTGCAGAACGGGTATTCTTATCTCATCGTTGTTGTCGAACGTCGTGTTGGTGTACGGATTGTAAGAGTGCACCTCGATCTTCGTGATACGATCGTCGAAAGTCGGTGTACTCGTCACATCCAGTATGGTATACATCGTGTTAGACATGTGTGTGTGTGTGTGTGTATAAGTGGTATGTCAGTACGTTATGACGAATCCCAAGGATCGTAGGACACGCGCGTTTCGACGAGTCAACGGCTTTCCGCTTGTTCCTCTTCTTGTTCCGCTCCCTGTCTTTATCAGCGTTGTCGGTGGCGGTGAAGGTGTTTCGTTTTGGCGATAATGCGTTGCAGAGACCGGAGAAGCGGTAGCAGCGGTGAGCGATGACGATGAGTCGTACGCGTGATCGAACACCAACATGATACATATGCACTCATGTTATCTTATCGCGCGAACGCCGTTGCACGTGCAAGCGAATCGTTATTTCCTCTCCGCGAAAATCTATAGGGCGATCGTATTGATCGACGATGCGTACCGTTAGATCGTGTATCTCTCCCGCAACGATCGACAGGTAAATGACGTGTCGCGGAGTTTCCGATATCTTATATCCCGGGGGCACGCGAGGTGAAAATTCGTGAATCGTGTGTACCGGTTTGTCGTTGCTGTACGCACCGGTAGTGACGTTGTACGTTACTCTGATCACGTTAACGGTTATAATGTTCACGGGTTCGTCGGACTCGTGCCACGTTCTCGGCAATAAGACACGCGTCTGGGAAAATCCCAGCAACGAGCCCACGTTGTTCGGTTTCGTAAAGTCCACGAAGAACGAGCAGCGCAGTTCGCTTTTCATGGTGTTGTTGTTGGCTCGTAGCACTAGTGGATACTCGTCGTCGTCGTCGTTGTCGTTCTCGTTGTCACCGCGTCTTCGAGGATATCGCTCGAGCAATCGTTGCTTCAGGTACTTGGCGATAGCGTCTAATTCGCAGGAACCGTGGGGGATCGTAACGTATTCGCGAGCGACATCGACGCTGGGTAGCGCGGTGTTCGTGTTCGGGACGAAGCAGAATTTATCGTTGCTCGCGTCGATGTTCGGTATTGTTTCCGGCAAGCGCAGAATTTAATAATGCCGGCGATCGGGCAACTCGCTGGGAAGATGGAAGGGCAGCAAAACACAGTCGATGGACACAACACGCTGTATATTTGGTCACTCTATGATCACACAGATGTCGAACAACACGATTGACAGGCACGGACAATAAACTCAACAATGACGAATAGAACACGTAGGCGTGAACACTGATCCACGGTGCGTGGGCGCGTAGCGATAATGGTCGCAAGAAAAATTGGGCGCAATGGGCGCGAAATTTGGCCGTTTCGTGGAACGTGGTTGTCACGACGGTGTTGTTCTCAGAACTAACGGTCGCCGGGCTTGCCCGCGAAGCTCCGTAGCGGTAAAAAAACATTACAGAGGCGCCGCGGGCGACTCATCAGCTGTTGTGATGAGTCAACAGGCACCGGTTCGAATCGCGCGGCGCGGCGCGCTACTTTCGGCCGCAACAGGTATCGTGTGAAACGTCTCCAAGTCGGCGAGTCCTAGTTCGTACTGTCCGTCGTTCAAATCTATCGGTGGAAAATAATTGACCGTCAGCACGCTGCTCCGGCCCGTTAACGTGAGCGTGAGCGACATCGTACCGCGGTAGGTTACGACAGCGAGACTGAGAGAGAGAAAATGACTCGAACGTACGGTTGCGCGCGAATTTATTTAGGTTAGCGTCGAGGCCAAAATTCCAGAGCTTTTTGTCGCAAAAATTGTACGCACAAGTGACCGCAATTGGTCTGATCGAACCGTTGAAAGCGATCGTGATTGTACTTCATCGTGATCGTGGTTGTCGTACCCCGTCCGAAATAATCGATCAGTTCAGCGGGTGGTCGCAAATTCCCAAAACTGGCGAAATACTGCACGCGCGATCCGCGTTTCGCGTACGCCACCCAGTGCGTGCCTTCGCCGCGATTCTCTTCCAGATTCGCGATACCGCATTCGTTCGGTCGTACGCGCGCAGGGAGCGTCTCGCGCATAAACACCCCCCGAAAGAACGGTACGTCGATGCACTCCCGCTCTAATTGCAGGTTAGTCATAGGTGGTTGTCGTAGCTGCTGTCGGGTTATCGCCGCAAGCCTGGTTGAGCGAGGTTTTTTTTTCCTCGACCGTCGTCGTCGCCGTCTCAGGTTCATGATGGCGCACAGTGGGACGAAACGTAGACACCTCTGGACATGGCCGTATCTTTCTTAAAAAACATCCTATTTTGATGAGGTTTAACTTATTTTAAAGGTAAATGATCATACTTTCCGACAGTGAACATAAAAATTGCGAAAAATATTGTTTGCACTCTGTAGCATTTGACAAACATCAACAAATTTTTGCAGCTCGACACACTCTTCTTTGAGGGCGGATTTTACCCCCTGGACACCCATTTCGATAAATGTGATTCAACGAGTCGGAAAGTAGAAAGTTCAAACTTTAAAATGGTTTTTGTTTCACCAACTTTAGATGAATTGTAACAAAATTATGATACTTTGAAAATTTACCAAATTTTAAAATAATTTTGTCTGGTTTTCTGTGCAAATATAAAGGACTTCAGGGGATGAATTATTATTTTCTACAAAAATGAATACGAGAATGGAAGGTAAAACAGACAGTTGGACGAAACGTATAAATTGCTGGACATTCAAACTTCTTGTATGTGACCTATCATATCTTTATCAAAATTAGCATAAATATTACACACATAAACTATTTTATTCTTGTCATTTTTTGTTGATCTTGAACTAATAACCGGTCAAAAACTCAAAAACATATCGAAGATAAATACGTATAGTGATATGTATTAATATGGAAAGTTGCTTACACAAATGCTTTCATAATGCACATTGCAGACACAAGATAAAGTATTTAATGTTCCCCGAAGTACTTTTGTTATTAAATAAAGAAGTCAATGAAGAAAATTTAGAAGAATTAATGGACATGCAGAACACACCAGAATGTGATGTAGACACGGGCAGTGAAACCGGCAAGCCTTAAAAAGGATCTACATAAAATCAGTATTTATATGAAACGGAAATTACTACAAATATTGAAAAGTGTACTTTATTGTCTCAATTTATGCATAGTATTTTATATAAATATTACGTTTGATCATAATTTCGACTGCCCAAATCTATTTCTGAAACATATATTTCTTCTTAAGAAAATAAGAAAGCGATGCGATGCTTCGCCGTTTATTTATTAAGCTTTAATTAACTTTAATAATAATAACCTAATTTTATGAATTATCGTTCGCTATATCATATTTATATTCATTTCCATAAAGACATAATCAATCGGGTACAAAAAAAGGAATGTCTAGATACATATTTACTCGTTTCGTCCCACATGCGTACACAATTTTATAAATTCTGCTCAAAATCGCAAATTCTCGCAGCTGGAGTTTGGATTTTCTAAAACTAGAATGTTTAGTGATTATATGGGTATAAAAATTTTTCTGGAGAATTTTGGACATTTTTTTAAATCGACAAAAAACAATTTTTTTTGACAGGTTGAAAAACATAAATAAAATCATTAAATTTTGGGTTTTTTTGTTATGAACAACTTCTTTACAGTCAACCCCAATGTGTCGTATGATTGTAGAATTTTTTTTCATTATATTAATACTAATTATTTACATTCATATGACAGCCGTCTCCAGATGACAACGTATTTACTGTTAAAAATTCGGGATTTAAAATGTTTAAAAAGTTTCTTTTTTCATAATTTCGTATCCCTTAATACTCCAGGATAATGCCCATATAATTATATCAATAAAAAAAGGTACTTCATATTTTTGCCAATGTCCGGGAATTTGTACGCGTCGTCCCACTGTGCGGCGCCGCGCTTGTACGGTGCCAGATACACTCCTTTCCCTTCCATCTCCCGATTATGACGCACCGTTTCTTCCAGCTGTTTTCGCGCTGCCTTCGCGTCGTTGACCGCTTTGGCGATACCCGCCGCTCCACCGGCTAATGCCCCGATAGCCGACAGAGCGGGCAGAAGAAGCGGGAGAAAGCCTCCGCGTTTCGCTACCGGTAGGATACGGCGTCGTTGTCCTCTGGACTCGCGTTTCCGTCTCGTGGTTCGTCTGCTTCTTCCTCTTCTCATACCCATACCGAGTTTGGTCTTAGCTTTCATCGCGGCCCACACTCCGGTCGCCGCTGTTTTTTCATCGAAAGTCGCGTCGTTCGCGAACACTCGTTCTCGCGCTCGTTCGGCTAGCGTTCGATCCGCCTCGTGTCGTCCCTCCAAATCCTTTCGACGAGAGTACGCGATATCGTGCTCCCGACAAGCGGCGTCCAGCGGATTTATACCTTCGTCGCCGCGAACCAATCGCTTCGACAAACGCGTCCCCGGTCCGCAAAACTGATATCCCGGCATGTGTAGCTCTATCGGTAAACGGTTTATGATCTTGTTCACGAGTCCCGATCCAGTTTTCGTTGAATTCTTCTTCTTCTTCGTTGTCGTTGGTCTACGCGTTGCCGACGCAACCATACACGTGAAAATGCGGATACACGGGGATGCAAGGACAGTCGTAAATCGACGGTTCTTCGATAGCGATCGATTCGAGGAGCGCTACGATTCTGATTCGCTCGACAGGTGTCGCGGGTATAAATAGCGGTGACGGTACGGTTTCGGTGCGTGAGAGAGAGAGAGAGAGAGAACGCTATTCGCGTGACCGCGAACAGTACGTTGGAGGATTCGACGTGGGACGAGAGTCGTTCGCGCAGGCACGGTTCGTTGTTGCCGAACAGCGTGCGAGCCGTGATCTGCGGTACGTCCGGGTGCGGAAAAACGAACGTGCTTCTCAGCCTGTTGGAGAGTCCGAACGGATTGCGTTTCGAGAACGTGTACGTGTACTCGAAATCGTTGCGACAGCTAAAGTATTAGTATCTGGAGCGAGTGTTGTCGCACGTCGGAGGACTCGGGTACTTTCCCTACTCGGACACCGCCGAGATCGTCCCGCCGAGAGACGCTCTGCCCGATTCGATCTTCGTGTTCGATGACGTGGCGTGCGACGAACAGATCGCGATCCGCGAATACTTCTCCATGGGCAGGCACGCGAACGTGGACTGCTTCTACCTATGCCAATCGTACGCGCGAATACCGAAACACTTGATCAGAGACAACGTGAATTTTCTCGTGTTGTTCAAACAGGACGGGACGAACTTGCGACGCGTGTACAACGATCACGTGAACACGGACATAACGTTCGAGGCGTTCAACGACTTGTGCGCGAGATGTTGGAGACGACGCTATGATTTCGTCATCGATAAGGATCGCGTCGACGAGGATTTAACGAGTTCGTGGTAGCTCGCGAACCTCAGTAGATCGCGAGTCCGTCGTCGAGCAACACGAGGATGTCTGAAGCCGCGATGATGGAGGGGATCAGTCCAGGCGGAGCCACCGCGGAGACCTCTCCAGACCGGACCCACCGCCGAAAACAATTTTGTCCTGACCGGAGGGAGGGAATGACCCCCGAAAACTTTTTAGACCTAACCGGAGGGAGAGAATGCCCCTCTAGAAGAATTTCTGGGGGCGGATCTTGTCTGAAAAACCTCTTTTTCAGACTTGATCCGCTCCTAGAAATTTTTTCCCCCAAATATTTTTTTCCAAACCAATATGCGACATACAGACATTTCCAACGTGGAGAAATAATAATTTATTTTTATTGGGAATTGTTTCGGACGATCTCGGGAAAGATCGGCGTTTTCGCACCGCGTTTTCGGAGGGTGGGAAAGAGATAGAGCATTACTTTAAAGCTAAAATCTGGGAGAGGGAAACGTCGCGGTGTATCGTGCGATTACGTGTAATTTGACTCCTCTGAGAAAGCTATGCAAGATGACGTCATTCAACGGCGCGAAGAAGGCTCGAGCGAAATAGAATTATGCTGTGTCTGCTAATCTTAGAATTATGTGGCGAGGAAGATGATGGATAAATAAAATGGAGACAGAATATACGTTTAAAAAATATATATTGTTACCGAAAAATAACTAATAATAATAATTATAATAATAAAGTAGAAAAAATTATCGTGGTGGGAGTGACGGGGACTGCGGCCGTCGTAGTGGCGCCACCATCTGCCGATATGGCACCCATGGGTGCCGCAGCCGAGCCGCCATCGCTGGGCCAATGACTGGTCCCAAACGCCGCCTCCGCGGCTCCTGGGGTGGTACCACCTCAGGTGCGTCCTGGGGCGCATCTAAGGCCTGCGCCAACCATGCCATTAAATATAAAACTAACACATGAATAAACATAATAAACATCAAAATGTATAAAACAACGCAAACTACTGTATACCTGCAGTGGCGAAGGCACCGGTGGCGGTGACGATGGCGGTGGCGATGGCGGTGGCGACGGCCAACGAGGTGGTGACGGGGGTGATGGTGATGACGAGTTCTAGAAAATAGAAACCCGTGATATAATATTGACACATTAAACGTAATAAACATAAATGTCAAAATATTGATAAGTACATACCTCAGGGTCACACTCCGGTGCAATCCGTCTAACTCCCATTGCACAAAAAGATTTTTTCCGAACTGTTAAAGAGACTGTTGCCGTCAAAGATTTGAAGACAACTGGTCTCGCTGCATCTCCTGGTTCTCGCATGTAAACTCATATCTTGTACCACTTCGAACGTGTATTGGACGTGTAATGAACCACTTCGAACGTGTATCGAACGTGTATGATACCACTTCGAACGTGTATTGTACGTGTAATGAACCACTTCTAAATAATTACAACTATTGTCTTAATCTAGCGTGCATCACATGTAGGAGATAAGGTTGGGGGAGGGTGAAGAAAAAAATTTCATATACATTAAAAAATTGATTATATTTTATGCATTTCTCTGGTGTTTAGACCACCAGTTGAATATTTTAAATACATTTTGCATGGCACAGTGTTTTGCGTGTCTGCCACATCGCAGAGTATTAACTACATTTAGCTTATTGAGAGATTTGATATCCTCGTAGTCAATGTCCAGCGTTTCAATGACCACGCCCGCTCTCGTATTTTCATCCAGGAAATCCGCAAGCCAGTCGCGTTTCTGCAGCCCTTTAACGTATACGATATGGGATGTGTCATCTTCTTCGTCGATCGCATCAGCTACAGCTTTCGAAATTAGCCGTTTAGCCATACTGTATGGAACGTCTCCATCGTCCCAACGTAGTCCATGATGTTTTGCAATCAACCATCGGATGCTTGATTTGTCGGATTTTGTAAGAAGATATTGCGGCATCGAACTCCCAAAAATATAGTGTGAGAGAATTGTCCCCTTTCGTAGGGTAGCCACTTCCTTGACGACAAATCTTCCATCCACGATGAACCCTTGCAGGTCAACAAACGTTGGCACGACCATTATCGGTACAATTTAGAGGTCCGTTCGCTTTCAAGACAGACGGGATGTTGAGGGATAAAGTCAGGTTTTGCAATATTTGGTCCTTATGTGGGCAATATATTTATTTGAATAGAATAGAATATAATAGAACCAAATAGAATATAATATGTATAGCCGAAACCAGAACGTCTGCGTCGCAGCACAACAAATAGCAACAGACTAACTGCCTTGTGTTCCGCGCGTCGGACAACACAGGAGAGACAAAAAAAACGATCGCGGGGCTCGCGATCCTCAGTGACGGAGCTATCCTGAATTTTGATAGTGCCCCAAGCGGGGCGCCTTAAACAGATTATATAGTGCAAGGTTTTTCCTTCAACAGCGAGGAGAATGCAGTTTTTCTCGCAAAGCATCTCAATTTTCACGATGAAATTTTTTGCGAATTTGACACAGGAGAGGGCGGGCAAGTAGCGTGGCAATTTAATTCATTTTGCGCACCACGTTTGTCAACGGATTGTATTCAACCACCCAATCGTGCAGAATCAGACAGTAGGCCGTAGTATTTACCGGTACATTCTCTTTACACTCGAATTCTATGTGCACATCCACTGTGCCATTCTTGATCGACTCATTTTGTCGCGAGCAATCAATTACCACGAGGGGGCCAAAATGTAAAAATTCAGCCACGGTGAATAATGCCTCGTTGCAACTATGTCCATAATACGTTTTACCGAATTGCGTATACATATGATACAAGATGGCATGCTTATTCTTGTCAAAGTCCAAGTTCATGTCATCGTATGGGTATAATTCCGAGTTGAGAAAAAGTTTTACATTGGTCAATTTACAGTTGTTGAACTTAGTAACGTCGTCGCTCATCACATTCCTTCGACCAGTCTGTAGAGCAAGGATCACGCAGCGCGGCTTCTCCAGCTGTGCAGATGCCTTCACGACTGAAAACAAATGCTCAGGTTTTGTCCACTTTCCAAAGTACGTAGCAACGATAGCTTATTAACGTCGTTCAGCGTCACATGAGGCATCCGCCATTGTAGTTTAAGTAATTCAATTTCTGGTTCCAACATCGATGATCCTGTCAGAGCATTGTTGTCGTTGCGGGAGCGTATTAAAATCAATTCATGGCGCGAATTAATAATCATGTGTTTGTAGTCCTCGCAAAATCCCAACAAATATTTGAGCGGGACACAAAAATTGAAATGATTTTTCTCTATTAGCCCATTGCGTCGTTTCAAACCCCATCCAGCATTCTCCATATTTTTGTCCTCGTCAGATGTCAGCGATACATAGTTTTTAAGTGTGCTAGTTATTCCAACGTTTCTCATGCGATCAATCTCCACGCCATTCAGCTAGTATCGAATCTCATCGAATAAGAACACACGGCAATGTGTATAAATCCTGCTGCTGTATCGGTATTCTTATCGCATCGTTGTATCCAAACGTCATGTTGACGTATGGGTTGTATGTGTGAGTCTCGAGCTTGACGATGCGATCATCAAACGTCGGCTTCCCTCCAATGCTTAGAATATCAGCCATTTCTTTTTCAACTTAAATGCGCACAATGAATCCCAAAGATTGCAAAAATGCAATGTTCGCAGCACTGAGCCTCTTCTTTTTAGCGTAATCAGAGCTGTTTTTGTTGTAAACAATTTCACTTGGAAGAAACGGGTTTCTGGAGTCATTCAATACAAGCATTTCTTTCGCACCACACTTATTATCGTCGTCGTCGTACGTGCAGTCTGATGGTAATCTCTTCACCTCGAAAATCAAGCAATCGTCCGTCTTGATCCACAACGCGTATCGTTAGATCCGTAATGACCCGTGCGATGATTGGAAGCTAAATGATCTGCGCGGGCGTTTCCGATATCTTATATCCTGGTGGGACTCTCGGAGAAAATTCATGTATCGTATGTACACGCCTCCCATTGTTGTACGCGCCAGCGGTCACGCTACGTTCTATACGAATATTGTTCACGTTCATGATATTAATTTGATCGTCCGATTCGTGCCACCGTCCTGGTTCTAATACCCGATTCGTCGAGAATCCCAATAGCGATCCAATGTAATTGGGCTTTGTAAAATCTACGGCGAACCGGCAGTACAGTTCGCTTTTCATAGTGTTCTTGTTGGGACGCAACACTATAGGATACGCATTGTTGTCACCGTCATCGTTGTTGTTGTTGTTGTTGTTGTTCTCATCGGTGCCGCCGAGATTTTGAGGATACCGCTCGAGTAATCGCTGCTTCAAATACTTGGCAATGGCGTCTAGTTCGTAGGAGCCGTGGGGAATCGTAATGTTATTGGGCTTTGTAAAATCTACGGCGAACCGGCAGTACAGTTCGCTTTTCATAGTGTTGTTGTTGGGACGCAACACTATAGGATACGCATCGTTGTCACCGTCATCGTTGTTGTTGTTGTTGTTGTTCTCATCGGTGCCGCCGAGATTTTGAGGATACCGCTCGAGTAATCGCTGCTTCAAATACTTGGCAATGGCGTCTAGTTCGTAGGAGCCGTGGGGAATCGTAATGTATTCCTGTGTGGTGTCGGCACCGTTGTTGTTTTTGTTGTTGATGTCATAGTTTGTGGCGAAGTAGAATTTGTCGTTGCTCGAGTCGATGTTTGGCATCGTGTGATAAGTTTCAAAGGTTGTTAAGTACCAAGCTCGTAATCATCGTCGCTCAAATCTATGGGTGGAAAGTAGCTCACCGCGAGGGTGCTACTCTTGCCGGTTACAGTGAATGTTAACGACATATTCCGAGCTGTACGACTGGACTGGTACTGAATCAGAGTGGCGGGAAGTCAACCCTTAAATTTGGTGCCGATCGTTTGTAGAAAGCGTAGACATAGTGGTCCACAATTGCTCTGATTGTACTTCTGATAAGACGTACGATTGTATTCAATTTTCACAGCATCTTTATCCAGATATTTTACCAATTCCATAGGCGGCCGAAGATTCCCAAAGCTGTCGAAATATATTGCTCGACACCATCTCTTCGCATACGCCACCCAATGAGTCGCAGGTCCCTCGACATTGTCCAAATTTACGATACCGCTCTTATTTCGACGTAGTCCTCCGACTGGTAACGCGTTATGCATAAAAACACCTCTAAAGAATGGAATACGCATACGTTTTGCTAACTCCTCCAATTGTGCATCGGTAGTTACGCCCGCGGGCATTTTTATTTTCTTTTCGACGTTTTTTTTTCGTTTCGATATTCCCTGTCCACGCTTGTACGGTGCGAGATAAAGTCCGCGACTTTCCATGGAGCGATTATGACGTTGCATTTCCTGCAGCTGATGTTGCGCCGCCTTATTATAGTTTACCGCCTTGGCGATCCCCGCCGCTCCACCAGTCAATGATCCGAGAACACCTAGCAGCGGGAGAAGTGGTAATATACCACCCCGTTTTGCCACCGGAAGAATTCGTTTTTTCGCTGCTCTCTTTGGAGTCCTTTTGCGCAATTTTGCTTTCATCCCCATTCCGATTTTCGTCTTGGCCTTCATAGCTGTCCAAACAGCCGTAGCAGCACCTCTTTCACCCAGAGTCGAGTCTCGCGCAACGATGCGTTTTCGCGCTCTGTCAGCGAGAACGTTATCTGCTGCGTGCCTTTCGCTGAGTTCGTTGCTACGCGAATATGCAATATCGTGTTCGCGACACGCTGCGTCCAACGGATTGATGCCTTGATCCCCTCTAGCCAATCGTTTTGCCAGATGAGTTCCCGGGCCGCAAAACTGGTATCCCGGAATATGTAGTTCGATAGGTAGCGCGTTTATCGCCCGATTTAACAAACCGCGGCCTTTCTTTACTCTCGTCGGCGACATTCGCCGCAGTTTTTAATCAATGGTGCTGGACCGTCGATATGCGTTCGCTGCCAAGGGCGATTATAATGCTCCAGACACCGAATGCAAAGATTCCCAAACATCTTATACGCGACAATGCCAATCTGTTGATTCTGTTTAAGCAGGATGGTACCAACTTGAAACATGTGTACAACGATCACGTAAATACTGACATGTCTTACGAGGATTTCTGCGCTTTGTGTCGTAATTGTTGGCAACGGGAGTATGGTTTCGTGGTAATAGACAAGGATAGCGCGATGTCCAATGGACGTTATAGAAGGGGATTTAACGAGTTTGCCGTACCGTGAGATGGTCAATTGTCGTCAACACGTCGGTGGGAAAGCAACGTCTGCAACAAAATGATGACTGATATCGATACTCTGGAGATTAAGAATCGCGAGAGAATAGCGAAGGAAATTGCAAAAACCAGCGATTCCATTCGCCGGAAACATCAGGCTTTGAAGACTGGCAAGATGGAGGAAGATATTGCGTTGGAGAGATACTTCAAACCTATCGTCGAACCCCTAAAACATATTGTGGAAAATACTGCAGCGGCAGTAGCTCATGAGCATCATGAGACATCGCCGCTGATGAGCACAGACGTTGAAGGGAATGAAACATTAACGCCTAAAACAAAAATCCATCCGAAGGGGAACTCATCGCGCAAGGCAAAGAGGAAACGATACATGTCACCGGAATATTCACCCATAACCTCAACACCAGTTCAATCGAAGCATAAACGACGGAATGCCACATCAAACGAGTATCCCGTTCCTCCCACACCAATAAGTACATTTCCCAGTGTGCGATTGCTCTCAACCATTGATGGTGACGTTTTCGGAACTAGTTCCAATGAGTCGTTTGTAACATCTATTAGACAGCAACTTCAAACACCCGAGGGACAAGAAACGTTTCGCAGTCATTTCGGTCCGCTGGGGCAAAAATACATGGGCGCAATCTTGAGTGGTGATAAGGATACAACAATGGACTATGTGTACGGTGTATACTTTGGCAATAGTGGAACGATGCTTGGGGATAAGGCTTTCAATATAGACAAGGATGATAATATAATCATAGATGGTGTAAAATACGGAGGAACACCCGACCTTTACGAACTGATTTTCAAGAGAATTCCCGATGATGCTATATACACCGATGCTGATAAACAAAAATACAAAAGTATACTGCTGGCGACGAATGCCCACAGACGCGGTCATGGTGCTAAAAATCCCATATTGGGCAACAAGGGATATAAGTACAAACATGTAATTGCACCGCTAATCCTCCGCGCATCAGCTAGTAGGGCAGGGAAAGATATAACGGTGCCACGAGCCATGGTTGTAAACGATAACAAGATCGATCACGTACACTGGGACGATCCCAGCGAGCTGGTGGATCGATTGCGTTTGCTTGAGGCGTCGCGTCAGGCGGGTAACAACTCTCACGATCCCGAAATTCTATCGATTGTGGAGGAACTCCGCGAGGTAGACCTCATTATATAAATTAAACCGCACACCGATGATGTACACTGTATGCATCGAGATGCCGATCAATAAATTTGTAGTAACGCTCGAGAAGAGTGGAGCAGCTGGATTGGACTATTACAAGTGGAGTGGTTTGTTTCGAAATTACATGCGAGATAACGCTCTTCGCGTGGTTGGTGTCGACTTTGTTGCAAAATCACGCAAGATACGACGCGTAGCTCAGACGGTGGCCGACACCGATACCGTCAATAAACTATACATGGAAAAGAGCATTAAACTTTTGAGACAGCAGCAGGAAGAATTACAGAGGAAGCTGGTCGTGTTTCAAAGAGATATGCTGACGCTGCAAAACAGCGTTCAAAAGATATCGCAGGCGTCGAATTCTATCCCACAGCATCAGCGCTGCGAAGGAGAAGCGTGCGAGACGATTGAACTTGTCCAGAATTTTCTCGGGCCGATGGGGAGCACTTAATGCATGTACTCGATAATTATCGCATCATTCGTGTCAAAGACACCTCTGCGATCAAACATGCAGCCATTATCGAAGTCCAAGAGTAAAGAAAACCACGGTCGCAAGAAGCTACAACTTGTTGAGGAATTGCATGCTCCAGCTCGAAGACATTTTCCGCGGAGGCGCGTCATAGTGCATGGATACGATGATCTGTGGCAAGCTGACATTGTAGAAATGCATCCATACTCGCGATTCAACCAGGGTCACCACTACATACTCACCGTCATCGATGTGTTGAGCAAGTATGCGTCGGCGTTACCGCTCAAGAATAAAAGTGGCGCTAAGGTGACTAAAGCGTTTGCAAAGATATTTAGAGATCGATATCCGAAAAATTTGCAAACCGATCGAGGAAAAGAATTTTACAACGCCGATGTGCAGAAACTCTTGGCAAAGCATGACGTTAATTATTATTCGACGTATTCGGTGATGAAGGCCTGCGTCGTAGAACGTTTCAATCGCACTTTGAAGAACAATATGTGGAAACTGTTTACGCTCAATGGAACCTATAGATGGACCGATGCGCTACCAAGTCTACTTGCAGAGTATAACGCACGAAAACATAGAACCATCAGAATGTGTCCTTGCGATGTTACGCCCGCGATCGCCGATAAGCTGCTAGCCACCATATACAGCAACATAAAGATCGCTGCTCCAGCAAGATTCAAGTTGGGCGAGTTTGTGCGCGTGAGCAAATTTAAAACCATATTCGATAAAGGCTATACGCCGAATTGGACAACGGAGGTGTTCAATATAGCCAAACTACAAGCAACTAATCCCGCAACGTATCTGCTGGTCGATTCCTGTGGAAAACCTGTTGCCGGAGGATTCTATGAACACGAGCTGCAACGCGTCACCGATCCTGATGTGTATCTAGTGGAAAAAGTGTTGCGTAGAAAGGGGGATAAGGTGTACGTCGAGTGGTTGGGGTTTAATAAATCACACAATTCATGGATAAATAAAAATAATGTATTGTAAAAATAATAATACATGGTTCAATAAATACAATGATACATATATGTAAATGTGCAAACAATTTTTTTTATTTTTATCACATTATTTCAACCATTTATAATCCAGTTAATATATACAATGATACATATGCATGAGTGAACAATTTTATATTGCGCAATAATTCCCCCTATTTATATGAATGCGTTAATAAATACAATAATAATAATATTTTTCTATACATGCGCGAAGAATTTTATATTATACAATAATTCCACTATTTATAAGAAACGAGTTAATAAATACAATTACAATTTCTATTTTTACAATGGGGTATTATAATGTCCCCAGGGCAGTCGTATGGGCTTAGAGCGATTTTAGATTCCGAAATGGTGTACACTTTATGAAATTTAGACCGTATGCATGATTGTCTGCGAACCATTTCGATCTCCCTATGCAAACATTGCGCGTAGTCGTCGAAAGTTATCGTTCTGGCTATGACGTTGGTCTTGACGCCTTTCGCCTTTTTCGTATCTTTTTTGCCGTCTACGCGAAGTGCATACATTTTCGCTCTAAGACCTATGAATTCGGTCATTATCGCACCGTTATTTTCGTCCTTCATCTGCCCCGGAACCTTCTTATTTACGCGCGGCATATTATATGGATTATCGGTAGGATAATTGCTCGTGTCGAATCTATCGATATTGTGTTTCATGATCTCGTAGATATCATCGCATTGAATGTGATAAATGAGACTATCTGTGTCGGTATATAGAATTTTACAATTTTTTCCATGCTTGGGCGACATGTACTCGTGGTGAAATTCGTGCAAACAAATTTTTGATATGTCTAGAATGCACATACACACGTACATCGGTTTGTTGAATTTCACCTCGAGTTTTCGCAATTCAACAGCTATTAAATTTTCCGAAAAAACACTTCTGCTGTGGAAATTCGGTTTCGCGATTATTGCCTCCGCGCCATATCGCCCTTCCCAATGTGTCACAAGTTTTACATCCACATGGTTTCGTACATTTTCCATAGTTTTACCGAATACCGCGTTGTTCTTCAATTTGTACAAATTTTTTTCAAAGTCGTTTGTCGCGCTTGTTCTAAACCGTATATTGAGTTCGATGTAATCGCGGAGCCTGGGAGATTGAGCGAATTGAAGCACGCGGTGCATCTTTGCAATACGAAGACCGTGACGCGTGCACTGCTGCAGGTTGCGATAATGGATGATGTAACGCTGCTTATCGTATACCGTCGCGAGTAACTTGTCATGCCTGCTGCCAGGTGGTTTGGCACGCGTCGGGCAGAACGGTAGATCGGCATGAGCGTCGTGCAGACGTTGCGGATATTCCAGATTTACCTCGAGAATGTACCCCGTGGGCGAATCGACACCGATTGAAGACACGTCAAAATTTGCAGCATCTTCGACCCATCGAAATTTAGCGTATGGTAGGGGCTGACACATTGCCCATCCATACAAACTGTTCACATCAAAGTACATCAAGTACGATGACTTTTCCTATGCGTCGTAAGATGACATGTACTTGTTATTGGCATGTGCATATCTTCCGGAACATTGGCTTAACCCCCACGTATACCGCGTTCGATAAACATGACCATATCGATGTCTGTGAGCAATTCGAATGTAATTTTAGTATGTTTTAGCATTGCATCCCATGTGAAACCAGGTAGAGTATAATAATGCGCTGAATCTAATCCGTAACTCTTGATACAACTTTCGCGAAAATTTTCAAAAATACATCTGTTTTCAAATACAAGTCGCTGTATTCGCCCATAGTTCTAATCTCGAAACGCTGCCAGACAATCTCGGCGTGTGCGTAATCGGTCTCGGATACAGTCTCACCCGTTAACGAACTGTAGAATGACTCGCGCGGCGCACAGTGGTCGAAAATGACACAGTCGGCGTCAAAAATCAATTCCCACGCCAAATCGAAAGGAAAATTAACGCCCCTTGGTGTACTGGGGTATTAGGTATCGCTGATTACGAATCCGTTGCAGGATTTTTGAAAAAGAAGATGGCGGATCCAGTATGGCCGCTCAAAGTTGACAAAAATTGGAAAAATACGAATCCTACGAACGAAACACGTTGTTTATTCAAAACCTACAGCTATAACTATATATTTTATGAATCTAGAAATGTGCATCACACTCTATAGAATAATATTCTAATGAATAGTTGTTAAAAAATTATTGTTAACAATAAAAAAACAACATTATTTACTAATTTTATCATTTCCGCGACAAATACTGCAAATACGTGATTAATCTAACCATTGAATATTTATCGGAGACGAAAATAAAGATTATTGTCATAAAAAAATGTTAGTATAATTGTTTATTAATAATTTGTTTAAACAATTTTTTAACAAAGTGACTGAAATCCATTTCATACAATCAAATTGATCATATTTTGTTGTAATATTAATATAAACAATTAATAACAATTAATTGTTGTTAAACAATTTGTTAACATAATAGATTTCAGTAATATTCAACAAGATAAGTGTAATTTGGAAGGTACATTGTTTTTATGACGTAGGTACCCACTAAGTAAGGATTCTTGGAAATTTCATCCGCAAGGGGGTGAAAAGGGGTAAAATTTATTTTCTCGGACTCCTTAATATCTCTTAGGTCCGATTAGATGTCACCTTGGTTTTCACTTACAACGGTTGCCCATACAAATACCTAAAACTCAATTTCAGGATTTTGCTCTAATCAACCCCTAAGGGGGTGAAAAGGGGTATAATTTGTTTTCACGGATCCCTCAAAAGCTCTTCGGTCCGATTCGATATCGATACTTGGTTTAAGCTTAGCAACACAAATGCCTAAAAACCAATTTCAAATTTTTACCCTATTCAACCCTTAAAGGGTTAACTCTGAATATGGTGTACTAAGTAAGTGTGCATTGAATTGGGGCATCTTAAGTTTTGAATAGTAGGTGTGAACGAACATATACCTACATATATAAATATCCGTTACACGGAGGTTACTTTACCGAAATTATATAAAAAATTGCTACAAAAAGCAGATATAAAAGTAATTCCTTTTAATTATTCTACCGTAGCGAAGCACGCGTATTTTTCTATACATAAATAAAAACCCTAAACCCAGTATTTGAACTTTTTAAACTTTTTTTTACATTTTTCAATTTTATAATTTTTTCCGTGTTTTTTTTATAATTTTTTGTTTACTTGAAGTTTATTAAATAAAATAATATTTATATTGATTAATGGTTTGTTATAACTAAAACTCATCGGCTGAATTTTCGTCATCCGACTCTTGTTCATTATTATTGGAAGAAATTAATAAGTTTTTAACTTGTTCACACAAGCCTTTAATTTTGTTTTGTTTGTGGACCCTCAAACCACTTATTATTGGGTCGGATGAAACCAACATAAAGTGCATTATGTCTTCATTACAAACAGAACGTGAAAACAGTCTACTAAACCGTAACCTAGCCTGCTTAAAAATTTTATTATTGGCTTCTTGAGCTTCCTCGGATAACCAACCAATGGGTAGCCCAAAAACCTTCATTATATTTGCACCGTGTATCAAAACTTTGTGTACACATGGAGGCATTTTGTACCAATCGTATAAGTCAACGAATAATGTTGCGGTGTCAAGTGTGTACTTTTCAAACTTATCAAAGTCAATGTCGTACCCACTTGTCAATACTTGTAAAATAATAGAAAATCGTTCTATTAAACGAATGTCTACTCCTGTTGCGTTTGCCGCTTTCTCGGGGTCATCAAAAAATCGCCTGGCTGTATTTCCATCATTGGTTGTTCCGTGACCCTGTTTCACCACATCTACAATCAGTGACATTTCCGATCGTATACGGTCTTGCACCAGGTTTTTTCGTTCCACTTTTAACTGCTTATCATCTCCTTTAGCGTAAAATTTTTCGAAATCTAAATTGTAGGCGATGTGCAGAATACATTCCATGAATCTAATACGACAATGGAGAGTCGATAGCCCGTAATAGTAGTGGTTTTCTTCAACGTGCAGTTTTTGAAGAGGTCTAATTTATTCATTTGATTTGGGGTTGCTCTACATATGTTGCAAGATGTCGAAGATAACTATACTAGTTACATACTAAATGGAACTGCGCCTGCGTCAGTCTCGCGCACATAACCACCGCTCCTGTAGGTGTTTCCCCCTCCATTAGCGGTAGCTTAGCCCGCCGATCTCTAGTGGGGAGAGCGCCGATCTCTAGTGGGGAGAGCGCCGAACTCGCATGGGCCAAACGAAGCACTGCACGCTGGTCACACTCCGAGGATTTCGCAACCACTATTTTTCCTTTTCAGGACTATTTCCCAATTTTTCCCAAATCTTTATCAAAGCTTTTACTGCTTTTTTATATAAAAATTCTATTTCAGTCCTTTTCAGGACTATTTCCTATTTCCTTTTAAACATTCTTTTTAAATATCGAGTTTTCATTTTAGTTTTGATTTATTATTGAATTTGTATTTTCAAAATTATATTAAGTTAGACAATGTCGATTTTTACAATTGAACAAAAACAGTTGTGTGAATGGTTATGGTCTGAAACAAATAAAAGAAAATCGAGGTTAGATGTAATAATGAATAGGGTCAAAAACACATACAACTATGATTCTCAACATCTGCACCAACTTCGTGAGTTTATTAATAAAACTTTTATCAGGCAGTATTCCAAATACTGGGCGAGTGTTAAACGGGTGCGTTTTGATTTTGAAAGAAAGTATAATGATTTCCTGACTAAAGAACTGGAATATGTATTCGAAGATCAGAATTCTGCTGATTTAAACGAAAGTACACCACCTAATATCGAAAGAAGTCGTGGTCGTCCGCGTGTAAAGAATGAGGAATGCAGTCTTAGAACAGAACAGAGACGTGCCCAAGAACTTCGAAGAAATTATAGCCACAATATTTTATCAAAAGCTGTTATTCCAATTCAAGACCCCACGGTGGAGGGCGTGGAAATAACAGAGTCTGTAATGACCAAGAATTATGATAATGATTTTATAAATAAAAATTTAGCAATGTATATGGATATTGGATTAACGAAAGCTAAGTATGAAAATCTTCGTAAGCATAATTTTATTTTATTTGGCAATAAGCAGTATCCTCCGTACGAGAAAATATTGTTAGGAAAGCAACAGTGCTATCCTGAAAATATAACCATCACTGAGACTGGTGCTGCAGTTGAGTTACAATCGCTGTTGGATCTTACTGTTGTAAGAATTTTTTCATTAATTTCAAAGGAAAATTTAAAAACCGTTACGAAAAAAGCGCTAATTCTACATGGGAAATGGGGTTTAGATGGTGCTTCCGGTCAACAGGTGTTTAAGCAAAAGTGGGACAATAATGAATCGGTAAATATTGATAGCTCGATATTTATGGTATCATATGTACCACTGAGCATAATGTCCTCAGATGGACAAACGATATGGAGAAATACACGTCCATCTTCCGTGAGACTTTGCAGGCCAATTAAATTTGAGTTTACGAAGGAAACCAATACAAAAATTCAAGAAGAATATAAATATACAAATGAAAAAATTAACAATTTAAAAATCACAGAAGTAAATATTAAAAGAAAAAAATATTATGTTTCACACAAATTATATTGTACCATGCTGGATGGAAAAGTATGTAACGTCTTAACAAGTCAAGCATCTTCGACATCTTGCAACATATGTAGAGCAACCCCAAATCAAATGAATAAATTAGACCTTCTTCAAAAACTGCACGTTGAAGAAAACCACTACTATTACGGGCTATCGACTCTCCATTGTCGTATTAGATTCATGGAATGTATTCTGCACATCGCCTACAATTTAGATTTCGAAAAATTTTACGCTAAAGGAGATGATAAGCAGTTAAAAGTGGAACGAAAAAACCTGGTGCAAGACCGTATACGATCGGAAATGTCACTGATTGTAGATGTGGTGAAACAGGGTCACGGAACAACCAATGATGGAAATACAGCCAGGCGATTTTTTGATGACCCCGAGAAAGCGGCAAACGCAACAGGAGTAGACATTCGTTTAATAGAACGATTTTCTATTATTTTACAAGTATTGACAAGTGGGTACGACATTGACTTTGATAAGTTTGAAAAGTACACACTTGACACCGCAACATTATTCGTTGACTTATACAATTGGTACAAAATGCCTCCATGTGTACACAAAGTTTTGATACACGGTGCAAATATAATGAAGGTTTTTGGGCTACCCATTGGTTGGTTATCCGAGGAAGCTCAAGAAGCCAATAATAAAATTTTTAAGCAGGCTAGGTTACGGTTTAGTAGACTGTTTTCACGTTCTGTTTGTAATGAAGACATAATGCACTTTATGTTGGTTTCATCCGACCCAATAATAAGTGGTTTGAGGGTCCACAAACAAAACAAAATTAAAGGCTTGTGTGAACAAGTTAAAAACTTATTAATTTCTTCCAATAATAATGAACAAGAGTCGGATGACGAAAATTCAGCCGATGAGTTTTAGTTATAACAAACCATTAATCAATATAAATATTATTTTATTTAATAAACTTCAAGTAAACAAAAAATTATAAAAAAAACACGGAAAAAATTATAAAATTGAAAAATGTAAAAAAAAGTTTAAAAAGTTCAAATACTGGGTTTAGGGTTTTTATTTATGTATAGAAAAATACGCGTGCTTCGCTACGGTAGAATAATTAAAAGGAATTACTTTTATATCTGCTTTTTGTAGCAATTTTTTATATAATTTCGGTAAAGTAACCTCCGTGTAACGGATATTTATATATGTAGGTATATGTTCGTTCACACCTACTATTCAAAACTTAAGATGCCCCAATTCAATGCACACTTACTTAGTACACCATATTCAGAGTTAACCCTTTAAGGGTTGAATAGGGTAAAAATTTGAAATTGGTTTTTAGGCATTTGTGTTGCTAAGCTTAAACCAAGTATCGATATCGAATCGGACCGAAGAGCTTTTGAGGGATCCGTGAAAACAAATTATACCCCTTTTCACCCCCTTAGGGGTTGATTAGAGCAAAATCCTGAAATTGAGTTTTAGGTATTTGTATGGGCAACCGTTGTAAGTGAAAACCAAGGTGACATCTAATCGGACCTAAGAGATATTAAGGAGTCCGAGAAAATAAATTTTACCCCTTTTCACCCCCTTGCGGATGAAATTTCCAAGAATCCTTACTTAGTGGGTACCTACGTCATAAAAACAATGTACCTTCCAAATTACACTTATCTTGTTGAATATTACTGAAATCTATTATGTTAACAAATTGTTTAACAACAATTAATTGTTATTAATTGTTTATATTAATATTACAACAAAATATGATCAATTTGTTTGTATGAAATGGATTTCAGTCACTTTGTTAAAAAATTGTTTAAACAAATTATTAATAAACAATTATACTAACATTTTTTTATGACAATAATCTTTATTTTCGTCTCCGATAAATATTCAATGGTTAGATTAATCACGTATTTGCAGTATTTGTCGCGGAAATGATAAAATTAGTAAATAATGTTGTTTTTTTTATTGTTAACAATAATTTTTTAACAACTATTCATTAGAATATTATTCTATAGAGTGTGATGCACATTTCTAGATTCATAAAATATATAGTTATAGCTGTAGGTTTTGAATAAACAACGTGTTTCGTTCGTAGGATTCGTATTTTTCCAATTTTTGTCAACTTTGAGCGGCCATACTGGATCCGCCATCTTCTTTTTCAAAAATCCTGCAACGGATTCGTAATCAGCGATACCTAATACCCCAGTACACCAAGGGGCGTTAATTTTCCTTTCGATTTGGCGTGGGAATTGATTTTTGACGCCGACTGTGTCATTTTCGACCACTGTGCGGCGGTAAGAATGGATCCTGCAGCTTGTTCGCGCAATCAAGGTATTCATACGGAAAGACACCCTTTCGCGTCAATAAATTGAAATCCTCAATGGATAATGTTTCAAATTAGGATCGTAAAATTTTTAATTTATCTGTGCTAAGAAAGGATGCCAATTTGTCGAGACTGGTGTTGAGAAATTTGTACGAATCGCTGAATCGCAATTTAATACAATTTCGCGAGTCTGAATCAGCCGTATCTTCGACATATTTTGTGAAAGAAATATACTTTTCTTTAGTTATGGGCAATACGTCAACGCTGCCTTCGAAAGTGGTAGCTATTTCCTTGATAATGAAATGTGAATCGTAGCCGGATAAATTGTGGAAAACTATGGGAATGTAAAACGCGTTTTTATAATTTAAATTGCACTCCGTATGTGCTGGGCCTCTAAACCGTCCGGACAGATGGCAATGATCGTGGACTCGTATATCGCTAGCCTCGAATGGTTCTTCGCAAATATGACAGTGTGTTGCATTGTGAAATGTCGTCAACTGTTCAGGAGTTAAATCCAGCATTGGAACATTACTGGACAAGATGGGTTTGACAAAATTCGCAAATTTTTTAAGTTCATCTACGGACCATGAAACGCAATCCGCGTCGCGGCGGCATCGATACACCGATAGTGATGTATCGTAGGAACAATGCATATAATATGCTATGCTATGCACTTTATGGTGCTGATACGCGCATAATTTATTATTATTATTATTATCACCCATTCGGTGACTGTCCTCCGTTTTTTCGATGATGCACTCCAGATCTGCGTGCACCACGAAGAGGAGTCGCTCCTTCCGGCAGTGGTTGTCGAAATTGAGCAAATTTTTGCCTTCGCTGGGCAGCAGGATGGCGCAGTCATTCATCTTGCCACAGTCCAGCGAATGAAGCTCCAACTTCGCGACAGATCCGAAATAGTGCATGCATCTGTAAACCCAAATTTTTTTTATTTAATTTGTTTCGTGAGATATTTCAACATTTCATATGTTTTCTATACATACGGATCGCAGATAAATTTTTTCCCATTGTGCCTGCTCAGCTGCGTGCTCACCAGCCGGGACAAATTCTTCATTACTATAAAGTGCCCTACATCGCCGTGCTCTTGATTCGGCGTGTAGAGCAAGTTTACGTGTCGATCCCTCTTTTGGCTGGTGAGGCGCAACGGAAAGAAGACCGTCTTCGTCTTCTCCATCTCGAAGCTGTAGACTTTGATGGAGATTTCGTTCAACTGCTCAAATTTTTGCCTCAGGGACATTGGGAACTCAATGCCCTGGAGATTTAATATGGAAGTATAGTGCGGGTACGAACTTGGGCGCGCGGTATCTCGTTGGGCAGGATGGAGAGCGGCGACCACTGCCGACGCGAAACACGCATTGTCCGAGGATTGCACATTGATCGTTGCCTTCTTCAATGACAATTCCTACGGCAACTGGATTTGACACCCCGTGCGCAGCGGATTGTACTTGTTGACATTGACGGTCAGATTCATGATTTTCGTCAATGCCCATCCGCTGTCGCGTTCCTGGAACTCTTCCAGCGATGTCAGGGTGGGTTCGATGACGCATCTCTGGTACCACTCCTGCAGATCGGATGTGCGGAAGAGTTTACAGTTTCGGGTGTTGATGCTTTTACAAGCATGCTTGTCACCCGCCACAAATTCACCGTTGAATACAGTGTTCACTTTGAGGTTTCGATATTTCCTCAAAGTTTCTCGCACATGCTCCAGCACAATGGTCGCCGCATCCTGGAGGAAGTTGCGCGGCTCGATATAATTCCAGTTTAACACGGCACCAGTTAATACGCGGCTATCGAACGCTGTGTCTATTTCGCGCCACAAAAGCCCCGTACTCGAATGTCCTGCACCTTCATGCACAAAACGGCCGCGCAACGAATATTTTAGTCCTTCGAGCTGCGCGATTCGAGCAACCAGCGATTGCCGAACACCGATCGATAATCGAGGACGTTTTACGCGGCTGTGTTCTTCTAAAGAATCGATGCACTCGTTGCACCGTTCTTCCCACGCGAGGTATTCTTCACGCGAAATCAATCGTGCGGATTGCTCCAATAATTGGCGTATTACTTGCGCGAATTCTCCCATGGTCGTAAAAAGGAATGTAATATGTCTTTTCCACGCAACACGTTGCAACGATTTGAGGCTTTATACAGTTTGGAGCGCGCTTTTATGACCGGTGTCATGATTTGCGATCTCTGTCTTACTCTTTTGGCGTACCCCCTCCCTCCAATGCAAAAACGACGATCCGACCCAACATGGTTCTATGCAGTTTCTGCTGATACAGCAAAATTCTTTCTATGATTTACGCGTATGACGAATTAGCGCGCAAGATCATCCGACACAGTTTCTGCTGACCCTGCATAATTCTAAGATTCTGCGTTCCCAAAAGTATTATATTACATTCAACACGTGTCGAGACTTTTATCCTTGAGGATGGGGCTCAAGTTACATACGATCTTTCGATATGCTGCGACGTTAAGATTGAAACACATTATGGAAAAATTTGGTAGCTTTAAAATATACTGCTGTGGTGGGGGAAGCAATTGCACCTCTATTTAAGCCAGTTTCCCGAACGCTATTCAATCAATCGCTCAATAGCCTCAGTGACTTTCGACGGAACAAATTGTGCTCTGAAAAAAAATGTGCAGTACCAGTGCCGAAGGAAACGTTGAACGCATGAATTATTACGTTCCGATCGTGCAAGATGATGGCATAGCTCAATGCGGGGAGGATACAGTTGCTTGGTAAGGCTTAATTTTCACATCTTCTCAAAATTTTTTTTATGTTTATTCCTAATACGAGCGGATACTTTCATAGCTTTGATTGTTCTCTTAGCCCGCGCCGAACATCGCGGATCATGGTCAGAAGATACGCATTAACATCTATGGGCAGCAAATATTTGGAAATTGGAATCAGAGTACGACCTACGATCGATGTAGAAATTATTCTCGGCGACAATCGTGGGATGTATCTCACGTTACCATATAATACATGGGGTGTGCTATGCAACAATCGTGATGCTACTGAAGAACGTTCACGATTACCTGGATCATCTTCGATGGGGATTGATGATTTATCGTTGGACTTTTTTCGGATCTCTGATTCGCCAATTATAAAGATGGCAGATGGTGATGATACAGTGTATTTCACACTGGACACAGCAATATTTTTATTTAGTCTTCAGCCATGTATAGAGTATTTGTATCCGCGGCTGTATCAAACTGCAGAAGATGCGAGTGTAAAATTTGAAACTTTTGTTAACGTGCTACGGCAGAGCGATGTTACCTGTGAAACATTAGATGCGCGTCGTGCTGCTAAAATAATACGTGATAGCGAATACTACGACGAGGAGTATCTTGTAGATTGCGAACTGGTAGCATGCGCCAATTGATGATATTCTAGCTGATGCTCGTAGGAAGAAAAAATGTTAAATTATATTCTTTTAAAATAAATTTCTTAAACTTATATTCTGTCTCCATTTTATTTACCCGTCTTCCTCCTCGCCACATAATTCTAAGATTTGCAGACATCGCATAATTCTATTTCGAGCGTTCTTCGCGCCGTTGAATGATGTCATCACTCGGGACTGTTCCGGAGGTTACACGATACGCCGCGACGTTAAATCGGAACGCTTTAGAATACTGTTAGCTTTAGAATAAAATGTGTTTGTATCACTATGTAGCGCTGTCTCCCAGATTTTAGCTTTAAAGTAATGCTCTATCTCTTTCCCACCCTCCGAAGACGCGGTGCGAAAACGTCGATCTTTCCCGAGATCGTCCGAAACAATTCCCAATAAAAATAAATTATTATTTCTCTGTGTTGGAAATGTCTGTATGTCGCATATTGGTTTGGAAAAAAAATTTCGGGGGGTGGGCCAAGGTCATTCTCTCGCTCGGAAAAAATTTCCGGTGGTGGATCGGGGTTTCAAAAAGTCTTCGGGGGTCATTCACTCCCTCCGGTCAGGTCTAAAAAGTTTTCGGCGGTGGGTCCGGTCTGGAGAGGTCTCCGCGGTGGCTCGGCCTGGACTGATCCCCTCCATCATCGCGGCTTCCTCCACTCCGCGGCTCGTGCGCGCGCAACCGGTCTTCCTCTCTCCGCAGGCCCCGCGCCCATGTTTCCCTCCGTCGCGCTCCCCCGCGCGCCCTCACTTCCCCCCGCCACCGTGCTCCCCTCAGAGGACCTGCGTTAGAACTCTCATAGTCTTACTACTCAGCGATACCGTCGATGGTCAAGCGGAAGCAGCAGCAGCAACAGCAACAACAACAACAACGTTTGAAGAAGAAACGATTATCCTTTACTCCGGCCACAGCCGAAGCGACGATGCGACCCGAAACGACTCCGCTTCCGGATTCGAACGACGACGACGACGACAGCGCCAGCTACGAAGCAACCGAGGAACACGACCCTGGCGCGATGGACGAAACGATTCGAGAAGTTCTCGATTCAAAAACCCCCACCACCGCAATCGAAAAACTCGACGCGTACACCCGAAACGTCAGCGGGCCGCTGTAGCGCGAATATCTGCGCTTGTTTTTCACCGACACCAAGAAAGTGATCGACAACGTGTACAGCGTGTACCTGGACGACGACGAACGGCTGATGATCGGTGATTCCGTGCTCACCGTCGGCGAGAACGACGACGACGACGACGATGTTAGTAGTATAACAACGGGGATTCTAACTCAGGTCCTCTGAGGGGAGCGCGGGGGCGGGGGGAAGTGAGGGCGCGTGGGGGAGCGCGGCGGAGGGAAACATGGGCGCGGGGCCTGCGGGGAGAGGAAGACCGGTTGCGCGCGCACGTGCCGCGGAGTGGGGGAAGCCACAATCTTGGAGGGGATCACTCCAGGCCGAGCCGCCGCGGAGACCGGGCCCACCGCCGAAAACTTTTTCCGAGGGAGTGAATGACCCTCTAAAAAATTTCTGGGGGGCGGATCCTGTATGGAAAACCTCTTTTTCAGACTCGATCCGCTCCCCAGAAATTTTTTCTCCCCAAATATTTTTTCCAAACCAATATGCGACATACAGACATTTCCAACGCAGAGAAATAATAATTTATTTATTTATTTATTCATTTATTTATTACGGGACTAGCCCATTTTGATCAATCAAAACATACAATGGTGCACAGACTATGTGTCTTTAAAACAATCAAAGCAAAACAAAAACAAAGGCAAAACCCGCAACCAGGACATCCTGGCTTCAATTCGGCATACCAAACGACGAAATCACGGAGCGCTTGAAAGCCTCAATAGAAGAGCCAAAGAGGCTAATATTGTCCGCTACATTGTTTCCACTCATACATACTCTAGTCATTGGGTCTCTGAGGTGTAAATTGGTTTTGTAAAGTCTTGGCTGGAAAAGAGGACAATTGCGCAACAGCCTGGGCGATATACTAAAGTTAATTAACCCCAATAGGTGCGGACAGTTTATATGACCGTTTATAATCTTAAACAGAAAAGTAAGATCAGCCAACAGTAGGCGCTGTCGCATTGACACGAAGTTAAATAAGTGCATTGCTGGTCCATAATCATGATTGAATCTGTGCATAGGATGCCCGATGCGAAACGACGCAAACCGCAGAAATCTATGCTGAACTCTATCGAGTGCACTCCAGAGGTACGCCTGATGGGGATACCAAATTACAGACGCATACTCTAAATGGGGCCTAACCAATGCATCAAAGAGTAACTTAAAGGTCCGCCTATTGACGAACCCATGCGTGTGTCTTATGATAAACCCAAGTTGCCTGGAGGCCGCATTAGTGACTCTGTTGACGTGACACGCGAAAGAGAACGCAGAGTCGTAGGACACTCCGAGGTCGCACACACTTTCAATACGGGATAGTTGGACAGTGTTGAGGGAGTACGGAAAACTTAACTTGCTAAGTGACCGGGAGATTCCCAGCACATGGCACTTAGAATGATTTAAGGAAAGTCTATTGCTGGCGCACCAAACAGTTAGCCGGTCAAGGTCACTCTGGAGATTCCAAGCATCTTCAGCTGAAGCAACTCGAGCAAACAACTTCAAGTCGTCAGCAAAAAACAAGGGTGTAGCAAAATGAAAAGAATCCGCAAGATCATTTATAAAGATGCAGAAGAGCAACGGACCCAAGTGTGACCCCTGTGGCACCCCCGATGATGCCACTATGGGCTGAGATAGGCAACCACGAACCCTTATCACTTGAGAACGGTCTGTTAAATAACTACCCAACCACCGCAGCAGACAACCTTGAAACCCAAACGCCCTTAATTTATTCCGCAAGATACCATGGTCCACTGAATCAAAAGCCTTTCTGAAGTCTCTATACACCACATCGACTTGCCGTCGTGCATCCAGTGCAGAAGTCACAAAATTCGAGAAAACCGCGAGATTAGTCACGGTAGATCTTCCCGGAAAAAACCACGCTGAGCTTCGGATAAGCTGCCTCCGATTAAACTGGAGAGCTTCCTGGAGACTATCTTCTCTAGTATCTTTGGGAAACAGCTAAGGAGAGATATGGGCCTATAATTAGCGACATCGTTCTTGCCACCCGACTTGAAAATAGGCACAACAACCCCGGACTTCCAGATGGCCGGGAAGATCCCAGAGTCAAGTGAAAGGTTAAAGATAATCCATAGACGCCTGACTAGGCCAAAGATACACGATTTGACAAACAGAGGAGGCAGCCCATCCTCACCCGCCGATTTATTGCAGTCAAGAGCTTCGATTGCTTCATAAACTTCAGCAAGACTAATGTCGAGTTTAGGTGAGTGTACCCCAGTATCCAGTGCCCGAACGAGACCAGCGGAGGATGAAGATGGTGAGACGTAGACCGACCTGAAATGCCTAGCAAAAAGATTCGCAGTTGCCTCATCCGAGTCCGAACTTTCGTCACCAAAATACATGCGTGCCGGCAAGCCAGAGTCTCCCCTCCTGGAGTTCACGTGCCCCCAGAAAGACTTGACATTGTTCGAAATATTGCCTTCAAGCCTAGCAATGTAAGAGGCATGGCACTGTCTATACAACTCCTTGCATCGTGAACGAAGGTGGGAGAAAACTAGGAAATTGCCCAGCCTGTTAGAACTTTTCCAAGTTCGATGTGCTCACTTCTTACTTTTGATAGACTGTCTGAGATCACGCGAAAACCAGACGGGGAAGGATGACTTAAAAACACATCTCGTGGGTACATACATTTCAATTGCCGCGCGTAGCTGTGAATAAAGCAATTCCACGGCATCGTCAACCGAACAATTACCCAATGCACCATCCCAATCAATAACATTAAGAGCAGACACGATTGAGTCGTAATCCGCTCGAGCAAAGTCGGATTTCACAATAGACCTCGAGGCCGGCCTATCACAACTGCACTGCAATTCAATCACCAAGGCAGGGTGATACGAGTCCTCCGGTAACAGGAAGTCGTCCGGGGCGGACACGTGAGTCCCCAATAAGTTATTAAAAATTAAATCAAGCATATTCCCATGAATGTTACGAACTTGATTACATTGTCGACAGTTATGGCAATTAAAGCAATCAGCCAATAATGACGCTGCTGTCCATACATCCGTAGCTCCAGAAAGCACAATTGGAACTAGAGCCGAACTAGGGCCGCACTGCCAAACAGCATGCGGTAAGTTATAAGCACCCGCTACACAAAAGCTCGGATCACCCTCCTGGAAAAGCATTTCATCTATGCTAGTACAATGGGCCCGATAGATTGAAGACGGCGACCCAGGCGGGATGTAAACAGCGCCGAACACATACGCGGCGGCTCCCATGAATACTTTGACGAAAATCTGCTCTATGCTATCGACCGACGGGAATATCTCAGTAGCACTTAGCCCCCTCCTAACGGCAATCAGGACCCCTCCCCCCCGGGAGTGCCTACTCGTCGCAGAGCTCCTGTCCTTGCGGAAGATACAATAATTTCTTAAGCCTAATTCGTTAGACGCAATACAATCAGACAACCACGTTTCCACAAAAATTAAAATATCATATTTCACATGATGTGACAATACAGCCTCACTCAGCGTGTGAAGCTTAGTACGCAAGCCTCTCACATTCTGGTAATATACCAGCGGGGCTATGACTAGTTTTTTTAGGTGGACCTCGTACTCTTCTGCGTGATAACTGGAGCGCCATTCCCAAATCTAATGGTCAAAGAAGGATCCCCCGTCGATCGAAACCTTTCCCGCAGGTCCTTGAGGTTCCTCCTCTGTTGCTCCGTGCAGTCGAGAGATATCCTAGCCGGACCCTTATAATTACTCCTCTGCCTGATTAGCTCCTTCGCCGCTAGCTCAGGAGGTAGAGTGACCTTGATCGGCCTGGTGACACCGGCTGTCCTCTTGCCGATCCTCCTCACGACCATGTTGTCGTAGCATTTAGGCGCCATCGCCTCCAGAATAACTGCCACCTTGACACGGTCACCGTTGGTCGTTAGTACATTTGAGTCGCCAGGCGATGAAGAGCCGGATTCCTCCACGTTGAACAGAATTAAATTATTTTCCCTGCTCTTCCTGTCCTGCATCTCAGCTACGGCAGCCTCGACTAACTCTGCTCTGTCAGATGCTGCCCCGTTGCCCAGATCGTTCAGCTTATCCTCTATAGCGTCCACACGTCCAGTCAGGACACCAATGGCCGAACTAAGCTTATTAAACTCCGCTCGATACTCGCGAATCATATCCCCCTTGAGGGCAATAAACTCCTCCCTGTACTCCCTTCTGAAATTGTCCTGCCACTTCGAAAATTCGGCACTGAAGAGTCGCTTCATTGCCACGAGGAGAGCGTCATTTGATGCGTTCGGGGAGATGACTTCAGTAGGTCCCGAGCCGTCAACGACCAAAACCTCTTTATTGGGCGAGGATGTAGATGAAGAAGAAGAAGTTTTCTTGGAAGGCGCCGCGCAATCCAGTAGCCTGCCATTACTCGCTGGATGACCCGTGCGGCCAACGCAAGCAGGATGCGCGATAGTGTCGCATGAATTACAGGACACCGGATTAACTACTCCAGTCCTACATCCTTTGCACGTTCTTTTTGCAGGCTGCGACATCATGCTCTCCACCCGAATACTGCACAGTAGTACACTCAAAGAAGCGAAAAACGAAGCACCAGATAACAAGATAAATTCAACCGTTAGGTAGAGCTGATTCCTCGAACCGTAAACAGACTTTCTCGGAATATAAACACTGCTGACAAGACACGTCTGTACACTACGGCGATCAGATCGCTAATTTATTTTTATTGGGAATTGTTTCGAACAATGTCGGGAACGATCGACGTTTTCACACCACGTCTTCGGAGGGTCGGAAAGAGAGAGCAATATTTTAAAGCTAAATTCGAGAGAGTGAAAGAGACAGCGCTACATAGCGATACGAACACATATTTTTTATTCTAAAGCTAACAGTATTCTAAAGCGTTCCGATTTAACGTCGCAGCGTATCGCGCGATCGTGTGTAATATGAGTCTTTCCCGGGACACCTGCATGTGATGACGCCATTCAACGATGCGAAGAACGCTCGAGCGAAATAGAATTATGCAGTGTCTGCAAATCTTAGAATTAAGTGGCGAAAGGAGAAGGATGGGTAAATAAAATGGAGAAATAATATACGTTTAAGATATATATATGGGAAGTGACTGTTGCGTGTGTGTGCGTGTGTGTGTGAGCGGCGTGCGTCGTTTCGAGAACGCTTTGTTACGAGGCGCGTGGCGTGTTCCAGAGGTTTCGCGAATCTTCGAGACGCGTCTGGAAGCCGTGACAAAAGCGAATCGCGGCCCAGAATATAAGAGGAGCGCCCGGCGACGACACGCTCTCTTTTGGATTGCCATTGTGAACCGCGAGGACGTAGCGTCCAGTCCTTCGGCACATTGTATTGTTCCTAAGTGCATTATTAATAAACTGTCCTAAACCCTCTAATCAGATCCCACATATATATTGTTACATAGAATATAAAACTAGAATAGAAAATAGAAAAATAGAAAAATATAAAAAAATATAAACTATTCTAAGGACGCAAGTGGCGAGTGGTTTTGGCTTAATTATCCCACTCGATAACATCATCAGCAAATAGCTTATTTAATGATAAATCTACAGGAACTTGCGCAGGGTCAGTTTGAACTGCAACAACGCTAGCCCAAAGCCCCGATATTTTATTCGCGAAAATGGAATCATCATCAATCTCTGTTTTCACGTTTCGCCAAACCACGCTCTTTGGAACACCCTCACGATTCCGCCGAGCTATCATCGTCATCGTTGTAATTGTTTATAAACATTTGGTCTGCGTATCGGCGCAACCAATATTGCTCATCATCGAGGTACTCATACGCATAACCATTCGTTAGGTTGCGAAATACTTTTAAATAAATGTCACCATCCTGATTAGCTTCCGCCTCATAAAGTTCTGCGCATCGAATTTCTTCGGTTTGAACCGCAACATTTCGACACGCCACATACACTTTCGGACTGGATGAATGAATAATGGTCGCAGCAGCGGTGATCGTAGCGGTAGCTGGACGTTCCAAATTTATGGGCAATGACATAATCTGAAACCGATTTTTTTTCTTATAATTCTCAAAGTTACTAACACAGCGATTCGCTAAAAGAAAAAAAATATGATAATGGAAACTCACGGTATTATTCGATTGTATTTTCTATGCGTTGAACGACTGACGATATCCTTGGAAAGCAATCTTTTTCAAAGCAATTTCAGTTAAAATGAAAAAAAGTGTTACACAAAAACTTTTCACAGAAATCAGACTTCTGAATGTCCTTAAAGATTGATGAGCAACTGGTCTCGCTACATCTCCTGGCTCGCATATGTATAAAAAACCCTACCCATCATGAAACTGAGAAGTGCATAGCTTTGCAAAAGTAAGAATGAAATAGAATTATGCGACGTCAGCAAATCTTAGAATTAAGTGGCGAGGACAGAAGGAGGAAGACGGGTGAATAAAATGGAGAAATAATATACGTTTTAAGAAATTTTACTTAAAATTAATAGAATATAATTTAACATTTTTTCATACAAGCATCAGCTAGAATATCGTTGATTGCCCATGCTACAAGTTCGCAATCTACAAGATACGCCGCATCGAAATATTCGCTATCACGTATGATTTTGGCAGCACGACGCGCATCTAAGGTTTCGCAGGCAACATCGCTCTGCTGTAGTACGTTGACAAAATTTGAAAATTTCATCCTCACATCTTCTGCAGTTTCATGTAATCGCAGATACACATAGTTTACACACGGCTCAAGATTAAACAAATATGTTACTGCATTCGGTTTGAAATACAGCGACTTAGTATCTAGTGTCATCTTTACAATCGGAGAATCATACATCCGACAAAAATCAACCGATAATTCATTAATCCGTAGCGATTCTGATCCAGGTAATTATGCACGTTGTTCGATGGTTGTACTTGTTGCGGCTAGTGCACACCACGTATACCATGATAATATGAGATGATTCCCGCGATTGTCGCCGAGAACAACTTCCACATCAGCCATAGGTCCTACGCTGATCCTAATTTCCAAATATTTGCTACCCATGGTTGTTAATGCGTATCTCCTGACCATGATCCGCGATGCTTGGCGCGGCCTAAGAGAACAATCAAAGCTATGAAATTGTCCACTCGTATTAGGAATAAACATAAAAAAATTTCAAGAAGATGTGAAAATTAAGTCTTACCTGTCAAATGTATTCTCCCCGCATTGAGCTACGCCATCATCTCGCATGATGGGAACGTAATAATTCATGTGTCCGGCGTTTCCTTCGGCACTGGTACTGCACATTTTTTCAGAGAACTATTTGTTCCGTCGAAAGTCACTGTGGATACTGAGCGATTGATGGAATAGCGTTCGGGAGACTGACTTAAATATGACCTAAATTGCTTCCCCCACCACAGCATTTTATTTTATTTTATTTTAAAGCATCCAATTTTCCCATAATGTATTTCAATCTTAACGTCGCAGCATATCGCACGGTTGCATATAACTTGAGCCCCATCCTCAAGGATAAAAGTCTCGACACGTGTTGAATGTAATATAATACTTTTGGGAACGTAGAATCTTAGAATTATGCGGAATCAGCAGAAACTGTGTCGGATGATTTTTTGCGCGCTAATTCGTCATACGCGTAAATCATAGAAAGAATTTTGCTGTCTCAGCAGAAACTGCATAGAACCATGTTGGGTTGGATCGTCAAAAGAGTAAGACAGAGATCGCAAATCATGACACCGGTCATAAAAGCGCGCTCCAAAACTGCACAAAGCCTCAAATCGTTGCAACGTGTTGCGAGGAAAAGACATTACATTTACATTCCTTTTTACAACCATGGAAGAATTCGCGCAAGTAATCCGCCAATTATTGGATCAATCCACACGATTGATTTCGCGAGAAGAATACCTCACGTGGGAAGAACGGTGCAACGAGTGCATCGAATCGTTGGAAGAACACAGCCGCGTAAAACGTCCTCGATTATCGATCGGAGTTCGGCAATCGCTGGTTGCTCGAATCGCGCAGCTCAAAGGACTAAAATATTCGTTGCGCGGCCGTTTTGTGCATGAAGGTGCTGGACATTCGAGTACGGGACTTTTGTGGCGCGAAATAGACACAGCTTTCGATAGCCGCGTGATAACTGGTGTCGTGTGAAATTCGAATAACATCGAGCCGCGCAACTTCCCTCAGGATGCGGCGACCATTGTGCTAGAGCATGTGCGGGACACTTTGAGAAAACATCGAAACCTCAAAGTGAACACTGTATTCAACGGTGAATTTGTGGCGGGTGACAAACATGCTTGTAAAAGCATCAACACCCGAAGCTGTGAACTCTTCCGCACATCCGATCTACAGGAGTGGTACCAGAGATGCGTCATCGAACCCACCCTGACATCGCTGGAAGAGTTCCAGGAACGCGACAGCGGATGGGCATTGACGAGAATCATGAATCTGACCGTCAATGTCAACAAGTACAATCCGCTGCGCGCGGGGTGTCACATCCAGTTGCCGCAGGAATTGTCATTGAAGAAGGCAACGATCAATGTGCAATCCCCGGACAATGCGTGTTTCGCGTGGGCAGTGGTCGCCGCTCTCCATCCTGTGGAAAGAAATGCCGATCGCCCAAGTTCGTACCCGCACTAAACTTCCATATTAAATCTCCAGGACATTGAGTTCCCAATGTCCCTGGGGCGAATTGGAAAATTTGAGCGGCTCAACAACATCTCCGTCAACATCTACACCTTCGAGATGGAGAAGACGAAGACGGTCTTTCCGCTGCGCCTCACCAGCCAAAAGAAGAATCAACACGTCAATCTACTCTACACGCCGAATCAAGAGCACGGCGATGTAGGGCACTTTGTGCTGATCAAGAATTTGTCCCGGCTGGTGGGTATGCAGCTGAGCAGACACAAGGCAAAGAAATTCATCTGCGATCAGTATGTATAAAAAACATATGAAATGCTGAAATATCTCACGAAACAAATTAAATAAAAAAATCTTTGGGTTTACAAGGTGGCCGCGTATCCCGAAGAAACGCAAGGAGCTGTCGCGTGCGATACGCGAGGAGCCGTTGCGTGGCAGACGCAAGGAGCTGTCGTGTACGAGACGCAAGGAGCTGTTGCGTGCGATACGCAAGGAGCCGTTGCGTACGATCCAGCCTGCGGCAGGACAACGGGGGACAGCCGCAGAAGGAACGGCGACGATGGCGGCCGAGGCCCGCCGACATCGAGGGACATACGTGGGAGCGACGGCGGTCAAGGCCCGCCGACGTCGAGGGACAGCCAGGGAGCAACGACGACGGCGGTCGAGGCCCGCCGACATCGGAGCGGTTTCGAGGCTTCAGCAAGGGTGCTGAGGGAGAGCAGAAGCAGGAGGACATTGCTGGATCGGCTCTGGAAGCTGGGGAAGCCGACTTACGAAAAGGAATCCGAATTTTGGAGTAACAGCTCGTTGGGTAATGTAGTAAACGGCAAAGGACTGTTGCCGTTGAAAGTAATGCGAGCGTACGTCAAATGACTACGCACTGAAGTTGGCTCTCTCGCGAGCAACGAACAAGATTGACGTTTGGACACATTGACGTTTTGACGTTGACGTTTCGATTTCTCCTGAGACGGAGAGAACGGTTTTCCGTGAGTCGTCGAACGCCATCCAGAAACAACGTTCAGCAATGCCGATTCGACTTGAAGCTGCAAGAAGAATCGAGGGGCTCGTCGGATTCGGGGGATCACCACCATAAGAGGCCGGTTAGGACGCTGTAGAGGGAGCGTCGAAGTGTTGGTGGCGGGGATGTGACTCCGGCAGGGACGCAGGGACGTTCAGGAGTGCATGGACCGCACCAAAGTTTGGTGGGTGTGCGGCTCTGGGTGGCGGCCAGGGATCCATGCAGTTGTGTTGCTGGCGGGCGGCGCCCCCAGGAGTGCGGCACCACCGAAGCAACGTGGAGGCGCCTGGAGAGCGCTGAGTTGCTGAGCTGCGACGAAGGGAGTTCGAGGGCGAACATCGTCGCAGGATGGCCGAGTGCGAAGTCACGACGGAGGGAGTTCGAGGGCGAATACTGTCGCAGGATCGCCAAACCCCCGAGAGACAGAGAGAGAGAGAGCCCCGAAGAATGGAGTCGTTTAGTCGAGATGGGCCGTTCGTCGACTGGAGGAAGTCTCTTGCTCGAGAAGTGTTTCTTGTGGACGTCAAGACCCCCGCAAGGAGGATGGCTAGGGAGAATTTGAACAGAGAGACAGAAGACCTTTTCTTGAGTTGTTTCAGGGACCTCCGGACCCATCGATGGATTGGAGTCTCGGGCAAGGTCACCAAAAAGACATCGAGGACGAACCCCAGGGGCTGCCCGTGGCTGAGTGTCGCAGCGTCGGTGTCGAGTCCGAAAGGGGGACGCAGCCTCGGAACAACGGAGTCGTCGTGGGACAATCCAGAGCAGAGTTCCAGGAACGTCGCGGGACCCACGGGAGAAAACGAGAACACCGTTGGAGTTCCAGAGGACGCTGGACGAGGCCAGGATGCTTCGTCGCTGGAGAATCCCTGCCGAGGGAGCGCAACGCAGTGGAATCGTCGTTGGAGGGCGGAGCTTCAGGGACATCGTGGAGCAAGGAGCTGGAACGTCTCATCGAGGAACGCACCCGGAGTTCTCCGAGGATTTCGTCGCGGGACCAAGGGAAGAGGACGAAAGCGTCGTTGGGGTTCCAGGACGTGGTGAAGAGGAGAATGCACCAGCCGTCCCGTTGTACCCACGCCTTGCTCAGGGTTTTTCCGTGGTTTTCCCCTGAGCGAGAAGGCAAATGCCGAGGCGGATGTCTGTAGAAGCCACGGGGCTTGCACGACAACTTCTTCAGGCAGGGGTACGAAGATTCCGAAGAGGATTCGACGCGGTCGGGCCGCCCGCTTTTCCAGAGGGGGGAGCAATGTTGCGTGCACCGGGTATAGGCCCGTGCATAGCCTACTGGTGCTCGCAGTTGAAGACAGAAGAGGGTCCACCCCCTTCGAGAGGACAGTCTGATAGCATACGCCATTACGACCGGACGTGTCGATCGGTCTCTCTTTATGTTGTAATTATCGGATGTATGGAAATATAGTTGCATCGTGTAATGTGCCCTTGGGCGTGTCTATCATTCTATACTCCTTTGCGTCGGGGTGGTCGACGATGGAAACACTTGAAATTACGTTGAAATTATTTAGAAGTGGCATCATACACGTTCGATACATGCTCGAAGTGGTTCATTACATGTCCAATACACGTTCGAAGTGGTATCATACACGTTCGAAGAGGTACGATTGACGTTCGAAGAGGTATCAAAGAAGAAGGGGAAGAAGACATGTATGATAAGGAGAAAGGAGAGCGTAAGCCAGAGAATAATTCGAAGAAAATGATAGCTGAACTAAGAATCGTCAGCGAAAATGAAGGTGGAGAACGATAGCATCTTACTTTTGCAACGTAAGCAACACTCAGTTTCATGATAGGAGTTTGCATGCGAGAGCCAGGAGATGTAGCGAGACCAGTCGCATTCAAATCGTTGCAGCAAACAGTCTAATTTTGACAGTTCGGAAATATCTTTTTGTACAACAATGTGATTAATCAAGATTAGTTTACCGGATTGTTTACCGGAATCGCCTAGTTCATCGCCTGATATTTCTCGATCTGATGACTTAGTTGCTGTCAAAGAGATACTCAACCAAATTCGGCCTTCTGACTATGTGGATATTACGCTGCTAAGGCTTGGGAAACGAAGAGGTTCAGCCCCGAGACCCATATGTGTAGGCCTCAAGTCACCGGATGTGGTCATCAGCGTTTTAAGAGGCAAGTCTCGCTATTCTGGACCTTGCAAAATCACGGATGACAGAACAAGGACTCAGCGCCAGGCACTGGATCAGCTCAGGGGTAGACTGAGGGAACTTCACGAGCGGGGCGAGAAGAACTGGACCATACGTTATAATCACGGTGTGCCGTCCATCGTTGCGATCAACAGAACTCGGGATCCTGCCTCAAAAAACCATTAAGCTTCCCCAGGATGTATTATCAGAATGTGCGTAGGTTGAGAACTAAACTTGAAGATCTGAAATTCGCTATATTGTGTTCTGCCGTCCAATACGATATTCTAGTCTTTGTTGAAACCTGGCTAAATTCGTCTATTTCATCGCCTGAGCTGGGCCTTACTGATTTTAACATCTTCCGGTTTAATAGATCCCCTAGTACGAGTTCTTTTTCGCGTGATGGGGGGTCCTTATAGCAATTAGGAATTCGCTATCCTGCTCGGTGATTACCCCTATACGTGATGGTCTAGAACAGGTCTTCGTTCGTGTTCGTCTCCATAATAAATATGTCATTTTTGGCGCCTTATATCTCCCGCCTGCCTCTCAGCCGGATCTTTATGACAGACACGTCTGCTGTGTATCTGAGTTGTTTCATAACTACAGTGATGATGCTCTCTGTATCTTGGGCGATTTTAACCTCCTCCATGTAGTTTGGCCTACTGGACCTGGCTCTTTTTGCTCTAAGAGACAGAGTATCTCATCACTGGAGTCATCGGCCATTGACCTCCTTCTCGAGGGTTATAGCTACTGTGGCCTAGCTCAGGTGAATAGTATTGGTAACTCCTACGGTAGTTTATTAGATTTAATTTTTGTCAAGGATATCGAGCTTTATGTAAACAATGCCGTTGATTTCCTTATTTCCCCTGATTCTTATCATCCGCCTCTGAAAGTGCGTTTGAATGATCTATTTGCGTCTACTAACCAAAACCGTGATAATGTAACTTATGTGGACTTTAAGTGTGGCGATTTCCCTAGGATAATTAATCACTTAAATTCTATTGACTGGGATTCTGTGACTCGTGGAATTGATCCGGATATTGCTGTTGATCATCTATATTCCTATATCGATGAGGTCATTGCTGCCTACGTGCCTGTGAAGGTATATAGACGATCTTTTTATCCTCGATGGTTCTCGCCTCGCTTGAGGTCTCTCATTAGAGATAAGAAGAGGGCGCCTAAAGCATTCAAGACTTCCAATTCTCTTGCAGATTATTTGATATTTTCCGATCTCCGCTCTCAGTGTAAATTTCTTACGAAGTGTGACTACCGTGAGTATGTTGGGACTGTGGAAGACTCTATGCAGTACAATATTAATAATTTCTGGTGCTTCGTTAATGCTAAACGAGGTGACCGCGGCCTCCCCAGTTCCATGCACTTTGAGGGTTCCACTGCTTCTACGTTCGTGGCTATCGCTGATCTCTTCGCCAACTACTTTGGCTCGGTATATGCATCTCCTGCTGGGCGGTCAACGGCCTTGAGTTCAAAGTTCACTTCTTTCAATAACGTTAATCTGAAAGATCTTACTATCTCCATTGGTGACATTTTCTCTAAGCTAAACGGTCTTGACTCGAGTAAGGGTCCGGGTGCTGATGGCATTCCACCGCTGTTCTTTAAACAGTGTAGTTTTATTCTTTCGAGGCCTCTCTGGAATATTTTTAATACCTCTCTGACCAGTGGAGTTTTTCCCTCGCGTTGGAAATCTAGCCTCGTTACTCCTATTTTCAAGGCTGGTGATCGCTCAGATGTTCGTAACTATCGGCCTATTAGTAAGTTATCGGTACTGCCCAAGGTGTTTGAGGAGATTGTCACCGATATGCTATCCTCGCTGCTGCCTAATTCTTTATGCGTTGAACAGCATGGGTTTGTCCCGAAGCGCTCTACAGCTAATAATCTTGCCGTATACCACAGCTTTGTCTCCAGGGCCCTTGACGAGGGCCTGCAGGTTGATACGGTGTACACTGATTTTCAAAAGGCTTTTGATACCGTTGATCACGTGGTGTTGCTTCACAAACTCCTCTCTTGGGGGTTTTGTGGACCTTTATTAGCCTGGCTCGAAAGTTATCTCTCAGGTCGTGTACAGATTGTCAAGGTATCAAATAGTCTTTCGTTTCCGATTAATGTCACCTCGGGCGTTCCTCAGGGGTTGCATCTTGGGCCTCTTCTGTTTAATGTATTTATTAATGATATCGTTGATGTGCTCACAGATGCCAATTTCCTATTGTATGCGGTTGATTTAAAATTGTTCAGGGTAATACGCGGGGTTGATGATGCTAATTCTATGCAGGAAGATCTATTAAAGTTAGAGCGTTGGTGTACTGCGAATAGTATGCGGCTGTACTGGGGCAAATGTGTTGTTCTGAGAGCGTCCCGTGCTAGGTTTTGTATGAAATTTTCGTATAAATTGTATGACGTTGAACTGGGTGAAGTGTCTGAAGTCACTGACCTAGGGGTTTGCATAACACCCTGTTTTGACTTTCGGTCTCACTACTTGCGCTGTACCAGTAAGGCCATGAGGGCCTTGGGCTTTATTTCTAGGTTTGCCAGACACTTCAGGAATAGCGAGTCTCTGAAACTTCTATATTTTGCCCTTGTCAGGCCTCATGTTGAGTATGCCTCAATTATTTGGAGCCCCAAGCATACGAAATTTATTGAATCCATTGAAAGAGTGCAGCATAAGTTTTTGAGGTTTGCATCTCGTATCCTTGGGAATCCAATGGTTTGGAGCGATCATAACTATGACCCTGTACTTGTATCACTTAGGATGGTCACTTTAGAGAAGCGTAGATATTTTGCGGATATTATTTTTCTGTATAAGGTTATTAGAGGTTATATTGATTGTCCTGACTTGCTTGCACTAGTAGCATTCAATGCTCCGGTTAGGTGCATGCGTTCTAGGCTCTCTTTGTGGCAAGGGTACCGAAATATCGTCATTACGCTGTTGACCCAATTAATAGGGCGATGATTATTGCGAATCAGAATTTCAATGGCATTGACCCCGTCCAATGCTCCTTGACTTCGGTGAGGACGATGCTTTATAGGACTGTAACTAACTTACATATGAGTAATTAGTATTTAGTATTTTGTATTTAGTATTTAGTTTTGTGTTCTTAGTTCTTGTTTATTATCTTGTTCAGTTTAGATGGCTTTGTTAGCCGTGTTTCTTTGGCGTATTTATTGTATAGACTTTTTAGTTAATTTCTCTGCTTTTTTCTCTTGTAAACCATGGGTATTCCCCGTATAATTATTTAAATAAAAATAAAAAATAAAAAGATTGCCCCGGAGTGCGACCCCGAGGTATGTACTTATCAATATTTTTATATTTATCGCGTTTAACCGTTGACACCGAGTGAAATTAAATCAGGCATTCGTGTCAATGTCGTGGTGTTCTATGTTCTAGAATTCTAATTCGCCACCGCTGTCACCGACGTGGTCGAGCGACTGGGGGTCGCCGTTGCCGTCGCTGCAGCCATCGCCGCAGCCGTCGCCGCAGCCGTCGCCGCAGCCGTCGCCGCCGCCGCAGTCCCCGCCGCCGCCGTCGCCATCCATATCATCACCTCTGTCCCCCATCACCTCCGTCGCCGCCTCCGCAGGTATGTAATACTTTGCATTCTTTTATACATTTGATGTTTATTATGTGTCAAAATTATATCGACGTCTCTATGTGTGTGTGTGTATGTTCTAGGAGCTGCAGCGGGTTAATGGCCCCGCGATGGCGGCTCGGGTGCGGCGCCCATGGGTGCCGCATCGCCGGATGGGGGGGCCCCTGCGGCGGCCACGGCGCCCATCACCCCCCTGGATTGACGTTCGCGGCCCACTGCCGCCGCCACCACATCCAGGGTGGGTGATGGCACCTGAGATGCGTGCGGCGTCACCGGCGTCGTCAACGTCGTCGTCGTCTGATGATACACCACCCTGGTGGCCACCGGCGACGCCGTCGCCGTCACCAACATCATCTTCATCGTCACTTTAATTTTTTTATTTTTTTTTATTATATCTTCTTTTATATATATATATATTCATTTTTTTATTCTATTTTTTTATTATTCTATTTTTATATTTATATTCTTTTTTATTATTCTTTTATTCTTTTTCATTATTCTTTTATTCTTTCATTCTTTGTAACAATATATAATCACTTTTAAACGTATATTATTTCTCAATTTATTTACCCGTCCTTCTCCTTTCGCCACATAATTTTAATTTGAAAAAATATTTGGGGGGAAAATATTTCTGGGGAGCGGATCGAGTCTGAAAAAGAGGTTTTTCATACAGGATCCGCCCCCCAGAATTTTTTAGAGGGTCATTCACTCCCTCGGAAAAAGTTTTCGGCGGTGGGCCCGGTCTCCGCGGCGGCTCGGCCTGGAGTGATCCCCTCCACGATTGTGGCTTCCCCCACTCCGCGGCACGTGCGCGCGCAACCGGTCTTCCTCTCCCCGCAGGCCACGCGCCCATGTTTCCCTCCGCCGCGCTCCCCCGCGCGCCATCACTTCCCCCCGCCCCCGCGCTCCCCTCAGAGGACCTGAGTTAGAATACCCGTTGTTATACTACTGATGTTAGCGTGAAAGGCAAGCGATAGGCGGGCACGCGAGGCTTGTACGAACTGCTGTTTAAGCGAGTGCCCGACGAGCATGCGTACACGAGCGACGATGTCGACACGTATCGCGAAATGTTGTTGTCGACGAACGCACATCGCCGGGACCATTCGGCTAGCAAACCCACGCTAGGCAACAAGGGCTACAAGTACAGACAGATCGTGTCGGCGTTGATTAGCGAAGACCGCAACGTCGGTGCGATCACGCACGAAGTTCGAGGATTACCCATCGACGACGCGATGACGGTTACCGATAACGCGATCGATTACGTGTACTGGGACGATCCGAACGAATTGGTCGATAGACTACGATTGCTCCTGGCGTCGCGCGACGCCGGACACACGGGACACGATAACGAAATCGCCTCCATCGTGGAGGAACTTCGCGAAGCCGGTCTCATCGTAAATTGATCGATCGGATCGACGACGCGTCAGTCTCGTTCGCGATCACCGTCCACCCAACATGTCGGTGAACAAGTTTGGCGCATCTTTGCACGGTAGAACCGCCGATACTGCCGGCGACAACGATCGACGCATGGAGACGATTCGCTCGCGGAATCTGTACGTCGCGAATTACGCGCGGGAGAACGCGCTGTGTCTGGGCACAGATCGGTCAACGTTCGACGCGATGGAACGCAAGATACGCCGGGTGGCACATCCGGAGGAGGATACCGACGCTACGACGAAACGATACGTGGACGACATGGAACGTACCGTCGGACGTGCTCTCGACACTATGGAGGAAGACATGTACGAATTGACGACGAAACGACTGGACGCTTCGACTACCGCGATAAATACCGCGATGGAAAAACGTTTGCTCGACCTAAGGAACGACTTAAATACCACGCTGCAACGACGCTTCGATGACTTGAAGGATAGACTCGATGACCTTGCGACACTGATCGCGGAGGCGCAGACGCGCAAGGAAGCGCGACGATGAGCAACGACGACTACGACGACGACGAGAAACTCCGTCAGCACCGTACGTGCTTCGAGTGCCTGGTATAGTATCTGCTGCTGCTGCTGGAACGTTACATTTGTCGCCATCGCCATCGCTATGGGCACGAGTATGGAGCGAATACAATTGGTCGACGAACTGCTCGCTCCCGCGAGACGAAATTTCTCGCGGAGACGCGTAGTTACTCGAGGCTACGACGACCTGTGGCAGGCGGATTTGGTGGAAATACGCGCGAACGGGACCCACAATCGCGGCTACAACTACATACTCACGATCATCGATACGTTCAGCAAGTACGCTTGGGCCGTGCCCGTGAAAACGAAAACCGGGCTCGACTTGACCGAGGCGTTCGCGACCGTATTGCAACGAAGCGGCAGATGTCCACGAAACCTACAAACCGACATGGCGAAGGAGTTCTACAACCCGGAGTTTCGACGATCGACGAAGACTCGCGGAATCAACCACTACTCGACGTACAGCGTGATGAAAGCGTCGATCGTCGAGCGTTTCAATCGTACGCTGAAGAATCTGATGTGGAAACGATTCTCCTTGAACGCCTCCTATCGCTGGTTGGATCTGCTACCGACGCTTGTGCGCACCTACAATCATCGTCAACATCGTACGATCAACGCGCAACCCGTCGATGTCACCTCCGCGACTCGTTTACCGTTCGGCGTATCGTCGTCGGATGTCGAGCAACGACGACGACGACGACTACCCGCGAAATTTCACATCGGCGACAAAGTACGCTTGAGCAAATTCAAGACTATCTTCGAGAAGAGATACACGCCGAACTGGTCGACCGAGGTGTTCGAAATCATCGCGGTACAACGAACGCAACCTGTGACGTACATTCTACGTGATTCCGCGGGAGAGCCGATCTCAGGCGGATTATACGAGCACGAACTGCATTCGGTCGCGAATCCGGACATCTATCTGATCGAGAAGATTATTCGTCGCAAGGGAGACCAGGTGTACGTGAAATAGTTGGGATTCGACTCGTCCAAGAACTCGTGAATACGGAAGAAGGATGTTTTGTGACGCAACAGCGACTCTTTATTACTATTAATTAAATAAATATACATTACATACACACACAGAATTTACATTTATATCGTTTATTTCATTATTTGTATTTTTACAAAATAAAGCATCAATATATCACGATACTTGTACATTATTTAATTGAACGTGTAGTATTGTACATAAGTATATTAATAAAAGTTTTCCATCCATCCATCCATCCATCGCATACTTTTTTTTTAAAGAGGGGGGAAATGCATTACGCATACCCCGACACCGGTTACGTCGGGGTTATGTGGGACTCTCCATTTCTGGCATACCCACTAAAAAAAAACCCTCTACGTTCGTACAGTGCATCATACTCGTATACATGACAACATATATATCGTGCGCGACATTACTTCGTATATACATATATACATATAACTACTGTATCTACTTAACCATATACGTACGCACGCGAAATGGTATCGCTGCGAATCCTTCGGATCCTGTACCAGCAGCACGTTCGCGTGTCTCCCTTCCCGCTTGTTGCTGGATACGCGTAGAGGTACGCAGCCATCGTCGTCTTTGGACCACAGGTAGATGTTCACGGATATGTCGTTCGCCACCTCGAACTTCCGTACCTGATCCATGGACATGGGGAGTCTCACATCATCCGTACGGAGCACCGTCGAATAATGTGGATACGACGCAATCCTATTCCCGTGCGCAGTAGCCGGAAACAGACTGGCGACGACCGACCACAAAAAGCACGCGTTGTCGTTGCACTGCACGTTCACCACCGCTTTTTTCAACATGACCGCTTGCGGAAGTGACACGTTGCACCCGGCACGCAATGGATTATGTTTATTTACATTTATCAGGAGATTCTGTACTACCCGTAATGTCCAGCCACTCTCGCGCTCCTGAAACTCCTCCATCGCGACCAACGTCGGAGCAACAACTTGCGTCGCGTACCACTCGCGAACATTCGACGTCATAAAAAGTACGTGATTACGCGTCGCGAAACTCTTTACGTCCGTCTCGTCCCGCAACATGAATTCAGCGTTTAGCACAGTGTTCATCGATACGCTGCGGTGCTTCGTAATAGCGTTCGTAACGCGCGAAATCACCGTTCGACGGGCATTCTGAAAGAATTTGCGTGGACCGACGGCCCCCACGTTTATCACGGCCCCGGTCGACAAACGCTTCTTGAACGCGGTTTCAAGTTCCTCCCACACGACCTTGGGTGTCGACGTCACTCGTGCAGCGTGTCCACGCCCTACTCGCGATAAACGTCCTCGCACTATCGCGCGCAATGTTTGGGTTCGCGCGAGCAACGACACCATCCGCTGCTTCTCCCACACCGGCACGCGTTCGCCTTGTTGATACGCGACCATGTAACGTATCATCTCGTCGCAACTGTCCATCCAATCGCGGAATTCCGCGGTGGTTTTCAAAAGTTTGGACATCCGGGACAGCGTCAAAAACGTGTTCTTAAACGTATCCATGTTCTTCTTATTTACGCGTACGCACTCACGCAATAAAAGACTCTTTCCGACGCGTTACCATTCGCGGCTTTGTCCTGTTGAAGATGCGAGTTGCCTTAAATATACGAACATCCCTACCATAAATATCCCCACCCCCTTACACTTGCATACAGGGGGATACCTTGAATCGTACCTTAAGTCGTACCGCGCTTTTACTCATCATATTCTTTTCGAACACCGCCACTATCGCGGGTGCGATCTAGCCTTCGGGCGACGATAATTAGAAGCGCGCCGGTCCGCTTTGAATTTCGCGCTTCGGAGATAGCGCGCGCATCGCTGCTGCGCATTATCCTCGGATGCATACCTTTCATCGTTACAGCTATATGTTTTTGGTACGGTGTTCGCGCGATAACCATGCATGTTTCGACTTGCACCATCACATCATATTCTGCTGCTGCTTCGCGATCGCCTTTAAGCATATGCGCATTCTTCTTCTCGAAAGTTTACCTTAAAAAATTATCGCGAACGGAAGCGCGCCGGTTCGCTTTGACTTTTCGCGCACCGATTCTGCTGCTGCGTCTTATTCTCGGAAAATGACCTTCTAACGTTACAGTGATATGTTTTTGACGCGATTATCGCGCCATAACAAACTATAAGATTTACCTTACATCTTCTACGCGTCGTCGTACCACCGTATGTTTTTTCTGACCTTCACCAACGAGAGAGAGAGAGAGAGAGAGAGAGAGAGAGATGTTCAAAATATCGTACCTCTCTCACGCTCCGTGTTCAAACGTCGCCGCTGTCCGGTTTGAATTTCGCGGTCTCGAGATTGCGCGCACCGATGCTGCTGCGCATTCTTCTCGGAAAGTGACCTTCGCTATCCGTATGTTTTTGACTATGGTCCTAGAGAGCGAGAGAGAGACAGACGTACAAAATATCGTACCTCTCCGATCATTATTATCGGATTACGCGATACGAAAATGCAGGTTTCGACTTGCATCATCTTCTACGCGTCATGCCGCTATATGTTTTGACTATGGTCCTAGAGAGGAATAGAGAGAGGGATATACGAAAATATTGTACCTCTCTCTCATACACCCGATTCAAACGTCGCAGATATCGGGGTGCGATATGGCCTTGGGGCGATAAGAGGGTTGCGGATCGCTTCATACGACGCGTGACGTGTCAGCGAGGTATCTCCTCCACCTGCTTTCAAGGCCCATTCCCCCTCCACTGATCCAGGGCCACGGTCCCCACCTCCACGAGTCGCGGTCCCCCCACCCGCTACCCCCTCGCCTTCGCTGCGGTTCCCCTCGCCACGCGTTGGTCCAGAATCGGCCTATAATATCTACTAAAATGTGTTTCAGAAATACACATACTCCCGAAACACGAGTTCTTGGTTCAAATCCCCATGACCATTCATTTATGAAACGCCTTTTTTGTCTTAAATCTCTCAAAAGTTGGCAGGCCCCATCAGGGGGCCATGCTATATACTGAAGTAGAGGAGACCAGGGCTGCTAGGCCAGTTTTGCAGTTTTTGATTTTTAATACATTATGTGGGCATCATATAATTAAACCGATTAGTATATTTGATAGGGCATACATTTGGCTATCTGATTAAATTATCAATGTTGACATAATGTGATAACAATTAAGGTATTTTAATGTTTTTCCAACACCTTCCATGCTGGTCAAATAGCCTCATGATCGAGGTTGGTTGACTTACAGTATAGGGTAGGTTGACTATAGGGACAATCAGTTAAGAAAATATTATTAGTAACTTATCTTAGTGGTAACAAAATAACACAATGTCACAAGAGTTGTTTCGTTATAAAATATTAATTTCTTTCTTTCATATTTTAATAAGTTATTTAACATATAACATATAGTTTATTGGTGATGTGTCAAATTTATGAAATTTTTTCTATTTTTATATTGTGCAGCCGCTCCATCGGAAAAGTATATAATTTTTTTAAGTTTTCCTGGAAATATATCTGTAAGGTATTTCAGTAATCGCTTTTGAAATAAGTGAACAGCAGCTGTATTATGTTCTAAGCTTTCAGAAATGATAACAAAATTGTAATGAGTTTGACCTTTATCATCTCTGCTATATATTACAAAAGGATGAATAGTAACTTGTTTATTATTCCAATAGTAATTCTGTATTTCATCTTGTACTACAAAACTATAATTTTCAGCAAAATCGCCAATGATTACGAATTCACCGTTATCTATCGATTCTTTCATTTTATTTAAATACAAACTCTGCGATTTAGCAATGTAATCGTGTGGCTGCAAAGTGGCAATCTTTTCACGCAAGTGTTGTAAAAAATCGTCACACGAAGATGTAACCGTAAGTAAAGAAGATCTATCAGTATGGGTCCAACTTTTATAAGTGACATTTGTTATGTAATTATTATCAAAAAAGATTTCAAATTGTGAATAAATATCATCAAACCCGGGGCAAGAATTGCATTTTCCAAAATGACACGAAGAAGTTGGTGAGTCACATATAATTTTCATTAAAATATCTTTATAATTTGTTATAATATTTGAATCGGTCCGATGTGATATTCCCGGTGTTTTAATCGCAGACAACATCAACTTTACATTTTGGTGTATTACACAAACACAAACGGAGTGCGTACCACTAGCCCCAGCTAAAACGCACTCTTGCGGACGTAAACTCGCAAAGGTACTAAAGCCTACTTTTTCTGTAGAATATGTTTCTTTAAAAGATTGATAAATTTCTTTAAGATTACCTAAAACCAACCGTTTCTGAATATTTGTTCGAGACCCATTTCTAAGTACAGAAATAACATCTTTTTTCCCGGGCATTATTCTACTTATATCATCATTGCAATAAAAATTTTCTATTAATGTCTTTGTACTTTGTGGTAATTGACGACCATGCTTAGGATTTGGACTTGACATTACTCCGTGCTCGGCTTGCAATCGCTTTGCTTGTCTTGCCATGTGGTATGAACTTTCAAATTCCCGACAAATTCTTCGAATACTCCACGAGTTCGGTAGGACTGTAAGGATACGGATTTTTTCACTATTGTCCGATTCTGCAATAAATTTAGCCTTTAATTGTTTAACTATTTCATTACTATTTTCCACAATACTACTTGAACTACTTTGTGCATCTACTAAACTTAATATTACAATACTATGGGCGCGGTCTATTTTTTCTAATGTTCTCCTACTAGATTTTAAAGTTTTACTTGTTAATGGAGACTCACCTACGGATGCCATTAATAGATTGGTGGAACTCACCACCTCGGTTGGATCGATTACTGTTTGAACTGTCACTATTGCTATGTTCTGTCTGCATACGCGACAATCCAGATGGTCCGGGTTCAGCTATTGCAGTTTCTGGCTGTTCTTTCTTTTCCTTATACAATTTTAGACGACAATTATTGCAAATGAACGTCTTTTCAGTAAGAAATGGAAATGAACGACACATTTCCAATGATACTCTTCGAAGTGTATACGTATATCGTGCATGTCCCTTTTTGTTGAAGGGATTGCAACACCACTGACGCACCATTTTCGGAAATGCACAAACAGATATTGAGACAGTAGACGCGCACGATACGGAAGTTGTCTGAAGACTGAAAACTTCAAAGGACGATGACTAAGCAAAAGTTGTAGCGCTATATAAGCTTATTGCCATCTTGGCCAAGAGTGGGTTAGTAAAATTCTTCTGCAGGTATAAATGACACCCTCGTGATGGATACGTGAGCCATCGGTATTGTTTCTACCGTTGTAAGACCTGATTGAAGTAATAGAGGGTGCGAGGGGTACGGTCAGGCGACCGTAATATAGCGGAGCGCGCGGCTAGCTTACCTGAAACGGCGCGCGCCGCTGTCTTTAACAGCTTCCTGCGACGTTGAATATGCAAAGCACCAACAAGAGATTGACTGATTTTATAGAAAATTCTTCAGCGAATACGGTGGTATTTTTTTCGGATTTTTAAAAACGTGACCTTGAGCCTCAATTTGCAAAATAAAACTTTATTTCTAATTTTCATTATTGTAAAAATGATTTTTTAACCGGAAACAAAAATATTCAGAAAGGCCGATCCTTCCACATTAAAATGCCGTAAGAACCAATTAAATCCGACAAATAATTTCCGAGATAAAAATTCATAAGTACAACCCATTTTCACGAAAATAGGCAAAAATCGCAAAATTCAAAGCCCTGTATTTTTTAAACAAACCCGAAATCGACAAAATGATGAATTAAACCCCCCCTAATTTCACTAGGACTACAACATATTCAAGTTTGAACAAAATCCGAGACATCGAGGGAAAAAAGTGATCGACTTGGCGTGGAATGACCCGTATGCTTTCTTGATCGATTCTCGAGGATTGTTCGAGAAGACGCTCAACCGTTTTTGGCTCATCCTTTGTTCACTCGCCTTTCATACCGCTTGTCGTGATAACGTGTTTTGCATTTGTTCATCTCGCAACGTGTGAAATCATTGATCAGTACTTTTCAGTGCTTAAAAACTGTTCTTATATTCCTTTTCCGTGCTCATCATAATTGCATTGTTCACGCGAGTGAGTTATTTCACTGTGCTCATCCGTTTCAGTTTTGTGCGCACCACGTGTGTCCATCTTGTATCAAGTGGCCGCGTGCTTCGTACACCAACCATTGTGCTCATCTATGCTCATCGTGAGCACCTTTTAAATAAATTGACTTGGTCAACTTTGACTCAAAACTCAGTGTACCGCGTGTTACTTTCTCACCGTCGATCCCTAACCTAATATTCCAGCGTGCTCAACCATTTAATTCTCAAACATTTTGGTCCTTCGAGCCGGATCGACGGTGAAAGTGCAGTGTAGTGCATTGTGCAAGACAATCAACCGCTCATCTCAACGATGGCTGATAAGGAGAACACGCTCACTGTCCTCAAAGAGGTCAAAGACGCCAAGGAGGAAAAGCCGTCGACGGCAGCCACGCTCACTGTCCCCAAGGAGCCGCAGGCAACCACCATTGCTCAGGACAACAAGGGACGGTCAAGATCAGCGTCCCCGGCTGCACTCTCATCTTATCTCACCATAAAGGCGAGAACTCAGGTGGGTCGTTTCAAATCCCTCACCACCTTAAAAACACAGCTGCCGTCTCACGCGCATTCCACCTCTCTAGAGGAGGTGCAATTGCTTACCGCTCAGGTCGAGGAGATACACCAGGCCTTCTGTCGCGAACACGAGCACTTCGAGGCCGTGTGGCCTGCCAAGTTCCTCGACCACGAATACTTTGCCACCGAAGTGGCAGTACACGAGCGGCAGCTAGTGTGGGAGATGAAGCTCCACCTAAGCCGCCTTAAGGAGGACGTCGAAGTGATCGCCGATCTACGTTCTGCTCACGCCAAGCCAGCGCCTGCACGCGCAACCAAGCTGCCAGAGATCGAGCTGCCAAAATTCTCTGGCAGCTACACTGAGTGGCCAACGTTCAGCGAGCTCTTCTCTTCGCTCATTATCCAAGACTCCACCCTCATGGACATAGATCGCCTTCACTATCTCCGCTCAAGCCTGAGTGGAGAACCAGCGAAGCGAGTCAACGCCTTCCCACTCAGGGGCTCATCATTCCAGGCGTGCTGGGATCTATTGACGAAGCGTTTTTCCAATAAACGCCTGCTCATCCAGGAGCAGCTGGAGAAGCTGCTCACTCTACCCCAATCACCACGCGCTGTGCAACCTCACTCAAGGACTTGGCCTCAACCGTCAACCAAGTGAATGAATCCTTGGTTGCACTTAAAGCTCACGACGACATGCACAACTGCATCTTGGTGCATACCATAACCAAGTCCCTCGACAAGGTGACTCGTGAGGCCTGGGAGACGTCGCTGGCAAATACCTCCGAATACCCGAGGTACGAGAAGCTCTTGTCCTTCGTCGAGGCCAAAAGCTCAGCATTGGAGCAGGCAGAGAGCTCCACGAATAAGGCGTCAGCCAGCACGTCTACAACAACACGCTCAGCTCAACGCAAGACCGGCACGCATACAGTTCAAGCCAAAAAGGATGCTCAACTTGCTCAACCTGCTCAACGGTCAAAGTCGACGGCGTACCCTTGCGACGTATGCAAGGGAGACCACTTTATGGTCATGTGCCCTCAATTCAGAGGGATGACCGTCGAAGCAAGGCGCAAGGTCATAACCTCAAACAACCTGTGCAGGAATTGCTGCGGCCGACACTTTACAGATAGCTGCAAGTCTGCTCTCAGATGCAAGACGTGTGGCGCCCCACACCACACGATGTTGCATCTGCCACCAAAGCAACCGTCTGCTCAGGCCAGCGACAAACCATCGGCGCAACCACACGCAGCTCAAGGCTCGACACATTGATGTGTCGGTGCAGTCGTCGCATCAACTACCAGCTCAACATTTCTCCAGCTCAGCTCAACAGGTCCACCAGCATTTGTGCATTCAGCAGCCAAGTTCACCTCAAGCTCATCAATGACCCTGTTGGCAACCGCCAACGCTCAGCTCATCACATCGGTGACGTCTCTACCAGTCAGGATGCTCATCGACGCAGGCTCCGAAATTACCTTCATCAAGGAGGAGCTTATTACTCAGTTCAAGCTCCAACGCATCCATTCAACAATCTCTGTCTTCGGCATTGGAGGCAACAAAGCTACTCAGACTCGAGGAGTCGTGCCAATTTCGCTTCGCTCCAGTTACTGCCCAGCAACTGTGCATATTCAAGCACACATACTCAGGGCACTGACGTCAAATTTGCCATCGGTGGAATCACCTCAGCAAGAATGGCCACATATCAACGGCCTTCAACTGGCCGATCCAGACATTCTGACGTCACGACCCATTGACATTGTCATCGGCGCAGATACTTATGGGCAGATCATCAAGCCCAATATTAGGAAGGGCGATCCTTCAATGCCAATTGCTCAGCTGTCAATATTTGGGTGGCTCGTTCTTGGACCAATCACCGTTGATTCCAATCAACTCAGCTCCTTGCATCACTCTGCCACAGTGCAGCACAAGGATAACGCTCTTCAAGATCTACTGGCCAAGTTTTGGATTCAAGAAGAACTCCCACTGGACACACCGACTCTACTCACCCCTGAAGAACAAGAATGTGAGGATCACTTTCGAGCGACACACACTCGTGATTCTACAGGACGTTACATCGTACGCATCCCTCTCAGATCTTCTCCGAAGCTACTTGGTAATTCCTATCAGACTGCACATGCTTGCTTGAAGCGCACGCTCAACAAGCTCAACAAAAACAACGAGTACTGCAATCTGTACCAAGGATTCATGCAGGAATACGTGGAGCTTCAACATATGGTAAGAGCACCATCCATATCACCTAACACTCATTCTATTTTCTATCTACCACACCATGGAGTGATCAAGCTCGACAGCGAGACGACAAAGTTGAGGGTCGTCTTCAATGGATCAAGCCCGACCACATCTGGGCACTCAATCAATGACCTCATGCACACTGGCGCAAATCTTCTTCTCAACATCACGGATGTGCTAATGTGGATCCGTCAGCACAAGTTCATTTTTGCCACGGATGTGACAAAGATGTATCGTCAAGTCAAGGTGCATGAAGATGATCAAGACCTCCAGAGGGTGCTCTGGATAGATGAAAATTACAAGGACGTGCCTTACAAGCTCACCACAGTCACTTATGGTACAAAGGCTGCTCCATTTCTGGCTGTAAGAGCTCTCCTGCAATTGGTGGAAGACGAGGGTCATCGCTTTCCACTCGCAGTGCCATGCATCACCCACGCCAGATACGTTGACGACATTTTTGGTGGCGCCAACACAGGTGAGACACTTATCACCATTGCTCAACAATTAGGAGACCTGTGCAACGCGGGAGGTTTTCCACTTGCCAAATGGCATTCGACATACCCTCCGTTGCTTGAATTAATTTCACAGACCACACGAGCCCATGGCTCAATCATTTCACTCGACGACTGCAATACCAAAATACTTGGATTACTTTGGAATGTTTTCAATGACAACTTTTCATTTTCTTCAAAAGCAAGTGCAACCTCTCAGCTCTCCAAACGCCTCATCTTCTCAGAAGTAGCAAAAATATTTGATCCACTCGGATTTCTGTCACCAGTCATTATTCGAGCAAAAACACTTTTGCAAGAATTGTGGCTGCACAAAATCGACTGGGATGATCCACTGCCATCCCAAGTCACATCCAATTGGCTCGTGATCAGAGAAGATCTCACAGGCCTGGCCAGGCTCTCAATTCCAAGGTGGTTCAACACCTTCAGCAATTCAACAGTGGAATTACATGGATTCTCTGACGCTTCTCAGCTCGCCATGGCAGCGGTAATTTATCTTACCGTTACATCACCGTCCACTAATCACAAAGTGTCGACACTCGTGTGCTCCAAAACGAAGGTAGCACCCCTCAAGAAGCTCACTATCCCGAAGCTCGAGCTTACTGCAGCATTGATGCTTGCGAAGCTCATGATGTTCAAGCAACCCTGCAGCTCAACATTGCTACAACACATTTGTGGACGGATTCTCAAGTGACGCTAATCTGGATCAAAGCTCACGCTTCACGCTGGAAGGACTACGTACGGAATCGTGTCTCCCAAATTCATGAGCTCACCCAAGATGCACACTGGAGACATGTACCAGGGAAGTCAAACCCAGCTGATTGCGCATCAAGAGGCTTAACAACAGCTCAGCTTGAACAGCATGAACTGTGGTGGACGGGACCATCATGGCTCACTCAACCCAGTGACTCATAGCCACCCCAACCAATTTTGAAGGACGACTCGAGTGCACTAGAAGCTCGTCCTGGAATTTCAAATCTACTCAACGTTCAACAGATTAAATACCACTGGGACCTCATTTATAAATACTCGTCTCTCAACAAACTTTATCGCATCACTTCAGTTTGTTATAGAATCCTCACTAGAATGAAGAAGTTGCCATTGTCTCTGCCAATCATCTCACTCTTGCCAGAGGACTTGGAATGGGCCAGGAACTTTTGGATCAAGGCCACTCAAGCAATTTACTTCTCAACCGAGCTCAAGGTCCTCAGCTCAGGCTCCTCGATGCCAACATCCCATGTGTTCAATCGACTCACAGCCTTCGTCGATGAAAAAGGAATCATTCGAGTTGGAGGCCGACTCAACAATGCCCATATGGTGTATGAGAGTAAGCATCCAGCAATCTTACCTCGCCACTCACGTCTGTCCACTCTGATTATAGACCATGCCCATCGACAAACTATGCACGGAGGGACCCAGCTCACCCTCACTCACATCAGAAGCAGTTATTGGATCATCGGAGGGCGAGCGCCAGTCAAGACTCATGTGCTACGGTGTGTTGTATGTGCTCGACAAAGGGGGATCCGTGCCCATCATCTGATGGGCCAACTACCTCTTTCGAGAGTTGCACCTTCACGACCATTCACCCACACTGGCATCGACTACGCGGGTCCCATCATTCTCAAGACGTGGAAAGGGCGAGGCGCAAAAACTCAGAAGGGCTGGATCTGTGTTTTCGTCTGTTTTACGACCTCAGCTGTTCATTTGGACATTGTCACAGACTACTCAAATGAAGGATTCATCGCTGCCTACAGAAGATTCACATCAAGACGAGGAATCCCAACCACGCTCTACTCCGACTGTGGAACGAATTTCATCGGAGCAGACACCATTCTCAAGAGAATGTTCATTCAGGGCTCACAGGATCATCAGCAACTCAGTCAGCTGTTTGTCAATGACAATACTGGCTGGTGCTTCAATCCACCAGCAGCTCCTCACATGGGAGGCAAATGGGAAGCCGTCGTGAAGTCGGTTAAATACCATCTTCGGCGAACCGTCAGTGAGACGGTTCTCACCTATGAAGAATTCAGCACACTTCTTACCCAGATAGAAGCCATGCTCAATTCACGACCGCTCGAGCCTCTCAGTGATGACCCTGAAGACATCTCCACCCTCACACCTGCTCACTTCCTCATCGGGCAGCCTCTTACAACACTACCAGAACCATCTGTCGAGCATGCAATCATCTCACCATCAGCCAGATGGTGACTTATTCAACAACGGACTCAACGTTTCTGGACTCAATGGTCATCGCACTATCTCCAACGTCAACTCTCCATCTCGAAGTGGCATCACCCATCAAATGAGATCAAGATGGGATCCTTAGTGCTCATCACGGATGAACGGTTTCCACCGAGCAAGTGGCCACTTGCTCGTGTCATCACTCTTCACCCAGGAAAGGATGGGCTCACTCGAGTGGTAACACTCAAGACTGCCACGACAACATTAATCAGGCCAATTGCAAAATTGGCAGTTTTGCCTGTTTCAGATTCTACATCAACATCATCCAACAGCTGTTGATGGCGGGAGAATGTTTGAGATTCCGTTAGTTCACTATTCCGCCGCACCCAAGCTCACCGCAGCACCTGCTGGGCAGCGGAATACGCCGCTGATCGATGATCGATCAGGCGATCGATTCTCAGGGTAGCTGCTCAGCCAATCACCGCTCACCACGTGAAACGAGCGGCCCAATCATAATGCATGCTTTCTTGATCGATTCTCGAGGATTGTTCGAGAAGACGCTCAACCGTTTTCGGCTCATCCTTTGTTCACTCGCCTTTCATACCGCTTGTCGTGATAACGTGTTTTGCATTTGTTCATCTCGCAACGTGTGAAATCATTGATCAGTACTTTTCAGTGCTTAAAAACTGTTCTTATATTCCTTTTCCGTGCTCATCATAATTGCATTGTTCACGCGAGTGAGTTATTTCACTGTGCTCATACGTTTCAGTTTTGTGCGCACCACGTGTGTCCATCTTGTATCAAGTGGCCGCGTGCTTCGTACACCAACCATTGCGCTCATCTATGCTCATCGTGAGCGCCTTTTAAATAAATTGACTTGGTCAACTTTGACTCAAAACTCAGTGTACCGCGTGTTACTTTCTCACCGTCCCGTTACTTTCTAACCTAATATTCCAGCGCGCTCAACCATTTAATTCTCAAACACCCCGGCAATGCGTTGGCAAATGAAATTGCAGTTATCACATTCACTGTTGTGACGATCATAATTATTATTATTATTATTATTATTATTCATAAACGGGTAATAACCCATTATATAGCAAGGATACATAACATTCAGCGTGTACATACAGTAGGGTGGAGTGAAAAAAACTTTTTTTCGATAATCAAATTCTAATAGTGCGGAAAAGTTGTCTACTTGGCCCAATAAAACGTGTAAAAAATTTCAGCTCGATCGGATAATTTCTTCTGTGTGCACCAAAGGCCTTAACTTTCAAAATTTTAGTACAAAACTTAAGAAAGTTGAACTTTCTTCAGCTGGTGGATTCTACCTATTTTTTTTACCCAGGACTATATTTGCTGCGTAAATGATGCAAAGAAACATCCGTGGCTGGTTTCGGAACGATAGGATTGGCCTGACGGCACTGGAAACTATCAAAAAATACAGCCCTTCGCTATACTTTCTAAAAGTCTTCTGAGTGGTCGTAGACTACAGTGACTGCCTGGGTTGAGTACTACTCCCACCTTCACGCATTCCCCCCACCATCCTTCCACGCGCCTGCCTCTGCGGCACGGTGAAATTACAGTACTACTTGCCGCGCTTTGTCAACAGACAAGGTTGATCTTGCGTCGATAGACCCCAGAGCTTAGCGCTGTCCGAGCGTTGTTCACACGCCCTTAAGTATGGCCCAATCAAAATTCTCTCTTCGCCAGACTTTTGTCTGTCCCCTTTTTGGCAATCCAAAAGATTTAGGGCTCACTCAACTCCCCACGTATGAGGACGTACTCAGATGCTGTGCTCATGAGAGTCGTAGTTTGGGTATTGATTCGGGTGGAAACAGAGAACCGTCCTTTTCAATTATTGTTGAGAGGGTAGCGAACAAGGTTATCAGTCTTTGTGGAAAGGCATCTATTCCTTCTGTTTCGTATACACGCGTCGTACAACTAATCACAGAGTACCATAAAAAATACAGAAAGGTCATAAAGTACACTTACAAGGCCGGCAAAAGCTCAGCCTTACAGAAAAAAATTGATTGTTTCAAAGCAACTGCCAACTATTTATTTGACATTGCCGCTTGCAAATGCCGTGATTTCCAGTCCTGCTCTTGTCCGAAGGATCGAAAGGTTCCTCAGAAGGAACAATCTTTTCTTCTTGACCAGCGAAGGGACCGAGTCGGTCGCATCGGAGGCGTTGACATTCCTGAAACAATAAAGCTTATAAACAGAGCTAACCGTCATAAGAAAATACAAAATATATATGCGGGGGTACCTACGTCAGAAGATGAACCTTGCTCTTCCACTAGTCGACAACCTTTACTATGTTTATCTGAATCTGAAATTTCAGAAAGCGAATCGAGTGATTTTGACGACCCTTACTTAGCACCATCAAAGCCTTCTCAAATGAGAGTGAATTTGAAAGAGACGGCACTTACTAGTCAAAGGTATGGTGTCAGTGATAGAGCGACAGCGATGATAGCTACTTCAGTGCTTAAAGATGTTGGTCTAGTATCTCCAGATGCCTCCGAACTAGTTACAGATCGAAGTAAAATAAGGCGGGAAAAGTATAAGATTCGGGAACAGGTGAAATTACAAGCGCAACAACATGCTACCCCACCTAGAGGACTGTACTTTGATGGTCGAAGAGACGACACACTCATTCAGGTCAAACAAGGAGCAAAGCTTTATCGACGCACTGTAAAAGAGGAGCACATTTCAATAATATCCGAACCTGGATCAAGGTACTTAGGACACGTAGTACCGAAATCAGGGAGTGCACGGGATATTTGCGATAGCATTTACGAATTGGTCTTGAAGGAAACAGATTTAAACGAGCTTGTAGTCGTAGGGTGTGATGGCACTGTTGTGAATACGGGAGCAAGAGGTGGTGTTATTAGGTGCCTTGAAAACAAGCTTGGTCGATCGCTTCATTGGATAATATGCCTTCTTCACTTTAACGAGCTTCCATTTCGGAGTTTCTTCGAGTTTATTGATGGAGGCACATCTGGGCCAAAGTCATTCGCTGGGCCTATAGGTGTTCGACTTAAAAACGTTGAAAGCTTCCCAGTTGTTTCCTATAATACCATTCAATGCTCCTTACCTGATGTGGGACCTGTAGATCTGAGTAAGGACCAGAAGTACTTGCTGGACATTTCTAAGGCAATTCAATCCGGTAGTGGCCCGCCTCACCTCAGCTGTCGTAACCCAGGTATCCTTAACCACGCTCGCTGGCTGACCTGTGCAAATAGAATACTACGTTTATACATATCCACTGAAAAACCAACGATAGAGCTGAAAGATATTGTCACGTACATACTTAAGGTTTATGTCCCGATGTGGTTTGCGATAAGATGCAACAGCTCTATTAAAGACGGGCCGAAGCACCTTTTCAATACCATTCAACAGTCACGGTACTTACCAAAAAAGTACTTACGCGTGGTTGATGCCACAATTGCCCGTAATGCTTTCTTCGCATTCCCGGAAAATGTTCTCATCTCCATGATGACGGATGAAAGGCGTGAAGTCCGTCTAGATGCGTTACGCAAAATTTTGCAAGCCCGAGAATTAGATGAAAGTGATGAACAAGTACTACCTCGTGCAGTTCCGGAAATCAACTTCTCCGCAGACGACTATTATAAAATAATCGATTGGTCCTCTGTCCGAATCACGTCACCTCCAATTTTGAACAAAGTAACTAATCAGGAGCTATCAGAAAAATTGTCGAGCAACAGCTTGTTTCTAGACTGGGAATTTCTTAAGTATCCCTGCCACACCACTGCAGTCGAACGCATGGTGAAACTCGTGACCGAAGCATCCTGTCAAGTGTGCGGTAGCGATGCAAGGGATGGTTTCATTCGGTGTACATTGTTATCCCGCCAGTCAATGCCAAAATTTGAAACGAAGAATCAGTTCTCGTTATAAAGTTTGCACACCAATAACAGCTATAACAAGCGCAGTTTCTCATTCCGACAAATAAAAATATGAAAAAACATTATAAAAAGCAATAAAATTATTTAAAAAAAAAAATATAAAATACAAAAAACAACACAAAAACAAGGAGCCCGTCGTACAGCTACCTCCACGTGGTGGGTTCTGGGTCGTATTTTCCGTTAGGAAAGTGAGCGAAGAGCTGTATTTTTTTATAGTTTACAGTGCCGACAGGCCATTCCTATCGTTCCGAAACCAGCCACGGATGTTTCTTTGCATCATTTACGCAGCAAATATAGTCCTGGGTAAAAAAAAAGGTAGAATCCACCAGCTGAAGAAAGTTCAACTTTCTTAAGTTTTGTACTAAAATTTTGAAAGTTAAGGCCTTTGGTGCACACAGAAGAAATTATCCGATCGAGCTGAAATTTTTCACACGTTTTATTGGGCCAAGTAGACAACTTTTCCGCACTATTAGAATTTGATTATCGAAAAAAAGTTTTTTTCACTCCACCCTAACATACAGGGTGTCCCACGGTAGACTAGACAGCGCAATATCCCCTAAAGTATGGGAGATAAAAATATTTTGAGGGGGCCAATTAAATAGCGCGGACAAATTTTTTTTTCGATTATTATTTTAAAAGATACGATGGTCAAGTTCAGTTTTTTAAACGTAACTATTTTTTTGAAGTCCTGAGTTGATAGTGCGTTCCAAGACAAATTCAATAAGCTTCAATGTATACACATTATTTCCACTGGTTTTTGAGATATTGCGCTTGCAAATTTACTGATTTTCACTGCAAGAAAACCCTCTGGAATAGCAAGGACCGAGGGCGGTCTTGCTGGCGTCACGGGTGGCATTGCCCGTTGAAACAGATACCTACCTGCCAAAGGTCTCGGCCAGAAATGGCAGGCCCAAAGGCTGGACAATTCTTTGCCGTCAGAAATGCTACTTAGGTAGGTACATCTGCGGTATCGAGAAGCGCATCGTTACTTTTATTTCGCACTTGCTTCTACGCTCGGATGGCCGGTTCTTTTGGGAGGGATGCAAGTTGAATTGGTTAGGTTAGGAGGTGTGAAAGTTGTTAGACAAAATTTCAACCATAGAGAGCAGATTGTATTAGAACCAATCGGATTTGCATTCCTCTCAAACGGCTGCTCTCTTGAAGAGGCCCTCTTCACAGCAATACCTGCTCCCCAATGCCCACCTTCTCTCGTGTCGGTTTCGCAAAGATCTGATGTGAAATGCGCAAGTCGAAGATTTCTCACTTCTTAATAGGCACCCGAACCCCTTCGAGGGTCGAAAGCCATAAAATTAGATGGGCACTGCGGGGTGTTGTCCCCGCCACGTGGTGATGGGCGTACCTCCAGAATTACCCTGTATTTGTTTAGGAAATCAAATAATTCTTTATTATTTATCGTATGAAAATCATTCTGATGAAAATTATTTTTCATGAAAATCATTACAAATGTCGTGTAAAACAGACAACTTTTACATAGGGAATACAAATACCTTGTGTCAAAATAGTCCGATTTGCATGATATTTGGTATGATTTTCGTCAGAAAAACATAAGGAATCCATTGGCGCCACTTCCTTCTCGATACGATGAAGAAAAGATGTTTGCAGTTAAGCTTTAGGATCGTGCTTGGATTAATTCGGAAGTGCTAGCATTTAAAGGAGGCGTTAACTTGTCTTTAATCTAGGAGTTTTAATTTACACTATGTACACTGGTGAGGTTGTATAATTATGTAGCAAGAAAATAAAGCGGTTTAACTGAATTCCACTCGTTCAATAGTCGCGGTGATAGCACCATTCACTCGTTAGCGGAATTTAGCTCTTAGCAAGGCGATTAGCACAATGAAGCGAGAAGCAGGTTAGCAAGGTAGGCAAAGTTAGCAAGAACTCCGACACTGATACGCATACTACTTAATTCCCACGACAAGTGAGCGAGGAAAACGATGTCGATTTCCGGGAAGCGAGATCGAGAGCCCCTTCCATCGATAGCCGGTCGATGGAAGGGGAGCGGTGATCGACGCTCCACATGAGCAGACAGGCCGGATCATGAATCATCACCATCCGTTGAGTTCCCGCTCTGCAGATGGCGCGACGATGTCGCTTTACCGAACAAAAGAATTTCTTAATACGCTGTAATGGATATTTCACCCTCGACTGCGGGGGCTCGACCTCAATTCGCTACGTTCGGCCCAGGATTCATACCTTTTTTCGAAAAAAGCCATAAACATCGGAAGAGGCACTGCGACGGTCTGTCCTCACCACGGGGTACCAAGCTGCATCTCCTTGACGGGCGTTGCTCCAGAATTACCCTTCTATCATTTGTGCAGTGTGTGACCCGACTACCCTCCGTGTAATCGGTCTGCGCGAAGTGGAGCGCAAGTTCGATCATTATCAATACTCCTGCCCGAGAGGAATACGATTTACTTTAATTATAGTACATGTGTGTTTTGTAATAAAGTGTTTCTATCGTCCCCAGAATTCAGTAACTGGCATCCAGACATCTACGCTCCTACTATCCACCGTCAATACGCCTCGTGCAGAGACAGGAAGAAAAGGGGTAGCCCGCTGTCGACGTGTGGTCCTCTCGAGTATAAACACGAGCTTCGATATCAAAACAAAAGCATCCGTTGACGTATTCCGTGCGAGATAAGGTGGGCATTGGGGAGGAGGTATTGCTGTGAAGAGGGCCTCTTCAAGAGAGCAGCCGCTTGTGAGGGATGCAAAGCCGATTGGTTCTGATACAATCTGCTCCCTATGGCTGAAATTTAGTCTAGCAACTTTCACTCCTCTTAACCTAACCAATCCAACTTGCATCCCTCCCAAAAGAACCGACCATCCGAGTGTAGAAGCAAGTGCGGAATAAAAGTAACGGTGTGCTTCTCGATACCGCAGATGTACCTACCTAAGTAGCATTTCTGACGGAAAAGAATTGTCCAGCCTTTGGGCCTGCCATTTTTAGCGTAGACCTTTGGCAGGTAGGTATCAGTTTCAACAGGCAATGCCACCCGTGGCGGCAGCAAGACCGCGCTCGGTCCTTGCTATTCCAGAGGGTTTTCTTGCAGTGAAAATCAGTAAATTTTCAAGCGCAATATCTCAAAAACCAGTGGAAATAAAGTGTATACATTGAAGCTTATTGAATTTGTCTTGGAACGCACTATCAACTCAGGACTTCAAAAAAATAGTTACATTTAAAAAACTGAACTTGACCATCGTATCTTTTAAAATAATAATCGAAAAAAAATTCGTCCACGCTAATTAATTGGCCCCCTCGAACCATGCAATTCCCTATTTTTTAAATATTTTTATCTCCCATACTTTAGGAGATATCGCGCTGTCCAGTCTACCGTGGGACACCCTGTATATTGAATAAAAATAAATCGACATATATGCATAATATATCAAATTATACTTAACTAACTTAACTATGGAGAAACAAAAATGTAAAATGAAAATGGAAATGAAGGTAAAAATGAAAATGAGGAATGAATATGAGTATGAAAATGCAAATAAAAATGAGAATGAAAATGAAAATGGGAACGAAAATGAAATAGACACATAGAGAATAAAATAAAAAGAAAGAAAGAAGAAAGAAAAGTGAGAGGTGGAAGTAAATTATATACTATACTATTTAGTTTAGTTTTCTCGCGTTAACGGATTACCAGCTATTTTGATCGTTCGCTCCTAGTATTCTATATAATTTCCTCTTTAATACATCAACAGAATCATGAAAAAAGTCAACTGCACCAGCATATAGGTTTGCTTGTTAATCGGATCAGAAGATTCATATTTCGTTTTGTACATGATATGATAGAATAGGGGTTTTCCCTGAACGATCTGGGTGGAGCATACAGGTTTATGAGTCCCAGCAGGGATGGACAATCAACTTGGCCCTTTAGTATTCGAGATAGAAAAGACTGGCCTGCGACCAGTCTGCGTGTACGTAGCGGTGTTATACCAACCTTATCCATAATGAGGGTGTAATCATAATCTACAAAAGACATCGGTTGGCTCAACTTGTACGCTGCGTATCTCAAAAACCTATGCTGCACTTTTTCCAGGATTTATTGGTACTTTAGATGTGTCGGAGACCAAATTATGGATGCATATTCCATGTGGGGCCTAACCAAGGTAATATATAGTAATCTGAAGGTGGCAATATTCTTGAAGTCGCATGCTGATCGTTTTATGAAACCAAGGATTCTGGCAGCAGTATTGGCAACATTCGTACAATGATTAGAGAAATCCAGTCTAGGTGAAATACAAACGCCAAGGTCCTTCGTTTGCAACCAGGAGTGGTGTGTCGTTAAGCTTATAATCTCATCAAAAAGAATCCCATTTAAAAACATTGTCGTAAATTAATATACATTTATTAATGTGCTATATTTAACATTACAAAAGTAATGGTATATAATTGCGCCAAATATCACAATGGCTATTTATACAAATCAATATTTTAATACGAATAAATATTTTATTCAAAATACTTGGCGCTGCTCTCCCAATTGGTGATGCTAAACTGAATAAATATGCATAAATTGCATTAAAATCTTTTTCATTCTTTCTTGTCTCTGTGGTGTCTTGTTTTGTTTTATTTATTAATCAAGACAATTAACATTTTTTCGGAGAGCAGCGCCAAGTATTATAAGTCTTGCCGATTAAAATATTTAATGCTTTAGAAATTACAAATAAACCCAAAATAAAAGAAGCCAATATAACACTTGAAAGCTATTTTAAGAACAAAAGGAGAGCGCATGGTTATGTTATACTGGATTGTAAATTGCGTAATGTAACTTGGCAGGTAAAATTTATTCTGTTTGAGACTGATAGTTTACCGATTTTAGGTCGTAAAGCGTGCGAGAGGATGCTATTGGTGACACGAATGAATGCAAAAGTGGAGGAGGTTAAATGTAAGTCTCTGGAGAAAAGGTTAAGTAATTAGAATGACAGTAAGTCGAGCGTGGTTAGGAATAATAAAGATTTGTTTGAGGGAATCGGAGCATACCCTGATAAGTACAAAATAATTTTAAGAGAGGACTCAAAGTCAGTGGTAAACTCGTCTCGCCGAATACCATTGGCGCTGAAGGATAGGTTGAAAGACTCCCTTGACAAGTTGGAAAAACGTGAAATAATTGAAAAGGTTGATTACGCGACAGATTGGGTAAATAACGTTATAATTGTCGAGAAAAAGGATGGTTCAATACGTATTTGTTTGGATCCGGGAGTATTGAATAAGAACTTGAAAACGGAGAAATTTCCGATCCCAACGATTGATGAGTTAAGTACAATGTTAACGGGAAAGGAAATATTTTCCGTTTTGGACATGAAAGATGGGTTTCATCAAATCATGCTTGACGTTAGAAAGCTTATTAGAGGATCGGCGCAAGAAACTAAAGTTTATTAAGGAGCACTAAGACAATTATATTTGCAGCGTTCACGAACTAAAATACACTTATAAGTCATATTCTGTACAAAGGTCACACAGTTAAATTAACAGTTATTTTACACAACACGTTGACTAGTTATTACACAAAACAAGCAACACTTAGAAACTAGTATTAAGCTCAAGCGTAGCGATTATTAGCTGGCGAAGCAAAATCGCGAAGCGTAGAGATTCGAAGCAGTTTCGAATAAAGCGCAAGCAAGGTGCGAGAGAGCGAAAAGTGCGTATTGTGATTTAAAGCGTGTATACTGTAGCAAAGTCGCGAACAGAGTCAAACCTCTCTAGGAAATCGGCTCTGATTTCCTGGAAGGAAGAGAGTCCCCCTTCCATCGATCGCAAGTTGATGGAAGGGGCAGTGATCGACGCTCCGCATGAGTCAGCGCGCCGTTGCCATTGCCTAATTACCGGTGGGCCTAGAAGATGGCGTAAGAATGCAGAATTTCTTGAACACTTGATGAAAAGAGCAGCGATATTTGCACTTTCATAACTCCGTATGGGAAATATAAATACAAGAGACTTCCATTTGGCTTGTCCACAGCGCCTGAGGTGTTTCAAAGAATGAATGTAAAAATCTTTGGTGACATTCAGGGTGTTTGCATTTATTTCGATGATATGATTGTTGCGGCAGCAAGTGGAGAAGAGCATGATTTGATACTAGAAAAGGTTTTCGAGAGAGCCAGTAAGTACAATGTGCGATTCAATGCAACCAAGCTTCAGTACAAAGTCTCTGAAGTTAGGTATCTGGGCTTGATTTTTAATAAGTGCGGCGTCAAACCAGATCCGAACATGGTTGAAACAATTGTAAAGCTCAAGGAGCCTGCCAACAAAAAGGAACTGTTGAGCATTCTGGGAATGTTCAACTTTCTCGCCAAATTTGTTAAGAATGAATCTGATTTGTGTGCGCCTCTAAGAGAATTAACAAAAGAAAAACGTAGACTGGCATTGGACCCCCGATCATGCAAAATGCTTGGCTGAACTGAAAAAGGCATTATGTAATGCGCCGACATTAAAACTCTTCGACGTAAACATGCCAACAATTATTCAGTCGGACGCCTCGCAAAATGGGCTAGGGGCCTGTTTAATGCAAGAAGGACAACCAGTGTCATTCGCGTCGAGAAGTTTGAATGAATCGGAAAAGAGATACGCGCAGATTGAAAAGGAAATGCTGGCCATTTGTTTTGGGTTAGAAAAGTTTCATCAATTTGTATATGGTCGTCAGGTACAAATTTATACGGATCATAAGCCTCTCGTTTCGATTGTCCAGAAGGACATGAATAAAGTAACAGCACGATTGCAAAGATTAAAGCTAAAATTACTTAAATATAAGATCAATGTGGAATATTTGCCGGGAAAGCAAATGGTCGTCGCAGATCTTCTTTCAAGGTCATTTTTAGAAACGTCAGTGTCCAATGATGAATCTCACAATGAGATGGTTCACAGTCTTAATACGGAAGTGTCGATGAGTCAAGCTAGGTTGATCTAGAGACGCGGTAGCGTCTCGACGCCAAGTACATGAAAGAAAAGACACCTTGTATATGCCTGTCGCTGCCGTGTATCTTTACTCGACGCACAGCTATTCCAACCTAACCTGAAACTTATTTCATTAATATCTCATCACGCCTGCAATATTTTCTAAATTTAAAGGCATTTTTCTTATGTAAACCGCATATAAGCTTTCGAATAAGACCAATTTCAATAAAATCGGTCCACGCATGACAGAGATATCGTAATATCGTCTCATGAATCTGTCGAAAATGGTAAGATTCTTCTTCTGATTCTCCAAGGAATTTTTCGTCAACCATAGTAGGTACATATATATATTTTCGTCGTCAAACAGAATATACGTATATACGCGTTACATACACACACCTTCAGCCAACACATGTTTCGTTCTTCGTTCGTCGACTCTCGGGATTATTCGTCGTCCGTCATTGTACATACATATATATATACTATTTTGAATTTTATAACCTACCAAGTGCTAAGTGTCAAATAAAGTAAGTTGTCCGAATTTGGAATGTCACGAGTTTTTACACTACATAGGAGACTGAATTATTGTCTCAATTAATAAGATAAGTCGCCAAAATTTTTTTAATAGATTTCTTATGTAGAGTCGCAGACTTGGAAGTTGTTCGGAGATGGTTCGACTGCGAAGCATCTCCTTTCACAAAATCGGCAAAATTTGTCAATCAAAAGACATAGCATTAAGAATTATTAAGAAAATAGATTATGGTGTACTGGAGGTTGTCCGGAGAAGATTAAATAGATATATAGATAGACAGAGCATCTTGTTTCGCACAAGTTTCTGGGAATTTGTCAAATAAGGTAAATCGGCAAAATTTGTCAATCAAAAGACATAGCATTAAGAATTATTAAGAAAATAGATTATGGTGTACTGCTTGCAATGTAGAGCAAGTCACATTAGTTAAGAAAGTACCCTGAAAAAACATCTCCCTTGATGCTTTTCAATCTTTTGTGAAAGACAGTCGTAATACTTTAATAAAATCCACAGTAGATGTCACGCTATTCATTAATTTTTTAGATTCCCATTATTTCAATTCACCAATAAACATACTAAATTATTATTAGTTTTATTCCAACACCAATAAATTGTGCGTTAAAAATATTGGATCTCCTCATTCATTTTCGCTGAATTATTACCATTAGCATTTAAATTTCCTGCAACAAGACTTTCTGCCATATGCTCTCACCTGCTTTGGATACATTATGTAGTCTCTACACTCACTATAGCAAAAGGCCACTCTATTTCTATAAATAATTAATAAGTTCTACGTTAAGTTGTATATAATTATTAAAATGAGGCTTTATATATATATATATATATATAATTTACAGATAATCATCAAAGCAGAAGATGATGCAGTATGATCTACGTTGGACTATGTACGCACAAATTTTCACGTAGGGTTTTGCATACGCAATTATTCATTCAATGTGAGCACGTGTGATAATATATTATATATTTACAGATAATCATCAAAGCAGAAGATGATGCAGTGTGATCTACGTTGGACTATGTACGCACAAATTTTCACGTAGGGTTTTGCATACGCAATTATTCATTCAATGTGAGCACGTGTGATAATTTATATAAATAATTAGTAAATTTGTCCTATTTTTCAGTTAACGATGCAGATGAAGAGAATTATTTTAACAGCTGAAAGAGAAAGTAACTCTGCTGCATGAGCAAATGAAATAACCACATTTTTATGTATGAAAATAACGAATTTATTTTTTATATGTTATTGGCTTCCGCCACGTCCACGGCCCCGCCCCCATCCACGACCCCGGCTCTGGCCACGTCCCCGGCCCCGGCCACGGCCGCAAGCTGCTTCGCACACTATGTACTGCACACAAAGTACTATACATTCATATAATACATATAGATCGGCAATGCAGTGCACATGTTTTTTGGGGGAAGGTGTTAAACTTACGCAGAATTTATCCTTAATCAAAAAATAATAAAAGTACACTCGCTGAACTGCTTTGCGCTATTCCGAGTATTCCGAGTAAGCTTTACTGGCTACAAACTAGCTTTATCTTCTAACATCACTCGATAGGCTGCAGTGCGCCGTAAACGCGTGGACGTGTAACGAAGATAGATCAGAATTTATAATTTATTGGGATTTCCTTACTTTATCCTTACTTTTAGTACCCGTGACAGGGAAAAATTTGTAAAAAAGAAGAAGCTGAAATTCTGAATCCCAAAAAAAACTTCAAAAAAGTAAAAAAATATGACGCCAAGAACATGAATTATCTTTGTAAAAAGAAGTGAGATCCCCATAAAAAACTTTAAAAAAGTAAAAAAATTACGCCAAGTACATGAATTAGCTTTGTAAAAAGAAATGAGATCCCCAAAAAAACTTTAAAAAAGTAAAAAAATTACGCCAAGTACATGAATTAGCTTTGTAAAAAGAAGTGAGATCCCCAAAAAAACTTTAAAAAAGTAAAAAATACGCCAAGTACATGAAAATGTCGAGGAGAAAAAAGTATTATCAAAAATCACAAAAAAAAAGAAAATAGTATACATGAAAAAGTCGAGGAAAAAAGAGTATTATCAACAAATAAATATAAAAAAAAGACAAAGAAACATGAAAAAGTCAAGGACGAATAAAGTATAATTAACAAAAAAATATAATCACATAAATAAAAAATAAAAAATATGATTACAATATAAAAAAAGATGTGAAATCAAAATGAGCTGCAAGTACGTCACAAAAAAAGAAAATAATATAATCACACAAAAACAGAAAATAATATATTCACATAAAAAAGAAAATAATATATTCACATAAAAAAGAAAATAATATATTCACATAAAAAAGAAAATAATATAATTACAATATAAAAAAGGATGTGAAATCAAAATGAGCTGCAAGTACATCACAAAAAAAACAAAATAATATAATCACACAAAAACAGAAAATAATATAATCACACAAAAAAAGAAAATAATCTAATTACAATATAAAAAAAGATGTGAAATCAAAATGAGCTGCAAGTACATAAAGGTACTTTCCAACTGCGCTTAAGATGACACAACTACATATACACAGCTACAATGCTGTGTTATTCCATTACTCATATCGCGGACATTTTAATTAACCCATCAAAAAGAATCCCATTTAAAAACATTGTCGTAAATTATTATTAGCTTTACAAAATTAATGATATACAAAAATTGCGCCAATTATCACAATGGCTATTTATACAAAGAAAAAACCACAATGGTACAATGAAAAAATGTATTAAATAATATTAAGCCGATATATTTTTATACAAATAAATATTTTAATACGAATAAATATTTTATTCAAAATACTTGGCGCTGCGATCTAAAATACATCATACGTAGCATATGCACATACACACATCCACGAACGCACGCACAGGAAAGAAAGAAAAAGATTATTGCAATTTATACATATTTATTCAGTTTAGCAACACCAATTCGGAGAGCAGCGCCAAGTATTTTGAATAAAATATTTATTCGTATTAAAATATTTATTTGTATAAAAATATATCTGCTTAATATTATTTAATACATTTTTTCATTGTACCATTGTGATTTTTTCTTTGTATAAATAGCCATTGTGATAATTGGCGCAATTTTTGTATATCATTAATTTTGTAAAGCTAATAATAATTTACGACAATGTTTTTAAATGGGATTCTTTTTGATGGGTTAATTAAAATGTCCGCGATATGAGTAATGGAATAACACAGCATTGTAGCTGTGTATATGTAGTTGTGTCATCTTAAGCGCAGTTGGAAAGTACCTTTATGTACTTGCAGCTCATTTTGATTTCACATCTTTTTTTATATTGTAATTAGATTATTTTCTTTTTTTGTGTGATTATATTATTTTCTGTTTTTGTGTGATTATATTATTTTCTTTTTTTTTGTGATGTACTTGCAGCTCATTTTGATTTCACATCCTTTTTTATATTGTAATTATATTATTTTCTTTTTTATGTGAATATATTATTTTCTTTTTTATGTGAATATATTATTTTCTGTTTTTGTGTGATTATATTATTTTCTTTTTTTGTGACGTACTTGCAGCTCATTTTGATTTCACATCTTTTTTTATATTGTAATCATATTTTTTATTTTTTATTTATGTGATTATATTTTTTTGTTAATTATACTTTATTCGTCCTTGACTGTTTCATGTTTCTTTGTCTTTTTTTTATATTTATTTGTTGATAATACTCTTTTTTTCCTCGACTTTTTCATGTATACTATTTTCTTTTTTTTTGTGATTTTTGATAATACTTTTTTGTCGTCGACATTTTCATGTATCCAGTTTAGACAAGAATCTGTAAAAGATACTGTTTTGGTCAAGCTTAGCGGTTATGTTCTAGAGCAGGCCTGCACAGCGAGCCTTTTTCAGCGCCTAGCGGCAAGCAACCAGCCGTACGCCGTTACTAAGGGTAGAATCGGTGAGGCGAACTGCAGTAGTGTAGATGCGGGCTCGTAGCCGCGTAGCGTAAGTATATATGCTTGGGTTCCTTACGGGGCCCCAGTGCAGAGCAGGTCCCGTAATATAATTCGGTGGGGTCATGAAATTTCCAAAACATTTACTACTGCCGGCATTTCGTATGACTTGACGGTTCGATTCTAAATAATCTGATAATAAAACATTTATTACTAATAATACTTATCTTTTCAGCGACACATAGAATAATTAGAAGGTTAATAATATAGAAATAAATAACTCCGACACAAAGAAAACAAAATTTTAAGTAACGATATATATCATTTATAAAAGCTAGAACATGATATATGAATAAATATATACATATGTACAGTACAATATATACAGATATACAATATGTACAGATATTTACAAGCAGAGAGTTGCATAACTATTAAATCTGTACACGTAACAATATACGGGGGAGTTAAGGAATATACAGTATGGTCAGCTAATAATAATACATACATATGTAGAGTACGCATCTGGTGCTTATCATTGCACATAGTAATAGTCTTATAGGTGTAATATTATATACATAATAGTATGTATATACACTGCACAATACACGCAGAATTCATGAAGAATACGAGATGGAGTATGTAAGTGAAATCACACTGACAACATATAATTATAAATAAATTATAATAAAAAAATAATTTTAAAGCCAAGCTTTTATTCAAATGTACTAAGAAAGAAAAAATATTTTTGACACTTGTTGCACGTTTTTTCCACTCTATTGCAAGCAGTCTAATTCCTCAATTCAAAGTCTGCCCTGAGATCTAACCAGATTAAAAGTCAATACAAAATTATGCTGTTTAGCAATTAGTTTTTGTATAACCTTTAATATTAAATTTTACGCCCCACGCTTTTTTTTTGGTTATATGAGAGAATTCTTCTGAGGCAGTCATTTAGGCCGGTATCAAAATTATTTTTTTCTTTTTTAGTACATTTTAATAAAAGCTTGTCTTTAAAATTTTTTTTTATTATAATTTATTTTATCATCACGGGGTAAGATTGCAAAAATGATCTATTTGTTCAAAATACTTGAAAGTTTCTGCCTTGCCAAATATTCTATCCTTGGTTTGATATTGCGATTAGTGCTTAAAAGCATAGAGCATTTTAAATTATTGTCTGTCGGGCTAGTCCGCTGTGGTGTCTTCGCCTTCTTCATAGTGGAGAATAATGTTTCGCAACAGTACGTGGACCCGAACATTGACAATATTTTTGTAAATGTACTGTATAAATACGGATAGATGGTGCCATCAATGTTTTTATAAAAATGTAAAATATTTATTTTATTATCAAATTTTTCCCGCATCGTTGGATCTAATCTTAAATTTTTTATATCGGGCTGCAATTGCGGTGATACTATTTCCAAGTCTATTGTAAATGGGGAAATAATTAAATTCAATTCATTTTCAATATTGTGCAGCTCCACGTACCGTTTCGTAAACTCGTCACACAAATTACGTAATGCAGTTTGATACCGATCGAATTCGGTATCCTGTGTGACTAGGGATTCTAATTTTGGGAAGTTGTTAAGGTCTTTTTCGGCTAATTCTGCCTTCCACATTTCAATTTTTATATTGAACTGTCTAATCAAATTATAATATTGATAAATCGCTTGATCTTTACCCTGCAATTGTATATTTAAATTATTCAAGTGGTCTGCCACATCTGAAAAAAAACCTAAGTCACACAGCCAATCTGCATTACGTAATTCGGGTGCGGAATATCCTTCCATTTCCAAGAAAAGGGAAATAGCCTCTCGGATGTGGAAGAATCTATTTAAAGTGTTTCCGCGGCTAAGCCATCGCACATCTGTGTGCAATGGTATTTCACCGTAGTCCGAGTGTAAATCTTTCAGAAATGACTTAAAGTTTCGCCGCCTCAAACTGTTCGTTCGGATGTAATTAGTGATTTTTATAACTACGGACATTACATGCTCCATCTCGATACTCTTTGCACATAAATTTTGCTGGTGTATTGCACAGTGTAGTGCGCTAATTTCCTGAGGAACTGCTAGATTTTTCAGTTTTGTTCGGAGGCGACCAATGAAACCTTTGTGTTTTCCGGTCATTGAAGGGGCACGATCTGTGGTGACGGATACTAATCTCGTCCAATCTAAGTTAAAATGGTTCACTGCCTCCTCCACACACGACAAGATGTCCTCCCCTGTGGTGGTCCCTGTTAGCGAAGAAAAATCTAGCAGTTCCTCAGTTACGAATCAATTTTCGTTCACCCCACGAATATAAATCGCCATTTGCGCTGTGCCGGAGATATCTGTTGACTCGTCTAACGCTAAACTCTAATTAACGAACGTATCCGCCAATTCCCGTACCTGGCACGTCACATCAATAGCCATGTCGTGTATCCGCCGCATTACAGTCATCCGCGAGAGGTGGATTTCTTCATATTCTTCCTTGTGGCCCTTCGCATTGGCTGTCGCCAATAAACAGTTTTTCACGAATTCCCCATCCGTGAATGGGCGAGAAGTTTGAGCTATTTTCAGGGCGATTGTATAGGATAATTTCAGTCCTTCTATACTGGTGGCCGTATTAATAAAAGTATTTTCCTACGACCAAAACAATGAATTATCATAATGAATGTTAAAACAATGATTGATAATCGAAAAACAAATTGATAAAGCAAAGTAGGACAGGGGTTATTATACGTTAAATTGATCACTTTCTTTCGTCGATCTCAACAAAATGGTTTGTAACACTGTATTGTTTCACTATCAATGTTTGTTGTCTGCTTCAAAATACTATATTGGATTTGTAGTTATTTGAAAGGGGATGAGAGTTCTCCTCAAGAATTTACAACCCTTGTTATTTGTAATACAAATAATAATAATAATATGAGCTAAACATCTAATCTTCAATTGGGCATTGTAACCGCACTGGGATTCACTTGGAGAAAGTATGAATCAATTCTTTAAAATTCTCTCTGTACAATGCATCTACAATGAACATTTAAAAAAGACGGAGCGATTTCGGAATTATTTAATTCGGCTGCATTGGTACAAACTTCATTGTTTTAATAAGATTTTCAAAGTCGCCTTATCTTTTTAAGACTCTTATTTTACTTAAGCCGCGTATTCACCTGTGCATTCGCCCCGAATGTGCATCGGACGCGCACCAATTGGCGAACCGTTCGGCGCCCGTTCGGTTCGCCAATTGGTGCGCGCCTGATGCACATTCGGGGCGAATGCACAGGTGAATACGCGGCTTTACAGGAAAGAATTCAGAAAATCGACTGGTACTTTTTCGAATCAATCCAGAGATGGGAACAGCATTAAACAAATCAAGTATCAAAAGTTGAACTTGGAATATTGGTTTTTACCTTGAAAGTAAAGAAATTGTATTGCTCATATTTAAAGAAAGGATTCCGTCATATTTAAAATTATTGTAAACAACAGATAATACCTTGAAACAGAGCGCAAATATTGGATAGAATGATCCGTAGATTGTAAAGTAACTTACTTTGTCCGAGATGTCTTCCTCCTCCTGTAATGCTCGTTCTTTTAAAACTTGAAGTTTTTGCAGACGTTGTTCACGTGTGAACTGTTTGTAGAGAGTGGCATGAATTTGCGTGTAGTGCCGCTTCAAATTAAATTGTTTTGCCCGTGTTAATTTCTTGCCACAAACAAGACATTTTGCACCACCTTTATGCTCTACAAACAGCCATGCTTCCTCCCATTTCCTGTTGAAGGCGACCAGCGCACCTACAGCTTCTCGCCTCGATGTGGGCGGCATTTCCACTATATTTGTCACACTTATTTTCCACAACGTACTTAGAACCGATTATCCAGTGACAGCTAGGAAGTTTGAAAATGTAAACGCGCGCTTGGCAAACCACGCAGCACTGAAAGAAAAGCGGAACTGTCCCGTCTTATAGGCAAAAGTCGGCCCAAAGCGAAGCAAAAATTCATTTGGTCATTTACAGCCGCCAATTTCGTATTTTTCGAAACACAATTCATTTATTCGTTTACAACAAGATAATGGGCTGCTTTCGAGGCGTTCGTCGGAAAACATTTGGCTGCCAGATGTGGAAAAGGGCCAATCAACAACGTACCGTTTTTCTCAGGTATTTCGACTTCCTTCGCTCCGAGTTAATCCGTATATTATTCTGTCGGCTGGTGGTACCTTGTCTACTGCCGATTCGCGAGGCAATACCGTCATAAACCGCGACCCTCGCGGGACGCTCTTTCCGATCCTTCCAGCTAGACACTGTACAATACATCAGCAAAACTTATGTGCAAAGAGTATCGAGATGGAACCAGTTATGTGTGTGGTAATAAAAGTAACTAATTAGATTCGAATAAATGGTTTGTAACGCCAGTAATTTAAAACATTTTTGGAAGATATAAACGGGTGCTACGGGGAGATATCACTATACACGGAAGTAGCCGTGGAGAAACCCTTTAAATCTAATTTTAACAATGTAATAACATTTATGAATGCAGTTTCCTAAGCTTTCATAACAAAAATCATAAACATGGACGATTCTTTGGCTTCCCCTTTGACGCCGCGGTCAACCATTGTAACGTCCTTACAGTAATCTTTGAAGTGCTACCTACAAAATAAGCTCAATTCTAGGATGGTCCCTTTCAAATTACGCAAAGGTAAGCGAGCCGCGCGTTCCGCTTTTATGGTCGGTACCAGTCGCACCCCAGGTTTGAAAACAATGTCGACTGGTCTCGTTGACCGCGGCGATATACCCCTGTACGAAGAGATTTTTCAAATCTCGTTTGTTTTTTTTATTTTTCAAATCTCGTTTCTTTGCTTACCTGAGGTGGAGGCCTCCGATAATTTTCAATTAAATATACACAATTACTTAATGTTTTTTTTAAAAACAATGTATTAATCATTCGCTACATGTTAGATGTTAAAATTGTTATTTTGTTTCAGTTGTTAAGAGTTTTGTTTCTAGATTAGTTAGTTTTAAGTAGTTCTATGTTTTGAATAAGTAGGTTTAATTAGTAGTAAGTAGAATTCGAGTTTTTCACCAGGCTAGCTCCAATTCGGGAACGGTCAAGTAAGCGCATGGCATTTCGAGCGAAGACTTTCGTTGAAGCTTCGAAGTGAAGCGAATGCACCACGCAGTGATGCGATTCAGCTTTTTAAACGAGGAATATTTGATTATGACTTCCCATATCGGGGGTTCATCCTTTAGTTTTGTCGTGTGAAGAACCGATTTCCAGCGTGTTTCCTCCGTCGTGCTGGACTCGACCACTCGGTTGAACTCAACGTCGATCTGACCTTGTTTCAAGAAGCAAGGTCCCTACCACCAAAGCGTATGGTTTATCAGAAGGTCCCCCTGAATACCTCGCGACGCGCAATCAGTGGGATTTTTCTTTGTCCGAATGTGATGCCAACTCGCATTTGGTAATGTAGTCTGAATTTCAGAAACGCGGTTAGCGACAAATGTCGTCCAGTGAGATGGCTGCTTCTGCAGCCAGCTCAAAACGATCGTAAAATCTGACCATAAATATACTTCGCTCCGAGGTAAGTTAAGAGCTTGTACAACGCGTATTGTCAGTCGAGCAAGTAGTGTGGCGGCACACAATTCAAACCGTGGCAAAGATATTTGTTTAAGTGGAGCGACCCGTGTTTTGGCCGCGACCAGATTAATACGAGGGGGTTCATCGTCGGACAAGGAACGGAGATAAATTACGGCGGCGTACGCTGCAATCGACGCGTCGGCGAAGCCGTGCAATTCATAGAACCCGGATTCCGTTCTAACGGCAAGCCATCGAGGTATCCTCAACGATGAGAGAGCGCCCAATCCGTCGTAATAACGCTCCCAGGTTTCGGTAAGATTTAAAGGGAGAGGCTCATCCCATCCCAGTTTTATACGCCAGAGAGATTGCACGCAAATTTTCGCGGCGATTATTACCGGAGGTAGAAATCCTAACGGGTCGTACAGACTCGCGGTTTCCCTAAAGACAATACGCTTTGTCAGAGCGTTGTCTCGGTTTTTAGGCGCAGCGGAGAACAAGAAACAATCCGATGTGGTTTACCACTTCAGTCCCAGTAAGGAAAAAGTGCCCTCGAAATTGCAAGAAAGTTCCGGAGTGACTGCTACATAATCGGGCGGCAGAGTTTCGAGAAGCTCGGGCGCGTTCGACGCCCATTTTCGGAGTTTGAAACCGCCCGCCTCGAGCAAAGAAAGTTGTTCCTTTTGAATGTGGAGCGCCGCTGAGACGGTATTAGCTCCCGAGATAACGTCGTCCATGTAGACGTCGTTCAGCAAGCACGGCGCGGCAGAAGGGTACCGATCAACTTCGTCCGCTCAATTGTTTTAGAGTACGAATGGCCAAGTAAGGCGCACACACCATCCCGTATGTGACAGTGAGCAGTCGATACGCCTCCACAGGGTCCGACGCGTTCTTCCGCCAAAGAATGCGTTGGAAATCGCAATCGTCCGTATGCACGCGTATCTGGCGGTACATCTTTTCTATGTCCGCTGAGAACACTACGGAGTGAAGACGCCATCGTAATAAGATATCGAATATCTCCGGAAGCAAATTAGGATCTTTGTGTACAAGGTCGTGAAGCGAGAGACCAGAGGTCATTTTGCACGACGCGTTGAAAGTACACGAAGTTTCGTAGTAGTGCTCGAAGCGCGGATTACCCCATGGTGAGGTAAATAATAGTGACTCGAAATATCATGAGAATCTCCCGTAGCTAGATTCATATGGTCAAGTGACTCATATTCATCCATAAATTGGCGGTACGCAGTTTCCAGTTCGGAAGAGTTTCGGAATCACTTTTCGAGTTTTTTCAAGAGGACCTCGGAAGTCGCGCGAGATAAACCGAGACTAGATTTTGAACGCGAGAACGGTAGTCTTACGACATACCTGCCACTGTCATCACGAGAATGCGTCTGCACGAAGTGCTCCTCGCACGTCCTTTCGTCATCATTTAACGAAGTAAATGGTGTCGATACCTCTTCAATTGCCCAGAACCGCTGCAAAATTTCCGAGATATCGGCATCCGTCGAGCACTGGAGTGTTACAGCGGTTTGCGCGCTAGAGAGATTTCCCCGATCGGCGATCGGGCCAGTAAGGATCCAACCTAGAGTTGTAGCTTGCGCTACGGGCGTGAGAGGAGGGCCATGTATTAACCCTTCAAGTATGATTTGCGAGTAGACTTCTGCCCCCAAAAGTAAATCGACTTTCCTGCAGGATACAAATTCGGGGTCAGCAAGTTCGAGATCCGTTAAGTGCGGCATAGAAGTAGACAATTGAGCGGGACTGGGTTGATAGGAAGACAGCCGAGGAAGTACCAGGGCTTGAACCGCGAGATTCACCGATGCGTTATTGCGATGAGAGACCGTTAGCGTTACCGAACCCCTCGAGTAAGTTTTGTTCTTCGCTACGCCTATTACCGGAATATTTGTTTGAATCCTGGGAAGCTTTAATAATTGAGCGATACTCTCACCAATCAAGGACACCTCGGAGCACGGGTCGATCAGCGCCCTGACAGTTATTCCTTCACCCGTCACGGATGCCACACGAACCAAGGCCGTAGCGAGAAGCATTGCAGCGCCCATTTTTTTGTCTGAGCGCAATGAGTCGTTGGAGTGGCCGAGTTCAGCGACGTAGAAGCACCCTCATTAGTTGATCCCGTTTGTTGCGAATATGCAGGGGCACAATCTTGTTCGAAGGGAATGTGAATTGTGGTATGGTGCTTACACAGACAGAGTTGGCATCGCTTGTTGGATTTGCATTCGCGAGAGGAATGCGCGGCTAGACAATTAAAGCACAATTTCTTTTCTATTACCCTAGCCTTTCTCTCCCGAGGACCCAGCGCTTTATACGAGAGACAGTAGAGAATGAAGTGTTCCCCAGCGCACAGGGCGCACTTCTGACTCCCGGCGTTGTTCCGCGTCATACAGTGCGTCTTGGGGCGACGCGTCGCACCGCAGGAGGCTGGCGGCTGTGATCGATCTCCTCCTCGCTGTCCAGATGATCCAGTGGGTTGCTGGCTTGTTGATCCGCTGGTGCTGAATTCCGAAGCCAGCGCGGCTCGGACTTGAGTGCGGAGGAAGTCCAGCAGCTGATCGAAAGTGGGATGCTCCTTTGAAGTACCGAGGGACGTCTCCCACTCCTTCCTAGTGTCGGCGTCTAAGCGTTCCGCCGTCAAGTATACCAGCCACGCACTCCAGTGCTGGACCGGTAGCTGCAGTGTTTCCAGAGCTTCAACTGCATCTCGAGTCCCGTGCAACAAATCCTTTAATTCTTGAGCAGGCCCCTTGCTCATAGAAGGCAAGGACATGAGCGCCTTTAATTGAGCGTGAATAAGGAGACGTGGAACGTCATACTGTTCTGAGACAGCTGCCCACGCGCGCTTGAAATTATTGGCTGCCCAAGCGCGCCGCTTCCCCCGAGAGGCTGGATTTTAGCTAATGCAGTTTGTCAACCGCCGAGAGTGATGAATTCTTTATAACCAGCGAAATAAACAGGTCTCGAAAGCTTGGCCAGAGCTGATAGTCACCGGCGAAGGTCGGAATACCTATCTGTTGCAGGGTTCTGCCACGAGAAGAATCATTTTCATCGGAGTCGGTCCCAGATTGTTCTTCCGTTTTCCTCCTCACAGGAAGAGCGTCCAGCTGGTCGAGAAGGTCGGCCTCTTGATTGAGGTAAGCCTCTTCTCCGAGGCTTATGTAGTCTTCGGTGAAATATAAACTCTTTTTAGTCTCCTCCGTGGCACCGGCGGTTATATTCGCATCATTCTTGCAAAACGTAGTCCAGTAGCTTTCCAGTAGGTCCAATCGAGAGGTGATTACACCTCGCGTTATTTTCTTTTTTCCAAGTTTCATCATATTCTCCTTCAAATTTGAAATTCGCTTGAACAACGTACACTGCTCGTTTATAAGCTTATCCATTGTTTCAGGTTCAAGAACGTTTGGCTGCTGAAAAACGGCGCGATAGCCTTTTCTTACCGCTAAGACAATGTTCAACTTAGATCTAATATTTACAATATATATACAGTCCTAAAGACTACACAAAATAAATAAATATATTGTTTCGGCAGAATCATCTCTCTCTCTATCTATCTCTCTTCCTCTATCTTTCTGTCTTTCTCTCTCTCTCTCTCTCTCTCTCTCTCTCTCTCTCTCTCTCTCTGTCCATTTCACATCAGCCGCAAGGCAACCAGGACATTCTCGAACAGCTGACGGACTTCTTATTTACTTTTCGCGACATCATACATACATACTTTTCTAAACAACACCTCACATACACTCATACACACGCTCACGCTCTCGTGACCGACCTGAGTGCTCGGTGACACAGAGTAGTATCTCGACAACATTGAGTGAACTTCTCTCGATCCTCAACCAACTCAAGAGCAAGATAGGGCAGTCGGCGCCCACTGCATCAAGTGCCCCAAACTCATCTCACGCACCGACTTCTAGACAGCTCCCTCGACTCGACGTGCCCAAGTTCTCAGGATCGTATTGTGAGTGGCGACCTTTCCGTGATCTCTTCTCAGCGCTGATTGTCAGAAATAAGGAAATACCTGACGTCGAAAAACTGCAATATCTGAATATGAGTGCCACCGACGAAGCAGCTCAACTCGTAAGAAAGTATGAAGTTACCGATGAAAACTTCGCGCGTGCGTGGCAAGAACTCGCTGATCGCTACGAGAACAAGCGAGTGCTCATCGATACGCATATCTCCACGTTATTCTCACTCCAAAAGGTAAATCAAAAATCGCCCACTGAGCTCAAGGCTCTAATCGGCGAAGTTAAAGAATCTCTGTGAGCTCTCAGCGCTCTCAGGTGTCCGACAGACGCCTGGGACCACATAATTGTTTATATGTTGACGCGTAAACTCGATTCGGAATCGCTACTCGATTGGGAAATGCAAATCGGCGTTACAACCGAACCCGCGACTTTCGCAGAACTCCAGAAATTTATCTCAGGCCGCATACTCGAGGGTTTCGCACGTCAAACCGTGACTAAAAAATCGCGTTCAGCCACTCCAGCAGCAACAAAAAATAAGTCTGGCGCGAAATCACACCAAACCACCATGACCCCCCAAAGCGACAATTCTCCGAACGCTGCAATAAACTCATCTTTGTTCACGTGCTCGCTATGCAATGCCGCGCATTATTTATCAGAATGTCCAGCGTATCGTGGCAAAACGGTCGAAGAAAAGCTAGACTTCCTCAAACAAAAGAACCTCTGTTTTAACTGTCTCGGTCCTCATCAATTCCGAAACTGTCGGACAACAAAACGCTGTCGAGTCTGTGGGAATCCTCATCATACGTCGATCCATCGGACTACCAACTCATCAGATGGTTCAGCTCCGCGCGCGTCAGCCGCTCAGGGAATGAGCTCGCCACCGAAACAATCGGTACCCATCGCTTCCGGGACCCCAACAAGTGCATCCGCGCTTCCGCGTTGCGAGGATACTTAATCGAGCGCGTCCGCCTCGACTAATATCGCTCTGACGTCCTCAATAAAGTACATGCCAGTTTTGCTTGCAACAGCTCTCATCAAGGTCACGTCATGCTACGGCGACCAGTACGAAGTTCGGGCCCTTCTCGATCAAGGATCAGAAGTATCGTTTATCACAGAATCTCTCGCTCAACGTATCAACTTGCCGCGTCAACGAGTCTCTCTCCCTATCCACGGGGTCGACGGTCGCTCGTGGATATATGAATCTCAGCATCGTGTCACGTGTCAATCCTACATTCTCGCTCTCGATAGGTGCATACGTGCTCGCAAAGCTCACGTCCTATCTGCCTTCGATCCGAGTAGTAAAGAAACCATGGCCTCATCTCGACGGTCTCGTGTTCGGTGACCCAGAATTCTCATCAACAACTCAAATCGACTTAATTCTCGGCGCCGAAATCTACAGCTTGATTCTCGAAGAAGGGCTACGCCGGGGCGGTCCCGGGAGCCCAATCTCTCAACAAACCGCTCTAGGATGGATTCTATCGGGATCCGTCGCATCCGAATCGGCCTCAGACTCGAGTACTCGCCCTGCTCAGGGGCTACAGTGTTCAGTTGATCACGACCTTCTTCATCTCGTTCAACGATTTTGGGCGCAAGAAGAAACTAAGTTTGAATCGAACAGTACTCTTTTTGGACCGAAACTTCAAAATGTTCTCGCCGATGCCATCACTCGCTGGCGTCGCTACACGTACGTGTTCTCTGCTGACATTGAAAAAATGTACCGGCAGATTCGCATACATCCCGAAGATTGGGATTTGCAACGAATCTTATGGAGAGACAATCCAAAAAATCCTCCACTTTCATATCATCTCTGCACTGTAACATACGGCTTTGCAAGCGCTCCATATCTCGCAATTCGTACACTTCAGCAACTCTCAATTGACGAGCAAAAGCGCTTTCCTCTTGCGACGAACATCATTCAGCGTGCTCTCAGGAGCCGACGACATCGCAGAAGTACAAGAGAAAATTCGACAAATCGATGAATGTCTCAAGGCCGGATGTTTTACCCTGCAAAAATGGACCGCCAATGACGAAAGGTTGTTGGCACTCATCCCGTCAGAAAGACGAGAGAAATCATCATTAGTGCTACTCGAAGACGCTCAACTCTTCCGTGCTCTCGGACTCCTCTGGCAAACTCGCACAGATTCGTTCGTGTTTACCTCGCGCAGCTGTGACGAACCGCCTCGTATCAGCAAACGTACCGTGCTGTCGCGTGTCGCTCAACTCTTCGATCCTCTCGGATGGATTGTCATCGCCCGCGGAAAGATTTTCATCCAGGAACTCTGGTCAGCGAAGCTCGGCTGGGACGACCAGCTACCTGAAGAACTCGAATGCCGCTGGAGGACTTTCGACAAGGATTTGCAAGACCTCTCTTTAATCTCAGTGCCCCGATGGCTCGGGTCTCGCGCATCATCGTGCGCCATGGAATTGTATGGATTCTCGGACGCGTCTCAAGTTGCTCTCGGTGCAGTGATCTACTTACGCGCGATCGCGGATCTCGACGATGTTCGCGTAACAATCGTCGCCGCGAAAACTCGGGTCGCTCCGCTAAAGCCAGTGACCATCCCTCGACTCGAACTCTCAGCCGCACTCCTCTTAGTTCGAACTATATCTCACGTACGAAAAACTCTCGATCTCGAAGGTGCTCCGGTTCATTTCTGGACGGATTCCACGGTCGCGCTCGCTTACATTCGCGGCGATGCCCGTTGATTACGTTCGAAATCGCGTAGTGGAGATTCAGGAGCTGTCACACTCTCAGTGGCACCATGTCCCACGGAAGGACAACCCTGCGGACCTTGCATCGTGCGGACTGTCTCCACGACAACTCAAAGACGAGACTCTCTGGTGGAATGACCCGACATGGCTGTGGAAACATTCAACATCTTGGCCATCATCGAATCCATCGCTTGATACGGACGTCGCTCTCGAAATTCGCAAAACACCAGTCGCGATCGCTAATAAAAACGAGCCCCCAGAAGTCTGGACTCTCGTGGAGCGGTTCTCGAGTCTCAGGACTATTCTTCGTGTGACGGCATTGTGTCTCCGAGCCGTACACAAATTCAAACGCATCCAGGGCACTCCGGATCGAACATCGCCATTTACTCCCGAAGAACTCAACACCGTTCGACTTTTCTGGGTAAAGAAAACTCAAGTCGCGTACTTCGGGAACGAAATTCATCAACTCTCGCACGGCGCGCAGCTCTCGCGGTCTGCCGCGTTAATTCGACTCGCTCCTTTCGTCGATTCTTCGGGACTCTTACGCGTCGGAGGCCGACTCCGAAACTCTCTTCTCGACTATGACGAGAAACATCCTCTCATTTTACCTCGAGAATCCCCACTCACGACCCTCATCATCCGTGATACTCATTACCGCACACTTCACGGAGGAACGCAGGTCACTTTCGCTACGTTGCGACGTAGATATTGGATCGTTGGTGGCCGTTTGCCAATTCGTGCATTTATCCATCGCTGCATACCGTGCGTTCGACAACGAACCGCTATCATTCAACAACTCATGGGGCAGTTACCAGAACCGCGTTCGACTCGATCGCGCCCGTTCCTCCACACCGGAGTCGATTACGCCGGGCCTTTGACCGTCCGGACGTTCCGAGGACGCGACACCAAATCTTACAAGGGATACATCGTCGTATTCATCTGCTTTTCATCTTCCGCTGCCCACTTGGAAATAGCCACCGATTATTCCTCAGAAGGGTTCCTCGCCGCCTACAAACGTTTCACGCGCCGACGAGGCATCTGCGGAACGCTCACGAGCGACGGTGGAACAAATTTCATCGGCGCTGACAAGGAGTTACAGAAACTCTTTCAAGCCTCATCCAAACAGATGAAAGATCTCGCCAACATCCTCGCAAATGACGGCACGAAATGGTTGATTCCAACGGGTTTCTAGAGTCGTTCAATACAAGCATCTCTTTCGTTCGCACCACATGTATTATCGTCGTCGCCGTCGTACGTGCAATCTGATGGTAATCTCTTCACCTCGAAAATCAAGCAACCGTCCGTCTTGATCCACAACGCGAATCGTTAGATCCGTAATGACCCGTGCGGTGATTGGAAGGTAAATGATCTGCGCCGGCGTTTCCGATATCTTATATCCTGGTGGAACTCTCGGAGAAAATTCATGTATCGTATGTACACGCCTCCCATTGTTGTACGCGCCAGCGGTCACGCTACATTCTATACGAACAATGTTCACGTTCATGATATTAATTGGATCATCCGATTCGTGCCACCGTTCTGGTTTTAATACCCGATTCGTCGAGAATCCCAATAGCGATCCAATGTTATTGGGCTTTGTAAAGTCCACAGCGAACGAGCACTACAGCTCGCTTTTCATGGTATTGGTGTTGGGACGCAACACTATTGGATATGCATCGTTGTCACCGCCATCGGTACCGCCGAGATTTTGAGGATACCGTTCGAGTAATCGCTGCTTCAAATACTTGGCAATGGCGACTAGTTCGTAGGAGCCGTGGGGAATCGTAATGTATTCATAAGAGGTGTCGACGCTATTGTTGATATCATAGTTTACGGTAGAATTTATCGTTGCTCGAGTCGATGTTCGGTATTGTGTGATAAGTTTCAAAGGTTGTTAAGCCAAGCTCGTAATCATCGTCACTCAAGTCTATGTGTGGAAAGTAGCTCACTGCGAGGGTGCTACTCTTGCCGGTTAGAGTGAATGTTAACGACATATTCCGAACTGCACGGCTCGACTAGTACTGAATCAGAGTGGTGGGAAGTCAATCCTTAAATTTGATGCCGATCGATTGTAGAAAGCGTAGATATAGTTGTTCACAATTGCTCTGATCGTACTTCTGATAAGACATTCGATTGTATTCAATTTTCACAGCATCTTTATCCAGATATTTTACCAATTCCATAGGCGGTCGAAGATTTCCAAAGCTGTCGAAATATATAGCTCGACACCCTATCTTCGCATACGCCACCAAATGAGTCCCGGTCCCTCGATATTGTCCAAATTTAAGATACCGCTCTCGTTTCGACGTATTCCTCCAGCTGGTAACGCGTTTCCCATAAAAACACCTGTAAAGAATGGAATACGCATACGTTTCGCAAACTCCTCCAATTGTGAATCTGTAGTTACGCCCGCGGGCATTTTTATTTTCTTTTCGACGTTTTTTTCGTTCCGATATTCCCTCTCTGCGCTTGTATGGTGCGAGATAAAGTCCACGGCCTTCCATGGAGCGATTATGGCGTTGCATTTCCTGCAGCTGATGTTGCGCCGCATTATTATCGTTTACCGCCTTGCCGATCCCCCCCCGCGAATATAATTGTTTTGGCGATCGGACGAGTTTGGCTTTTGGACGATGGTGCCGGTGGACTTTGAGATCTGACGGGACTTGGAAATATTTCGGACCGAAAGGTGTTTTTCTCTTTTTTCTCGAAAACGAGCGCGACGACCGCGTTCGAACCATTAATGTAATACGTTCGCAATGCAACGAGGAACAAGGATCTATAATTGTTTTGGCGATCGGACGAGTTTGGCTTTTGGACGATGGTGCCGGTGGACTTTGAGATCTGACGGGACTTGGAAATATCTCGGACCGAAAGGTGTTTTTCTCTTTCTTCTCGAAAACGAGCGCGACGACCGCGTTCGAACCATTAATGTAATACGTTCGCAATGCAACGAGGAACAAGGATCTATAATTGTTTTGGCGATCGGACGAGTTTGGCTTTTGGACGATGGTACCGGTGGACTTTGAGATCTGACGGGACTTGGAAATATTTCGGACCGAAAGGTGTTTTTCTCTTTTTTCTCGAAAACGAGCGCGACGACCGCGTTCGAACCATTAATGTAATACGTTCGCAATGCAACGAGGAACAAGGATCTATAATTGTTTTGGCGATCGGACGAGTTTGGCTTTTGGACGATGGTGCCGGTGGACTTTGAGATCTGACGGGACTTGGAAATATTTCGGACCGAAAGGTGTTTTTCTCTTTTTTCTCGAAAACGAGCGCGACGACCGCGTTCGAACCATTAATGTAATACGTTCGCAATGCAACGAGGAACAAGGATCTATAATTGTTTTGGCGATCGGACGAGTTTGGCTTTTGGACGATGGTGCCGGTGGACTTTGAGATCTGACGGGACTTGGAAATATTTCGGACCGAAAGGTGTTTTTCTCTTTTTTCTCGAAAACGAGCGCGACCACCGCGGTCGAACCATTAATGTAATACGTTGGGCATGCAACGAGGAACAAGGATCTATAATTGTTTTGGCGATCGGACGAGTTTGGCTTTTGGACGATGGTGCCGGTGGACTTTGAGATCTGACGGGACTTGGAAATATTTCGGACCGAAAGGTGTTTTTCTCTTTCTTCTCGAAAACGAGCGCGACGACCGCGTTCGAACCATTAATGTAATACGTTCGCAATGCAACGAGGAACAAGGATCTATAATTGTTTTGGCGATCGGACGAGTTTGGCTTTTGGACGATGGTACCGGTGGACTTTGAGATCTGACGGGACTTGGAAATATTTCGGACCGAAAGGTGTTTTTCTCTTTTTTCTCGAAAACGAGCGCGACGACCGCGTTCGAACCATTAATGTAATACGTTCGCAATGCAACGAGGAACAAGGATCTATAATTGTTTTGGCGATCGGACGAGTTTGGCTTTTGGACGATGGTGCCGGTGGACTTTGAGATCTGACGGGACTTGGAAATATTTCGGACCGAAAGGTGTTTTTCTCTTTTTTCTCGAAAACGAGCGCGACGACCGCGTTCGAACCATTAATGTAATACGTTCGCAATGCAACGAGGAACAAGGATCTATAATTGTTTTGGCGATCGGACGAGTTTGGCTTTTGGACGATGGTGCCGGTGGACTTTGAGATCTGACGGGACTTGGAAATATTTCGGACCGAAAGGTGTTTTTCTCTTTTTTCTCGAAAACGAGCGCGACCACCGCGGTCGAACCATTAATGTAATACGTTGGGCATGCAACGAGGAACAAGGATCTATAATTGTTTTGGCGATCGGACGAGTTTGGCTTTTGGACGATGGTGCCGGTGGACTTTGAGATCTGACGGGACTTGGAAATATTTCGGACCGAAAGGTGTTTTTCTCGTTTTTCTCGAAAACGAGCGCGACGACCGCGGTCGAACCATTAATGTAATACGTTCGCAATGCAACGAGGAACAAGGATCTATAATTGTTTTGGCGATCGGACGAGTTTGGCTTTTGGACGATGGTGCCGATGGACTTTGAGATCTGACGGGACTTGGAAATATTTCGGACCGAAAGGTGTTTTTCTCGTTTTTCTCGAAAACGAGCGCGACGACCGCGGTCGAACCATTAATGAAATACGTTCGGAATGCAACGAGGAACAAGGATCTATAATTGTTTTGGCGATCGGACGAGTTTGGCTTTTGGACGATGGTGCCGGTGGACTTTGAGATCTGACGGGACTTGGAAATATTTCGGACCGAAAGGTGTTTTTCTCGAAAACGAGCGCGACGACCGCGGTCGAACCATTAATGTAATACGTTCGGAATGCAACGAGGAACAAGGATCTATAATTGTTTTGGCGATCGGACGAGTTTGGCTTTTGGACGATGTGCCGGTGGACTTTGAGATCTGACGGGACTTGGAAATATTTCGGACCGAAAGGTGTTTTTCGCGTTTTTCTCGAAAACGAGCGCGACCACCGCGGTCGAACCATTAATGTAATACGTTCGGAATGCAGCGAGGAACAAGGATCTATAATTGTTTTGGCGATCGGACGAGTTTGGCTTTTGGACGATGGTGCCGGTGGACTTTGAGATCTGACGGGACTTGGAAATATTTCGGACCGAAAGGTGTTTTTCGCGTTTTTCTCGAAAACGAGCGCGACCACCGCGGTCGAACCATTAATGTAATACGTTCGCAATGCAACGAGGAACAAGGATCTATAATTGTTTTGGCGATCGGACGAGTTTGGCTTTTGGACGATGGTGCCGGTGGACTTTGAGATCTGACGGGACTTGGAAATATTTCGGACCGAAAGGTGTTTTTCTCGTTTTTCTCGAAAACGAGCGCGACGACCGCGGTCGAACCATTAATGTAATACGTTCGGAATGCAACGAGGAACAAGGATCTATAATTGTTTTGGCGATCGGACGAGTTTGGCTTTTGGACGATGGTGCCGGTGGACTTTGAGATCTGACGGGACTTGGAAATATTTCGGACCGAAAGGTGTTTTTCTCTTTTTTCTCGAAAACGAGCGCGACGACCGCGTTCGAACCATTAATGTAATACGTTCGCAATGCAACGAGGAACAAGGATCTATAATTGTTTTGGCGATCGGACGAGTTTGGCTTTTGGACGATGGTGCCGGTGGACTTTGAGATCTGACGGGACTTGGAAATATTTCGGACCGAAAGGTGTTTTTCTCGTTTTTCTCGAAAACGAGCGCGACGACCGCGGTCGAACCATTAATGTAATACGTTCGGAATGCAACGAGGAACAAGGATCTATAATTGTTTTGGCGATCGGACGAGTTTGGCTTTTGGACGATGGTGCCGGTGGACTTTGAGATCTGACGGGACTTGGAAATATTTCGGACCGAAAGGTGTTTTTCTCTTTTTTCTCGAAAACGAGCGCGACGACCGCGTTCGAACCATTAATGTAATACGTTCGCAATGCAACGAGGAACAAGGATCTATAATTGTTTTGGCGATCGGACGAGTTTGGCTTTTGGACGATGGTGCCGGTGGACTTTGAGATCTGACGGGACTTGGAAATATTTCGGACCGAAAGGTGTTTTTCGCGTTTTTCTCGAAAACGAGCGCGACCACCGCGGTCGAACCATTAATGTAATACGTTCGCAATGCAACGAGGAACAAGGATCTATAATTGTTTTGGCGATCGGACGAGTTTGGCTTTTGGACGATGGTGCCGGTGGACTTTGAGATCTGACGGGACTTGGAAATATTTCGGACCGAAAGGTGTTTTTCTCTTTTTTCTCGAAAACGAGCGCGACGACCGCGTTCGAACCATTAATGTAATACGTTCGCAATGCAACGAGGAACAAGGATCTATAATTGTTTTGGCGATCGGACGAGTTTGGCTTTTGGACGATGGTGCCGGTGGACTTTGAGATCTGACGGGACTTGGAAATATTTCGGACCGAAAGGTGTTTTTCTCGTTTTTCTCGAAAACGAGCGCGACGACCGCGGTCGAACCATTAATGTAATACGTTCGGAATGCAACGAGGAACAAGGATCTATAATTGTTTTGGCGATCGGACGAGTTTGGCTTTTGGACGATGGTGCCGGTGGACTTTGAGATCTGACGGGACTTGGAAATATTTCGGACCGAAAGGTGTTTTTCGCGTTTTTCTCGAAAACGAGCGCGACCACCGCGGTCGAACCATTAATGTAATACGTTCGCAATGCAACGAGGAACAAGGATCTATAATTGTTTTGGCGATCGGAAGAGTTTGGCTTTTGGACGATGGGGCCGGTGGACTTTGAGATCTGACGGGACTTGGAAATATTTCGGACCGAAAGGTGTTTTTCTCTTTTTTCTCGAAAACGAGCGCGACGACCGCGTTCGAACCATTAATGTAATACGTTCGCAATGCAACGAGGAACAAGGATCTATAATTGTTTTGGCGATCGGACGAGTTTGGCTTTTGGACGATGGTGCCGGTGGACTTTGAGATCTGACGGGACTTGGAAATATTTCGGACCGAAAGGTGTTTTTCTCTTTTTTCTCGAAAACGAGCGCGACGACCGCGTTCGAACCATTAATGTAATACGTTCGCAATGCAACGAGGAACAAGGATCTATAATTGTTTTGGCGATCGGACGAGTTTGGCTTTTGGACGATGGTGCCGGTGGACTTTGAGATCTGACGGGACTTGGAAATATTTCGGACCGAAAGGTGTTTTTCGCGTTTTTCTCGAAAACGAGCGCGACCACCGCGGTCGAACCATTAATGTAATACGTTCGCAATGCAACGAGGAACAAGGATCTATAATTGTTTTGGCGATCGGACGAGTTTGGCTTTTGGACGATGGTGCCGGTGGACTTTGAGATCTGACGGGACTTGGAAATATTTCGGACCGAAAGGTGTTTTTCTCGTTTTTCTCGAAAACGAGCGCGACGACCGCGGTCGAACCATTAATGTAATACGTTCGGAATGCAACGAGGAACAAGGATCTATAATTGTTTTGGCGATCGGACGAGTTTGGCTTTTGGACGATGGTGCCGGTGGACTTTGAGATCTGACGGGACTTGGAAATATTTCGGACCGAAAGGTGTTTTTCTCTTTTTTCTCGAAAACGAGCGCGACGACCGCGTTCGAACCATTAATGTAATACGTTCGCAATGCAACGAGGAACAAGGATCTATAATTGTTTTGGCGATCGGACGAGTTTGGCTTTTGGACGATGGTGCCGGTGGACTTTGAGATCTGACGGGACTTGGAAATATTTCGGACCGAAAGGTGTTTTTCTCTTTTTTCTCGAAAACGAGCGCGACGACCGCGTTCGAACCATTAATGTAATACGTTCGCAATGCAACGAGGAACAAGGATCTATAATTGTTTTGGCGATCGGACGAGTTTGGCTTTTGGACGATGGTGCCGGTGGACTTTGAGATCTGACGGGACTTGGAAATATTTCGGACCGAAAGGTGTTTTTCTCTTTTTTCTCGAAAACGAGCGCGACGACCGCGTTCGAACCATTAATGTAATACGTTCGCAATGCAACGAGGAACAAGGATCTATAATTGTTTTGGCGATCGGAAGAGTTTGGCTTTTGGACGATGGGGCCGGTGGACTTTGAGATCTGACGGGACTTGGAAATATTTCGGACCGAAAGGTGTTTTTCTCTTTTTTCTCGAAAACGAGCGCGACGACCGCGTTCGAACCATTAATGTAATACGTTCGCAATGCAACGAGGAACAAGGATCTATAATTGTTTTGGCGATCGGACGAGTTTGGCTTTTGGACGATGGTGCCGGTGGACTTTGAGATCTGACGGGACTTGGAAATATTTCGGACCGAAAGGTGTTTTTCTCTTTTTTCTCGAAAACGAGCGCGACGACCGCGTTCGAACCATTAATGTAATACGTTCGCAATGCAACGAGGAACAAGGATCTATAATTGTTTTGGCGATCGGACGAGTTTGGCTTTTGGACGATGGTGCCGGTGGACTTTGAGATCTGACGGGACTTGGAAATATTTCGGACCGAAAGGTGTTTTTCGCGTTTTTCTCGAAAACGAGCGCGACCACCGCGGTCGAACCATTAATGTAATACGTTCGCAATGCAACGAGGAACAAGGATCTATAATTGTTTTGGCGATCGGACGAGTTTGGCTTTTGGACGATGGTGCCGGTGGACTTTGAGATCTGACGGGACTTGGAAATATTTCGGACCGAAAGGTGTTTTTCTCGTTTTTCTCGAAAACCAGCGCGACGACCGCGGTCGAACCATTAATGTAATACGTTCGGAATGCAACGAGGAACAAGGATCTATAATTGTTTTGGCGATCGGACGAGTTTGGCTTTTGGACGATGGTGCCGGTGGACTTTGAGATCTGACGGGACTTGGAAATATTTCGGACCGAAAGGTGTTTTTCTCTTTTTTCTCGAAAACGAGCGCGACGACCGCGTTCGAACCATTAATGTAATACGTTCGCAATGCAACGAGGAACAAGGATCTATAATTGTTTTGGCGATCGGACGAGTTTGGCTTTTGGACGATGGTGCCGGTGGACTTTGAGATCTGACGGGACTTGGAAATATTTCGGACCGAAAGGTGTTTTCCTCGTTTTTCTCGAAAACGAGCGCGACGACCGCGGTCGAACCATTAATGTAATACGTTCGCAATGCAACGAGGAACAAGGATCTATAATTGTTTTGGCGATCGGACGAGTTTGGCTTTTGGACGATGGTGCCGGTGGACTTTGAGATCTGACGGGACTTGGAAATATTTCGGACCGAAAGGTGTTTTTCTCTTTTTTCTCGAAAACGAGCGCGACGACCGCGGTCGAACCATTAATGTAATACGTTCGCAATGCAACGAGGAACAAGGATCTATAATTGTTTTGGCGATCGGACGAGTTTGGCTTTTGGACGATGGTGCCGGTGGACTTTGAGATCTGACGGGACTTGGAAATATTTCGGACCGAAAGGTGATTTTCTCTTTTTTCTCGAAAACGAGCGCGACCACCGCGGTCGAACCATTAATGTAATTCGTTCGCAATGCAACGAGGAACAAGGATCTATAATTGTTTTGGCGATCGGACGAGTTTGGCTTTTGGACGATGGTGCCGGTGGACTTTGAGATCTGACGGGACTTGGAAATATTTCGGACCGAAAGGTGTTTTTCTCGTTTTTCTCGAAAACGAGCGCGACGACCGCGGTCGAACCATTAATGTAATACGTTCGGAATGCAACGAGGAACAAGGATCTATAATTGTTTTGGCGATCGGACGAGTTTGGCTTTTGGACGATGGTGCCGGTGGACTTTGAGATCTGACGGGACTTGGAAATATTTCGGACCGAAAGGTGTTTTTCTCTTTTTTCTCGAAAACGAGCGCGACGACCGCGTTCGAACCATTAATGTAATACGTTCGCAATGCAACGAGGAACAAGGATCTATAATTGTTTTGGCGATCGGACGAGTTTGGCTTTTGGACGATGGTGCCGGTGGACTTTGAGATCTGACGGGACTTGGAAATATTTCGGACCGAAAGGTGTTTTTCTCTTTTTTCTCGAAAACGAGCGCGACGACCGCGTTCGAACCATTAATGTAATACGTTCGCAATGCAACGAGGAACAAGGATCTATAATTGTTTTGGCGATCGGACGAGTTTGGCTTTTGGACGATGGTGCCGGTGGACTTTGAGATCTGACGGGACTTGGAAATATTTCGGACAGAAAGGTGTTTTTCTCTTTTTTCTCGAAAACGAGCGCGACGACCGCGTTCGAACCATTAATGTAATACGTTCGCAATGCAACGAGGAACAAGGATCTATAATTGTTTTGGCGATCGGACGAGTTTGGCTTTTGGACGATGGTGCCGGTGGACTTTGAGATCTGACGGGACTTGGAAATATTTCGGACCGAAAGGTGTTTTTCTCTTTTTTCTCGAAAACGAGTGCGACGACCGCGTTCGAACCATTAATGTAATACGTTCGCAATGCAACGAGGAACAAGGATCTATAATTGTTTTGGCGATCGGACGAGTTTGGCTTTTGGACGATGGTGCCGGTGGACTTTGAGATCTGACGGGACTTGGAAATATTTCGGACCGAAAGGTGTTTTTCTCTTTTTTCTCGAAAACGAGCGCGACGACCGCGTTCGAACCATTAATGTAATACGTTCGCAATGCAACGAGGAACAAGGATCTATAATTGTTTTGGCGATCGGACGAGTTTGGCTTTTGGACGATGGTGCCGGTGGACTTTGAGATCTGACGGGACTTGGAAATATTTCGGACCGAAAGGTGTTTTTCTCTTTTTTCTCGAAAACGAGCGCGACCACCGCGGTCGAACCATTAATGTAATACGTTGGGCATGCAACGAGGAACAAGGATCTATAATTGTTTTGGCGATCGGACGAGTTTGGCGTTTGGACGATGGTGCCGGTGGACTTTGAGATCTGACGGGACTTGGAAATATTTCGGACCGAAAGGTGTTTTTCTCTTTTTTCTCGAAAACGAGCGCGACGACCGCGTTCGAACCATTAATGTAATACGTTCGCAATGCAACGAGGAACAAGGATCTATAATTGTTTTGGCGATCGGACGAGTTTGGCTTTTGGACGATGGTGCCGGTGGACTTTGAAATCTGACGGGACTTGGAAATATTTCGGACCGAAAGGTGATTTTCTCTTTTTTCTCGAAAACGAGCGCGACCACCGCGGTCGAACCATTAATGTAATTCGTTCGCAATGCAACGAGGAACAAGGATCTATAATTGTTTTGGCGATCGGACGAGTTTGGCTTTTGGACGATGGTGCCGGTGGACTTTGAGATCTGACGGGACTTGGAAATATTTCGGACCGAAAGGTGTTTTTCTCTTTTTTCTCGAAAACGAGCGCGACCACCGCGGTCGAACCATTAATGTAATACGTTCGGCATGCAACGAGGAACAAGGATCTATAATTGTTTTGGCGATCGGACGAGTTTGGCTTTTGGACGATGGTGCCGGTGGACTTTGAGATCTGACGGGACTTGGAAATATTTCGGACCGAAAGGTGTTTTTCGCGTTTTTCTCGAAAACGAGCGCGACCACCGCGGTCGAACCATTAATGTAATACGTTCGCAATGCAACGAGGAACAAGGATCTATAATTGTTTTGGCGATCGGACGAGTTTGGCTTTTGGACGATGGTGCCGGTGGACTTTGAGATCTGACGGGACTTGGAAATATTTCGGACCGAAAGGTGTTTTTCTCTTTTTTCTCGAAAACGAGCGCGACCACCGCGGTCGAACCATTAATGTAATACGTTCGCAATGCAACGAGGAACAAGGATCTATAATTGTTTTGGCGATCGGACGAGTTTGGCTTTTGGACGATGGTGCCGGTGGACTTTGAGATCTGACGGGACTTGGAAATATTTCGGACCGAAAGGTGTTTTTCTCGTTTTTCTCGAAAACGAGCGCGACGACCGCGTTCGAACCATTAATGTAATACGTTCGCAATGCAACGAGGAACAAGGATCTATAATGGTTTTGGCGATCGGACGAGTTTGGCTTTTGGACGATGGTGCCGGTGGACTTTGAGATCTGACGGGACTTGGAAATATTTCGGACCGAAAGGTGTTTTCCTCGTTTTTCTCGAAAACGAGCGCGACGACCGCGGTCGAACCATTAATGTAATACGTTCGCAATGCAACGAGGAACAAGGATCTATAATTGTTTTGGCGATCGGACGAGTTTGGCTTTTGGACGATGGTGCCGGTGGACTTTGAGATCTGACGGGACTTGGAAATATTTCGGACCGAAAGGTGTTTTTCTCTTTTTTCTCGAAAACGAGCGCGACGACCGCGGTCGAACCATTAATGTAATACGTTCGCAATGCAACGAGGAACAAGGATCTATAATTGTTTTGGCGATCGGACGAGTTTGGCTTTTGGACGATGGTGCCGGTGGACTTTGAGATCTGACGGGACTTGGAAATATTTCGGACCGAAAGGTGATTTTCTCTTTTTTCTCGAAAACGAGCGCGACCACCGCGGTCGAACCATTAATGTAATTCGTTCGCAATGCAACGAGGAACAAGGATCTATAATTGTTTTGGCAATCGGACGAGTTTGGCTTTTGGACGATGGTGCCGGTGGACTTTGAGATCTGACGGGACTTGGAAATATTTCGGACCGAAAGGTGTTTTTCTCGTTTTTCTCGAAAACGAGCGCGACGACCGCGGTCGAACCATTAATGTAATACGTTCGGAATGCAACGAGGAACAAGGATCTATAATTGTTTTGGCGATCGGACGAGTTTGGCTTTTGGACGATGGTGCCGGTGGACTTTGAGATCTGACGGGACTTGGAAATATTTCGGACCGAAAGGTGTTTTTCTCTTTTTTCTCGAAAACGAGCGCGACGACCGCGTTCGAACCATTAATGTAATACGTTCGCAATGCAACGAGGAACAAGGATCTATAATTGTTTTGGCGATCGGACGAGTTTGGCTTTTGGACGATGGTGCCGGTGGACTTTGAGATCTGACGGGACTTGGAAATATTTCGGACAGAAAGGTGTTTTTCTCTTTTTTCTCGAAAACGAGCGCGACGACCGCGTTCGAACCATTAATGTAATACGTTCGCAATGCAACGAGGAACAAGGATCTATAATTGTTTTGGCGATCGGACGAGTTTGGCTTTTGGACGATGGTGCCGGTGGACTTTGAGATCTGACGGGACTTGGAAATATTTCGGACCGAAAGGTGATTTTCTCTTTTTTCTCGAAAACGAGCGCGACCACCGCGGTCGAACCATTAATGTAATTCGTTCGCAATGCAACGAGGAACAAGGATCTATAATTGTTTTGGCGATCGGACGAGTTTGGCTTTTGGACGATGGTGCCGGTGGACTTTGAGATCTGACGGGACTTGGAAATATTTCGGACCGAAAGGTGTTTTTCTCGTTTTTCTCGAAAACGAGCGCGACGACCGCGGTCGAACCATTAATGTAATACGTTCGGAATGCAACGAGGAACAAGGATCTATAATTGTTTTGGCGATCGGACGAGTTTGGCTTTTGGACGATGGTGCCGGTGGACTTTGAGATCTGACGGGACTTGGAAATATTTCGGACCGAAAGGTGTTTTTCTCTTTTTTCTCGAAAACGAGCGCGACGACCGCGTTCGAACCATTAATGTAATACGTTCGCAATGCAACGAGGAACAAGGATCTATAATTGTTTTGGCGATCGGACGAGTTTGGCTTTTGGACGATGGTGCCGGTGGACTTTGAGATCTGACGGGACTTGGAAATATTTCGGACAGAAAGGTGTTTTTCTCTTTTTTCTCGAAAACGAGCGCGACGACCGCGTTCGAACCATTAATGTAATACGTTCGCAATGCAACGAGGAACAAGGATCTATAATTGTTTTGGCGATCGGACGAGTTTGGCTTTTGGACGATGGTGCCGGTGGACTTTGAGATCTGACGGGACTTGGAAATATTTCGGACCGAAAGGTGTTTTTCTCTTTTTTCTCGAAAACGAGCGCGACCACCGCGGTCGAACCATTAATGTAATACGTTGGGCATGCAACGAGGAACAAGGATCTATAATTGTTTTGGCGATCGGACGAGGTTGGCTTTTGGACGATGGTGCCGGTGGACTTTGAGATCTGACGGGACTTAGAAATATTTCGGACCGAAAGGTGTTTTTCTCTTTTTTCTCGAAAACGAGCGCGACGACCGCGTTCGAACCATTAATGTAATACGTTCGCAATGCAACGAGGAACAAGGATCAATAATTGTTTTGGCGATCGGACGAGTTTGGCTTTTGGACGATGGTGCCGGTGGACTTTGAGATCTGACGGGACTTGGAAATATTTCGGACCGAAAGGTGTTTTTCTCTTTTTTCTCGAAAACGAGCGCGACGACCGCGTTCGAACCATTAATGTAATACGTTCGCAATGCAACGAGGAACAAGGATCTATAATTGTTTTGGCGATCGGACGAGTTTGGCTTTTGGACGATGGTGCCGGTGGACTTTGAGATCTGACGGGACTTGGAAATATTTCGGACCGAAAGGTGTTTTTCTCTTTTTTCTCGAAAACGAGCGCGACCACCGCGGTCGAACCATTAATGTAATATGTTCGGCATGCAACTAGGAACAAGGATCTATAATTGTTTTGGCGATCGGACGAGTTTGGCTTTTGGATGATGGTGCCGGTGGACTTTGAGATCTGACGGGACTTGGAAATATTTCGGACCGAAAGGTGTTTTTCTCGTTTTTCTCGAAAACGAGCGCGACGACCGCGGTCGAACCATTAATGTAATACGTTCGGAATGCAACGAGGAACAAGGATCTATAATTGTTTTGGCGATCGGACGAGTTTGGCTTTTGGACGATGGTGCCGGTGGACTTTGAGATCTGACGGGACTTGGAAATATTTCGGACCGAAAGGTGTTTTTCTCTTTTTTCTCGAAAACGAGCGCGACGACCGCGTTCGAACCATTAATGTAATACGTTCGCAATGCAACGAGGAACAAGGATCTATAATTGTTTTGGCGATCGGACGAGTTTGGCTTTTGGACGATGGTGCCGGTGGACTTTGAGATCTGACGGGACTTGGAAATATTTCGGACCGAAAGGTGTTTTTCTCTTTTTTCTCGAAAACGAGCGCGACGACCGCGTTCGAACCATTAATGTAATACGTTCGCAATGCAACGAGGAACAAGGATCTATAATTGTTTTGGCGATCGGACGAGTTTGGCTTTTGGACGATGGTGCCGGTGGACTTTGAGATCTGACGGGACTTGGAAATATTTCGGACCGAAAGGTGTTTTTCGCGTTTTTCTCGAAAACGAGCGCGACCACCGCGGTCGAACCATTAATGTAATACGTTCGCAATGCAACGAGGAACAAGGATCTATAATTGTTTTGGCGATCGGACGAGTTTGGCTTTTGGACGATGGTGCCGGTGGACTTTGAGATCTGACGGGACTTGGAAATATTTCGGACCGAAAGGTGTTTTTCTCTTTTTTCTCGAAAACGAGCGCGACGACCGCGTTCGAACCATTAATGTAATACGTTCGCAATGCAACGAGGAACAAGGATCTATAATTGTTTTGGCGATCGGACGAGTTTGGCTTTTGGACGATGGTGTCGGTGGACTTTGAGATCTGACGGGACTTGGAAATATTTCGGACCGAAAGGTGTTTTTCTCTTTTTTCTCGAAAACGAGCGCGACGACCGCGTTCGAACCATTAATGTAATACGTTCGCAATGCAACGAGGAACAAGGATCTATAATTGTTTTGGCGATCGGACGAGTTTGGCTTTTGGACGATGGTGCCGGTGGACTTTGAGATCTGACGGGACTTGGAAATATTTCGGACCGAAAGGTGTTTTTCTCTTTTTTCTCGAAAACGAGCGCGACCACCGCGGTCGAACCATTAATGTAATACGTTGGGCATGCAACGAGGAACAAGGATCTATAATTGTTTTGGCGATCGGACGAGTTTGGCTTTTGGACGATGGTGCCGGTGGACTTTGAGATCTGACGGGACTTGGAAATATTTCGGACCGAAAGGTGTTTTTCGCGTTTTTCTCGAAAACGAGCGCGACCACCGCGGTCGAACCATTAATGTAATACGTTCGCAATGCAACGAGGAACAAGGATCTATAATTGTTTTGGCGATCGGACGAGTTTGGCTTTTGGACGATGGTGCCGGTGGACTTTGAGATCTGACGGGACTTGGAAATATTTCGGACCGAAAGGTGTTTTTCTCTTTTTTCTCGAAAACGAGCGCGACGACCGCGTTCGAACCATTAATGTAATACGTTCGCAATGCAACGAGGAACAAGGATCTATAATTGTTTTGGCGATCGGACGAGTTTGGCTTTTGGACGATGGTGTCGGTGGACTTTGAGATCTGACGGGACTTGGAAATATTTCGGACCGAAAGGTGTTTTTCTCTTTTTTCTCGAAAACGAGCGCGACGACCGCGTTCGAACCATTAATGTAATACGTTCGCAATGCAACGAGGAACAAGGATCTATAATTGTTTTGGCGATCGGACGAGTTTGGCTTTTGGACGATGGTGCCGGTGGACTTTGAGATCTGACGGGACTTGGAAATATTTCGGACCGAAAGGTGTTTTTCTCTTTTTTCTCGAAAACGAGCGCGACCACCGCGGTCGAACCATTAATGTAATACGTTGGGCATGCAACGAGGAACAAGGATCTATAATTGTTTTGGCGATCGGACGAGTTTGGCTTTTGGACGATGGTGCCGGTGGACTTTGAGATCTGACGGGACTTGGAAATATTTCGGACCGAAAGGTGTTTTTCTCGTTTTTCTCGAAAACGAGCGCGACGTCCGCGGTCGAACCATTAATGTAATACGTTCGGAATGCAACGAGGAACAAGGATCTATAATTGTTTTGGCGATCGGACGAGTTTGGCTTTTGGACGATGGTGCCGGTGGACTTTGAGATCTGACGGGACTTGGAAATATTTCGGACCGAAAGGTGTTTTTCGCGTTTTTCTCGAAAACGAGCGCGACCACCGCGGTCGAACCATTAATGTAATACGTTCGCAATGCAACGAGGAACAAGGATCTATAATTGTTTTGGCGATCGGACGAGTTTGGCTTTTGGACGATGGTGCCGGTGGACTTTGAGATCTGACGGGACTTGGAAATATTTCGGACCGAAAGGTGTTTTTCTCTTTTTTCTCGAAAACGAGCGCGACGACCGCGTTCGAACCATTAATGTAATACGTTCGCAATGCAACGAGGAACAAGGATCTATAATTGTTTTGGCGATCGGACGAGTTTGGCTTTTGGACGATGGTGCCGGTGGACTTTGAGATCTGACGGGACTTGGAAATATTTCGGACCGAAAGGTGTTTTTCTCTTTTTTCTCGAAAACGAGCGCGACCACCGCGGTCGAACCATTAATGTAATACGTTGGGTATGCAACGAGGAACAAGGATCTATAATTGTTTTGGCGATCGGACGAGTTTGGCTTTTGGACGATGGTGCCGGTGGACTTTGAGATCTGACGGGACTTGGAAATATTTCGGACCGAAAGGTGTTTTTCTCTTTTTTCTCGAAAACGAGCGCGACGACCGCGTTCGAACCATTAATGTAATACGTTCGCAATGCAACGAGGAACAAGGATCTATAATTGTTTTGGCGATCGGACGAGTTTGGCTTTTGGATGATGGTGCCGGTGGACTTTGAGATCTGACGGGACTTGGAAATATTTCGGACCGAAAGGTGTTTTTCTCGTTTTTCTCGAAAACGAGCGCGACGTCCGCGGTCGAACCATTAATGTAATACGTTCGGAATGCAACGAGGAACAAGGATCTATAATTGTTTTGGCGATCGGACGAGTTTGGCTTTTGGACGATGGTGCCGGTGGACTTTGAGATCTGACGGGACTTGGAAATATTTCGGACCGAAAGGTGTTTTTCTCTTTTTTCTCGAAAACGAGCGCGACGACCGCGTTCGAACCATTAATGTAATACGTTCGCAATGCAACGAGGAACAAGGATCTATAATTGTTTTGGCGATCGGACGAGTTTGGCTTTTGGACGATGGTGCCGGTGGACTTTGAGATCTGACGGGACTTGGAAATATTTCGGACCGAAAGGTGTTTTTCTCTTTTTTCTCGAAAACGAGCGCGACGACCGCGTTCGAACCATTAATGTAATACGTTCGCAATGCAACGAGGAACAAGGATCTATAATTGTTTTGGCGATCGGACGAGTTTGGCTTTTGGACGATGGTGCCGGTGGACTTTGAGATCTGACGGGACTTGGAAATATTTCGGACCGAAAGGTGTTTTTCTCTTTTTTCTCGAAAACGAGCGCGACGACCGCGTTCGAACCATTAATGTAATACGTTCGCAATGCAACGAGGAACAAGGATCTATAATTGTTTTGGCGATCGGACGAGTTTGGCTTTTGGACGATGGTGCCGGTGGACTTTGAGATCTGACGGGACTTGGAAATATTTCGGACCGAAAGGTGTTTTTCTCTTTTTTCTCGAAAACGAGCGCGACGACCGCGTTCGAACCATTAATGTAATACGTTCGCAATGCAACGTGGAACAAGGATCTATAATTGTTTTGGCGATCGGACGAGTTTGGCTTTTGGACGATGGTGCCGGTGGACTTTGAGATCTGACGGGACTTGGAAATATTTCGGACCGAAAGGTGTTTTTCTCTTTTTTCTCGAAAACGAGCGCGACGACCGCGTTCGAACCATTAATGTAATACGTTCGCAATGCAACGAGGAACAAGGATCTATAATTGTTTTGGCGATCGGACGAGTTTGGCTTTTGGACGACGGTGCCGGTGGACTTTGAGATCTGACGGGACTTGGAAATATTTCGGACCGAAAGGTGTTTTTCTCGTTTTTCTCGAAAACGAGCGCGACGACCGCGGTCGAACCATTAATGTAATACGTTCGGAATGCAACGAGGAACAAGGATCTATAATTGTTTTGGCGATCGGACGAGTTTGGCTTTTGGACGATGGTGCCGGTGGACTTTGAGATCTGACGGGACTTGGAAATATTTCGGACCGAAAGGTGTTTTTCTCTTTTTTCTCGAAAACGAGCGCGACGACCGCGGTCGAACCATTAATGTAATACGTTCGGAATGCAACGAGGAACAAGGATCTATAATTGTTTTGGCGATCGGACGAGTTTGGCTTTTGGACGATGGTGCCGGTGGACTTTGAGATCTGACGGGACTTGGAAATATTTCGGACCGAAAGGTGTTTTTCTCTTTTTTCTCGAAAACGAGCGCGACGACCGCGTTCGAACCATTAATGTAATACGTTCGCAATGCAACGAGGAACAAGGATCTATAATTGTTTTGGCGATCGGACGAGTTTGGCTTTTGGACGATGGTGCCGGTGGACTTTGAGATCTGACGGGACTTGGAAATATTTCGGACCGAAAGGTGTTTTTCTCTTTTTTCTCGAAAACGAGCGCGACCACCGCGGTCGAACCATTAATGTAATACGTTCGGAATGCAACGAGGAACAAGGATCTATAATTGTTTTGGCGATCGGACGAGTTTGGCTTTTGGACGATGGTGCCGGTGGACTTTGAGATCTGACGGGACTAGGAAATATTTCGGACCGAAAGGTGTTTTTCTCTTTTTTCTCGAAAACGAGCGCGACGACCGCGTTCGAACCATTAATGTAATACGTTCGCAATGCAACGAGGAACAAGGATCTATAATTGTTTTGGCGATCGGACGAGTTTGGCTTTTGGACGATGGTGCCGGTTGACTTTGAGATCTGAGGGGACTTGGAAATATTTCGGACCGAAAGGTGTTTTTCTCTTTTTTCTCGAAAACGAGCGCGACGACCGCGTTCGAACCATTAATGTAATACGTTCGCAATGCAACGAGGAACAAGGATCTATAATTGTTTTGGCGATCGGACGAGATTGGCTTTTGGATGATGGTGCCGGTGGACTTTGAGATCTGACGGGACTTGGAAATATTTCGGACCGAAAAGTGTTTTTCTCGTTTTTCTCGAAAACGAGCGCGACGACCGCGGTCGAACCATTAATGTAATACGTTCGGAATGCAACGAGGAACAAGGATCTATAATTGTTTTGGCGATCGGACGAGTTTGGCTTTTGGACGATGGTGCCGGTGGACTTTGAGATCTGACGGGACTTGGAAATATTTCGGACCGAATGGTGTTTTTCTCTTTTTTCTCGAAAACGAGCGCGACGACCGCGTTCGAACCATTAATGTAATACGTTCGCAATGCAACGAGGAACAAGGATCTATAATTGTTTTGGCGATCGGACGAGTTTGGCTTTTGGACGATGGTGCCGGTGGACTTTGAGATCTGACGGGACTTGGAAATATTTCGGACCGAAAGGTGTTTTTCTCTTTTTTCTCGAAAACGAGCGCGACGACCGCGTTCGAACCATTAATGTAATACGTTCGCAATGCAACGAGGAACAAGGATCTATAATTGTTTTGGCGATCGGACGAGTTTGGCTTTTGGACGATGGTGCCGGTGGACTTTGAGATCTGACGGGACTTGGAAATATTTCGGACCGAAAGGTGTTTTTCGCGTTTTTCTCGAAAACGAGCGCGACCACCGCGGTCGAACCATTAATGTAATACGTTCGCAATGCAACGAGGAACAAGGATCTATAATTGTTTTGGCGATCGGACGAGTTTGGCTTTAGGACGATGGTGCCGGTGGACTTTGAGATCTGACGGGACTTGGAAATATTTCGGACCGAAAGGTGTTTTTCTCTTTTTTCTCGAAAACGAGCGCGACGACCGCGTTCGAACCATTAATGTAATACGTTCGCAATGCAACGAGGAACAAGGATCTATAATTGTTTTGGCGATCGGACGAGTTTGGCTTTTGGACGATGGTGCCGGTGGACTTTGAGATCTGACGGGACTTGGAAATATTTCGGACCGAAAGGTGTTTTTCTCTTTTTTCTCGAAAACGAGCGCGACGACCGCGTTCGAACCATTAATGTAATACGTTCGCAATGCAACGAGGAACAAGGATCTATAATTGTTTTGGCGATCGGACGAGATTGGCTTTTGGATGATGGTGCCGGTGGACTTTGAGATCTGACGGGACTTGGAAATATTTCGGACCGAAAGGTGTTTTTCTCGTTTTTCTCGAAAACGAGCGCGACGACCGCGGTCGAACCATTAATGTAATACGTTCGGAATGCAACGAGGAACAAGGATCTATAATTGTTTTGGCGATCGGACGAGTTTGGCTTTTGGACGATGGTGCCGGTGGACTTTGAGATCTGACGGGACTTGGAAATATTTCGGACCGAATGGTGTTTTTCTCTTTTTTCTCGAAAACGAGCGCGACGACCGCGTTCGAACCATTAATGTAATACGTTCGCAATGCAACGAGGAACAAGGATCTATAATTGTTTTGGCGATCGGACGAGTTTGGCTTTTGGACGATGGTGCCGGTGGACTTTGAGATCTGACGGGACTTGGAAATATTTCGGACCGAAAGGTGTTTTTCTCTTTTTTCTCGAAAACGAGCGCGACGACCGCGTTCGAACCATTAATGTAATACGTTCGCAATGCAACGAGGAACAAGGATCTATAATTGTTTTGGCGATCGGACGAGTTTGGCTTTTGGACGATGGTGCCGGTGGACTTTGAGATCTGACGGGACTTGGAAATATTTCGGACCGAAAGGTGTTTTTCGCGTTTTTCTCGAAAACGAGCGCGACCACCGCGGTCGAACCATTAATGTAATACGTTCGCAATGCAACGAGGAACAAGGATCTATAATTGTTTTGGCGATCGGACGAGTTTGGCTTTTGGACGATGGTGCCGGTGGACTTTGAGATCTGACGGGACTTGGAAATATTTCGGACCGAAAGGTGGTTTTCTCTTTTTTCTCGAAAACGAGCGCGACGACCGCGTTCGAACCATTAATGTAATACGTTCGCAATGCAACGAGGAACAAGGATCTATAATTGTTTTGGCGATCGGACGAGTTTGGCTTTTGGACGATGGTGCCGGTGGACTTTGAGATCTGACGGGACTTGGAAATATTTCGGACCGAAAGGTGTTTTTCTCTTTTTTCTCGAAAACGAGCGCGACGACCGCGTTCGAACCATTAATGTAATACGTTCGCAATGCAACGAGGAACAAGGATCTATAATTGTTTTGGCGATCGGACGAGTTTGGCTTTTGGACGATGGTGCCGGTGGACTTTGAGATCTGACGGGACTTGGAAATATTTCGGACCGAAAGGTGTTTTTCTCTTTTTTCTCGAAAACGAGCGCGACCACCGCGGTCGAACCATTAATGTAATACGTTGGGCATGCAACGAGGAACAAGGATCTATAATTGTTTTGGCGATCGGACGAGTTTGGCTTTTGGACGATGGTGCCGGTGGACTTTGAGATTTGACGGGACTTGGAAATATTTCGGACCGAAAGGTGTTTTTCTCTTTTTTCTCGAAAACGAGCGCGACGACCGCGTTCGAACCATTAATGTAATACGTTCGCAATGCAACGAGGAACAAGGATCTATAATTGTTTTGGCGATCGGACGAGTTTGGCTTTTGGACGATGGTGCCGGTGGACTTTGAGATCTGACGGGACTTGGAAATATTTCGGACCGAAAGGTGTTTTTCTCTTTTTTCTCGAAAACGAGCGCGACGACCGCGTTCGAACCATTAATGTAATACGTTCGCAATGCAACGAGGAACAAGGATCTATAATTGTTTTGGCGATCGGACGAGTTTGGCTTTTGGACGATGGTGCCGGTGGACTTTGAGATCTGACGGGACTTGGAAATATTTCGGACCGAAAGGAGTTTTTCTCGTTTTTCTCGAAAACGAGCGCGACGACCGCGGTCGAACCATTAATGTAATACGTTCGCAATGCAACGAGGAACAAGGATCTATAATTGTTTTGGCGATCGGACGAGTTTGGCTTTTGGACGATGGTGCCGGTGGACTTTGAGATCTGACGGGACTTGGAAATATTTCGGACCGAAAGGTGTTTTTCTCTTTTTTCTCGAAAACGAGCGCGACGGCCGCGTTCGAACCATTAATGTAATACGTTCGCAATGCAACGAGGAACAAGGATCTATAATTGTTTTGGCGATCGGACGAGTTTGGCTTTTGGACGATGGTGCCGGTGGACTTTGAGATCTGACTGGACTTGGAAATATTTCGGACCGAAAGGTGTTTTTCTCTTTTTTCTCGAAAACGAGCGCGACGACCGCGTTCGAACCATTAATGTAATACGTTCGCAATGCAACGAGGAACAAGGATCTATAATTGTTTTGGCGATCGGACGAGTTTGGCTTTTGGACGATGGTGCCGGTGGACTTTGAGATCTGACGGGACTTGGAAATATTTCGGACCGAAAGGTGTTTTTCTCTTTTTTCTCGAAAACGAGCGCGACGACCGCGGTCGAACCATTAATGTAATACGTTCGGAATGCAACGAGGAACAAGGATCTATAATTGTTTTGGCGATCGGACGAGTTTGGCTTTTGGACGATGGTGCCGGTGGACTTTGAGATCTGACGGGACTTGGAAATATTTCGGACCGAAAGGTGTTTTTCTCTTTTTTCTCGAAAACGAGCGCGACGACCGCGTTCGAACCATTAATGTATTACGTTCGCAATGCAACGAGGAACAAGGATCTATAATTGTTTTGGCGATCGGACGAGTTTGGCTTTTGGACGATGGTGCCGGTGGACTTTGAGATCTGACGGGACTTGGAAATATTTCGGACCGAAAGGTGTTTTTCTCTTTTTTCTCGAAAACGAGCGCGACGACCGCGTTCGAACCATTAATGTAATACGTTCGCAATGCAACGAGGAACAAGAATCTATAATTGTTTTGGCGATCGGACGAGTTTGGCTTTTGGACGATGGTGCCGGTGGACTTTGAGATCTGACGGGACTTGGAAATATTTCGGACCGAAAGGTGTTTTTCTCTTTTTTCTCGAAAACGAGCGCGACGACCGCGTTCGAACCATTAATGTAATACGTTCGCAATGCAACGAGGAACAAGGATCTATAATTGTTTTGGCGATCGGACGAGTTTGGCTTTTGGACGATGGTGCCGGTGGACTTTGAGATCTGACGGGACTTGGAAATATTTCGGACCGAAAGGTGTTTTTCTCTTTTTTCTCGAAAACGAGCGCGACGACCGCGTTCGAACCATTAATGTAATACGTTCGCAATGCAACGAGGAACAAGGATCTATAATTGTTTTGGCGATCGGACGAGTTTGGCTTTTGGACGATGGTGCCGGTGGACTTTGAGATCTGACGGGACTTGGAAATATTTCGGACCGAAAGGTGTTTTTCTCTTTTTTCTCGAAAACGAGCGCGACGACCGCGTTCGAACCATTAATGTAATACGTTCGCAATGCAACGAGGAACAAGGATCTATAATTGTTTTGGCGATCGGACGAGTTTGAATTTTGGACGATGGTGCCGGTGGACTTTGAGATCTGACGGGACTTGGAAATATTTCGGACCGAAAGGAGTTTTTCTCTTTTTTCTCGAAAACGAGCGCGACGACCGCGGTCGAACCATTAATGTAATACGTTCGCAATGCAACGAGGAACAAGGATCTATAATTGTTTTGGCGATCGGACGAGTTTGGCTTTTGGACGATGGTGCCGGTGGACTTTGAGATCTGACGGGACTTGGAAATATTTCGGACCGAAAGGTGTTTTTCTCTTTTTTCTCGAAAACGAGCGCGACGGCCGCGTTCGAACCATTAATGTAATACGTTCGCAATGCAACGAGGAACAAGGATCTATAATTGTTTTGGCGATCGGACGAGTTTGGCTTTTGGACGATGGTGCCGGTGGACTTTGAGATCTGACTGGACTTGGAAATATTTCGGACCGAAAGGTGTTTTTCTCTTTTTTCTCGAAAACGAGCGCGACGACCGCGTTCGAACCATTAATGTAATACGTTCGCAATGCAACGAGGAACAAGGATCTATAATTGTTTTGGCGATCGGACGAGTTTGGCTTTTGGACGATGGTGCCGGTGGACTTTGAGATCTGACGGGACTTGGAAATATTTCGGACCGAATGGTGTTTTTCTCTTTTTTCTCGAAAACGAGCGCGACGACCGCGTTCGAACCATTAATGTAATACGTTCGCAATGCAACGAGGAACAAGGATCTATAATTGTTTTGGCGATCGGACGAGTTTGGCTTTTGGACGATGGTGCCGGTGGACTTTGAGATCTGACGGGACTTGGAAATATTTCGGACCGAAAGGTGTTTTTCTCTTTTTTCTCGAAAACGAGCGCGACGACCGCGGTCGAACCATTAATGTAATACGTTCGGCATGCAACGAGGAACAAGGATCTATAATTGTTTTGGCGATCGGACGAGTTGGCTTTTGGACGATGGTGCCGGTGGACTTTGAGATCTGACGGGACTTGGAAATATTTCGGACCGAAAGGTGTTTTTCTCTTTTTCTCGAAAACGAGCGCGACGACCGCGTTCGAACCATTAATGTAATACGTTCGCAATGCAACGAGGAACAAGGATCTATAATTGTTTTGGCGATCGGACGAGTTTGGCTTTTGGACGATGGTGCCGGTGGACTTTGAGATCTGACGGGACTTGGAAATATTTCGGACCGAAAGGTGTTTTTCTCTTTTTTCTCGAAAACGAGCGCGACGACCGCGTTCGAACCATTAATGTAATACGTTCGCAATGCAACGAGGAACAAGGATCTATAATTGTTTTGGCGATCGGACGAGTTTGGCTTTTGGACGATGGTGCCGGTGGACTTTGAGATCTGACGGGACTTGGAAATATTTCGGACCGAAAGGTGTTTTTCTCTTTTTTCTCGAAAACGAGCGCGACGACCGCGTTCGAACCATTAATGTAATACGTTCGCAATGCAACGAGGAACAAGGATCTATAATTGTTTTGGCGATCGGACGAGTTTGGCTTTTGGACGATGGTGCCGGTGGACTTTGAGATCTGACGGGACTTGGAAATATTTCGGACCGAAAGGTGTTTTTCTCTTTTTTCTCGAAAACGAGCGCGACGACCGCGTTCGAACCATTAATGTAATACGTTCGCAATGCAACGAGGAACAAGGATCTATAATTGTTTTGGCGATCGGACGAGTTTGGCTTTTGGACGATGGTGCCGGTGGACTTTGAGATCTGACGGGACTTGGAAATATTTCGGACCGAAAGGTGTTTTTCTCTTTTTTCTCGAAAACGAGCGCGACGACCGCGTTCGAACCATTAATGTAATACGTTCGCAATGCAACGAGGAACAAGGATCTATAATTGTTTTGGCGATCGGACGAGTTTGGCTTTTGGACGATGGTGCCGGTGGACTTTGAGATCTGACGGGACTTGGAAATATTTCGGACCGAAAGGTGTTTTTCTCTTTTTTCTCGAAAACGAGCGCGACGACCGCGTTCGAACCATTAATGTAATACGTTCGCAATGCAACGAGGAACAAGGATCTATAATTGTTTTGGCGATCGGACGAGTTTGGCTTTTGGACGATGGTGCCGGTGGACTTTGAGATCTGACGGGACTTGGAAATATTTCGGACCGAAAGGTGTTTTTCTCTTTTTCTCGAAAACGAGCGCGACCACCGCGGTGGAACCATTAATGTAATACGTTGGGCATGCAACGAGGAACAAGGATCTATAATTGTTTTGGCGATCGGACGAGTTTGGCTTTTGGACGATGGTGCCGGTGGACTTTGAGATCTGACGGACTTGGAAATATTTCGGACCGAAAGGTGTTTTTCGCGTTTTTCTCGAAAACGAGCGCGACCACCGCGGTCGAACCATTAATGTAATACGTTCGCAATGCAACGAGGAACAAGGATCTATAATTGTTTTGGCGATCGGACGAGTTTGGCTTTTGGACGATGGTGCCGGTGGACTTTGAGATCTGACGGGACTTGGAAATATTTCGGACCGAAAGGTGTTTTTCTCTTTTTTCTCGAAAACGAGCGCGACACCGCGGTGGAACCATTAATGTAATACGTTGGCATGCAACGAGGAACAAGGATCTATAATTGTTTTGGCGATCGGACGAGTTTGGCTTTTGGACGATGGTGCCGGTGGACTTTGAGATCTGACGGGACTTGGAAATATTTCGGACCGAAAGGTGTTTTTCTCTTTTTTCTCGAAAACGAGCGCGACCACCGCGTCGAACCATTAATGTAATACGTTGGGCATGCAACGAGGAACAAGGATCTATAATTGTTTTGGCGATCGGACGAGTTTGGCTTTTGGACGATGGTGCCGGTGGACTTTGAGATCTGACGGGACTTGGAAATATTTCGGACCGAAAGGTGTTTTTCGCGTTTTTCTCGAAAACGAGCGCGACCACCGCGGTCGAACCATTAATGTAATACGTTCGCAATGCAACGAGGAACAAGGATCTATAATTGTTTTGGCGATCGGACGAGTTTGGCTTTTGGACGATGGTGCCGGTGGACTTTGAGATCTGACGGGACTTGGAAATATTTCGGACCGAAAGGTGTTTTTCTCTTTTTTCTCGAAAACGAGCGCGACGACCGCGTTCGAACCATTAATGTAATACGTTCGCAATGCAACGAGGAACAAGGATCTATAATTGTTTTGGCGATCGGACGAGTTTGGCTTTTGGACGATGGTGCCGGTGGACTTTGAGATCTGACGGGACTTGGAAATATTTCGGACCGAAAGGTGTTTTTCTCTTTTTTCTCGAAAACGAGCGCGACGACCGCGTTCGAACCATTAATGTAATACGTTCGCAATGCAACGAGGAACAAGGATCTATAATTGTTTTGGCGATCGGACGAGTTTGGCTTTTGGACGATGGTGCCGGTGGACTTTGAGATCTGACGGGACTTGGAAATATTTCGGACCGAAAGGTGTTTTTCTCTTTTTTCTCGAAAACGAGCGCGACGACCGCGTTCGAACCATTAATGTAATACGTTCGCAATGCAACGAGGAACAAGGATCTATAATTGTTTTGGCGATCGGACGAGTTTGGCTTTTGGACGATGGTGCCGGTGGACTTTGAGATCTGACGGGACTTGGAAATATTTCGGACCGAAAGGTGTTTTTCTCTTTTTTCTCGAAAACGAGCGCGACGACCGCGTTCGAACCATTAATGTAATACGTTCGCAATGCAACGAGGAACAAGGATCTATAATTGTTTTGGCGATCGGACGAGTTTGGCTTTTGGACGATGGTGCCGGTGGACTTTGAGATCTGACGGGACTTGGAAATATTTCGGACCGAAAGGTGTTTTTCTCTTTTTTCTCGAAAACGAGCGCGACGACCGCGTTCGAACCATTAATGTAATACGTTCGCAATGCAACGAGGAACAAGGATCTATAATTGTTTTGGCGTTCGGACGAGTTTGGCTTTTGGACGATGGTGCCGGTGGACTTTGAGATCTGACGGGACTTGGAAATATTTCGGACCGAAAGGTGTTTTTCTCTTTTTTCTCGAAAACGAGCGCGACGACCGCGTTCGAACCATTAATGTAATACGTTCGCAATGCAACGAGGAACAAGGATCTATAATTGTTTTGGCGATCGGACGAGTTTGGCTTTTGGACGATGGTGCCGGTGGACTTTGAGATCTGACGGGACTTGGAAATATTTCGGACCGAAAGGTGTTTTTCTCTTTATTCTCGAAAACGAGCGCGACCACCGCGTTCGAACCATTAATGTAATACGTTCGCAATGCAACGAGGAACAAGGATCTATAATTGTTTTGGCGATCGGACGAGTTTGGCTTTTGGACGATGGTGCCGGTGGACTTTGAGATCTGACGGGACTTGGAAATATTTCGGACCGAAAGGTGTTCTTCTCTTTTTTCTCGAAAACGAGCGCGACGACCGCGTTCGAACCATTAATGTAATACGTTCGCAATGCAACGAGGAACAAGGATCTATAATTGTTTTGGCGATCGGACGAGTTTGGCTTTTGGACGATGGTGCCGGTGGACTTTGAGATCTGACGGGACTTGGAAATATTTCGGACCGAAAGGTGTTTTTCTCTTTTTTCTCGAAAACGAGCGCGACGACCGCGTTCGAACCATTAATGTAATACGTTCGCAATGCAACGAGGAACAAGGATCTATAATTGTTTTGGCGTTCGGACGAGTTTGGCTTTTGGACGATGGTGCCGGTGGACTTTGAGATCTGACGGGACTTGGAAATATTTCGGACCGAAAGGTGTTTTTCTCTTTTCTCTCGAAAACGAGCGCGACGACCGCGTTCGAACCATTAATGTAATACGTTCGCAATGCAACGAGGAACAAGGATCTATAATTGTTTTGGCGATCGGACGAGTTTGGCTTTTGGACGATGGTGCCGGTGGACTTTGAGATCTGACGGGACTTGGAAATATTTCGGACCGAAAGGTGTTTTTCTCTTTATTCTCGAAAACGAGCGCGACCACCGCGTTCGAACCATTAATGTAATACGTTCGCAATGCAACGAGGAACAAGGATCTATAATTGTTTTGGCGATCGGACGAGTTTGGCTTTTGGACGATGGTGCCGGTGGACTTTTGAGATCTGACGGGACTTGGAAATATTTCGGACCGAAAGGTGTTTTTCTCTTTTTTCTCGAAAACGAGCGCGACGACCGCGTTCGAACCATTAATGTAATACGTTCGCAATGCAACGAGGAACAAGGATCTATAATTGTTTTGGCGATCGGACGAGTTTGGCTTTTGGACGATGGTGCCGGTGGACTTTGAGATCTGACGGGACTTGGAAATATTTCGGACCGAAAGGTGTTTTTCTCTTTTTCTCGAAAACGAGCGCGACGACCGCGTTCGAACCATTAATGTAATACGTTCGCAATGCAACGAGGAACAAGGATCTATAATTGTTTTGGCGATCGGACGAGTTTGGCTTTTGGACGATGGTGCCGGTGGACTTTGATATCTGACGGGACTTGGAAATATTTCGGACCGAAAGGTGTTTTTCTCTTTTTTCTCGAAAACGAGCGCGACGACCGCGTTCGAACCATTAATGTAATACGTTCGCAATGCAACGAGGAACAAGGATCTATAATTGTTTTGGCGATCGGACGAGTTTGGCTTTTGGACGATGGTGCCGGTGGACTTTGAGATCTGACGGGACTTGGAAATATTTCGGACCGAAAGGTGTTTTCTCTTTATTCTCGAAAACGAGCGCGACCACCGCGTTCGAACCATTAATGTAATACGTTCGCAATGCAACGAGGAACAAGGATCTATAATTGTTTTGGCGATCGGACGAGTTTGGCTTTTGGACGATGGTGCCGGTGGACTTTGAGATCTGACGGGACTTGGAAATATTTCGGACCGAAAGGTGTTTTTCTCTTTTTTCTCGAAAACGAGCGCGACGACCGCGTTCGAACCATTAATGTAATACGTTCGCAATGCAACGAGGAACAAGGATCTATAATTGTTTTGGCGATCGGACGAGTTTGGCTTTTGGACGATGGTGCCGGTGGACTTTGAGATCTGACGGGACTTGGAAATATTTCGGACCGAAAGGTGTTTTTCTCTTTTTTCTCGAAAACGAGCGCGACGACCGCGTTCGAACCATTAATGTAATACGTTCGCAATGCAACGAGGAACAAGGATCTATAATTGTTTTGGCGTTCGGACGAGTTTGGCTTTTGGACGATGGTGCCGGTGGACTTTGAGATCTGACGGGACTTGGAAATATTTCGGACCGAAAGGTGTTTTTCTCTTTTTTCTCGAAAACGAGCGCGACGACCGCGTTCGAACCATTAATGTAATACGTTCGCAATGCAACGAGGAACAAGGATCTATAATTGTTTTGGCGATCGGACGAGTTTGGCTTTTGGACGATGGTGCCGGTGGACTTTGAGATCTGACGGGACTTGGAAATATTTCGGACCGAAAGGTGTTTTTCTCTTTATTCTCGAAAACGAGCGCGACCACCGCGTTCGAACCATTAATGTAATACGTTCGCAATGCAACGAGGAACAAGGATCTATAATTGTTTTGGCGATCGGACGAGTTTGGCTTTTGGACGATGGTGCCGGTGGACTTTGAGATCTGACGGGACTTGGAAATATTTCGGACCGAAAGGTGTTTTTCTCTTTTTTCTCGAAAACGAGCGCGACGACCGCGTTCGAACCATTAATGTAATACGTTCGCAATGCAACGAGGAACAAGGATCTATAATTGTTTTGGCGATCGGACGAGTTTGGCTTTTGGACGATGGTGCCGGTGGACTTTGAGATCTGACGGGACTTGGAAATATTTCGGACCGAAAGGTGTTTTTCTCTTTTTTCTCGAAAACGAGCGCGACGGCCGCGGTCGAACCATTAATGTAATACGTTCGGAATGCAACGAGGAACAAGGATCTATAATTGTTTTGGCGATCGGACGAGTTTGGCTTTTGGACGATGGTGCCGGTGGACTTTGAGATCTGACGGGACTTGGAAATATTTCGGACCGAAAGGTGTTTTTCTCTTTTTTCTCGAAAACGAGCGCGACGACCGCGTTCGAACCATTAATGTAATACGTTCGCAATGCAACGAGGAACAAGGATCTATAATTGTTTTGGCGATCGGACGAGTTTGGCTTTTGGACGATGGTGCCGGTGGACTTTGAGATCTGACGGGACTTGGAAATATTTCGGACCGAAAGGTGTTTTTCTCTTTTTTCTCGAAAACGAGCGCGACGACCGCGTTCGAACCATTAATGTAATACGTTCGCAATGCAACGAGGAACAAGGATCTATAATTGTTTTGGCGATCGGACGAGTTTGGCTTTTGGACGATGGTGCCGGTGGACTTTGAGATCTGACGGGACTTGGAAATATTTCGGACCGAAAGGTGTTTTTCTCTTTTTTCTCGAAAACGAGCGCGACGGCCGCGTTCGAACCATTAATGTAATACGTTCGCAATGCAACGAGGAACAAGGATCTATAATTGTTTTGGCGATCGGACGAGTTTGGCTTTTGGACGATGGTGCCGGTGGACTTTGAGATCTGACGGGACTTGGAAATATTTCGGACCGAAAGGTGTTTTTCTCTTTTTTCTCGAAAACGAGCGCGACGACCGCGTTCGAACCATTAATGTAATACGTTCGCAATGCAACGAGGAACAAGGATCTATAATTGTTTTGGCGATCGGACGAGTTTGGCTTTTGGACGATGGTGCCGGTGGACTTTGAGATCTGACGGGACTTGGAAATATTTCGGACCGAAAGGTGTTTTTCTCTTTTTTCTCGAAAACGAGCGCGACGACCGCGTTCGAACCATTAATGTAATACGTTCGCAATGCAACGAGGAACAAGGATCTATAATTGTTTTGGCGATCGGACGAGTTTGGCTTTTGGACGATGGTGCCGGTGGACTTTGAGATCTGACGGGACTTGGAAATATTTCGGACCGAAAGGTGTTTTTCTCTTTTTTCTCGAAAACGAGCGCGACGACCGCGTTCGAACCATTAATGTAATACGTTCGCAATGCAACGAGGAACAAGGATCTATAATTGTTTTGGCGATCGGACGAGTTTGGCTTTTGGACGATGGTGCCGGTGGACTTTGAGATCTGACGGGACTTGGAAATATTTCGGACCGAAAGGTGTTTTTCTCTTTTTCTCGAAAACGAGCGCGACGACCGCGTTCGAACCATTAATGTAATACGTTCGCAATGCAACGAGGAACAAGGATCTATAATTGTTTTGGCGATCGGACGAGTTTGGCTTTTGGACGATGGTGCCGGTGGACTTTGAGATCTGACGGGACTTGGAAATATTTCGGACCGAAAGGTGTTTTTCTCTTTATTCTCGAAAACGAGCGCGACGACCGCGTTCGAACCATTAATGTAATACGTTCGCAATGCAACGAGGAACAAGGATCTATAATTGTTTTGGCGATCGGACGAGTTTGGCTTTTGGACGATGGTGCCGGTGGACTTTGAGATCTGACGGGACTTGGAAATATTTCGGACCGAAAGGTGTTTTTCTCTTTTTCTCGAAAACGAGCGCGACGACCGCGTTCGAACCATTAATGTAATACGTTCGCAATGCAACGAGGAACAAGGATCTATAATTGTTTTGGCGATCGGACGAGTTTGGCTTTTGGACGATGGTGCCGGTGGACTTTGAGATCTGACGGGACTTGGAAATATTTCGGACCGAAAGGTGTTTTTCTCTTTTTTCTCGAAAACGAGCGCGACGACCGCGTTCGAACCATTAATGTAATACGTTCGCAATGCAACGAGGAACAAGGATCTATAATTGTTTTGGCGATCGGACGAGTTTGGCTTTTGGACGATGGTGCCGGTGGACTTTGAGATCTGACGGGACTTGGAAATATTTCGGACCGAAAGGTGTTTTTCTCTTTTTTCTCGAAAACGAGCGCGACGACCGCGTTCGAACCATTAATGTAATACGTTCGCAATGCAACGAGGAACAAGGATCTATAATTGTTTTGGCGATCGGACGAGTTTGGCTTTTGGACGATGGTGCCGGTGGACTTTGAGATCTGACGGGACTTGGAAATATTTCGGACCGAAAGGTGTTTTTCTCTTTTTTCTCGAAAACGAGCGCGACGGACCGCGTTCGAACCATTAATGTAATACGTTCGCAATGCAACGAGGAACAAGGATCTATAATTGTTTTGGCGATCGGACGAGTTTGGCTTTTGGACGATGGTGCCGGTGGACTTTGAGATCTGACGGGACTTGGAAATATTTCGGACCGAAAGGTGTTTTTCTCTTTTTTCTCGAAAACGAGCGCGACGACCGCGTTCGAACCATTAATGTAATACGTTCGCAATGCAACGAGGAACAAGGATCTATAATTGTTTTGGCGTTCGGACGAGTTTGGCTTTTGGACGATGGTGCCGGTGGACTTTGAGATCTGACGGGACTTGGAAATATTTCGGACCGAAAGGTGTTTTTCTCTTTTTTCTCGAAAACGAGCGCGACGACCGCGTTCGAACCATTAATGTAATACGTTCGCAATGCAACGAGGAACAAGGATCTATAATTGTTTTGGCGATCGGACGAGTTTGGCTTTTGGACGATGGTGCCGGTGGACTTTGAGATCTGACGGGACTTGGAAATATTTCGGACCGAAAGGTGTTTTTCTCTTTATTCTCGAAAACGAGCGCGACCACCGCGTTCGAACCATTAATGTAATACGTTCGCAATGCAACGAGGAACAAGGATCTATAATTGTTTTGGCGATCGGACGAGTTTGGCTTTTGGACGATGGTGCCGGTGGACTTTGAGATCTGACGGGACTTGGAAATATTTCGGACCGAAAGGTGTTTTTCTCTTTTTTCTCGAAAACGAGCGCGACGACCGCGTTCGAACCATTAATGTAATACGTTCGCAATGCAACGAGGAACAAGGATCTATAATTGTTTTGGCGATCGGACGAGTTTGGCTTTTGGACGATGGTGCCGGTGGACTTTGAGATCTGACGGGACTTGGAAATATTTCGGACCGAAAGGTGTTTTTCTCTTTTTTCTCGAAAACGAGCGCGACGACCGCGTTCGAACCATTAATGTAATACGTTCGCAATGCAACGAGGAACAAGGATCTATAATTGTTTTGGCGTTCGGACGAGTTTGGCTTTTGGACGATGGTGCCGGTGGACTTTGAGATCTGACGGGACTTGGAAATATTTCGGACCGAAAGGTGTTTTTCTCTTTTTTCTCGAAAACGAGCGCGACGACCGCGTTCGAACCATTAATGTAATACGTTCGCAATGCAACGAGGAACAAGGATCTATAATTGTTTTGGCGATCGGACGAGTTTGGCTTTTGGACGATGGTGCCGGTGGACTTTGAGATCTGACGGGACTTGGAAATATTTCGGACCGAAAGGTGTTTTTCTCTTTATTCTCGAAAACGAGCGCGACCACCGCGTTCGAACCATTAATGTAATACGTTCGCAATGCAACGAGGAACAAGGATCTATAATTGTTTTGGCGATCGGACGAGTTTGGCTTTTGGACGATGGTGCCGGTGGACTTTGAGATCTGACGGGACTTGGAAATATTTCGGACCGAAAGGTGTTTTTCTCTTTTTTCTCGAAAACGAGCGCGACGACGCGTTCGAACCATTAATGTAATACGTTCGCAATGCAACGAGGAACAAGGATCTATAATTGTTTTGGCGATTGGACGAGTTTGGCTTTTGAACGATGGTGCCGGTGGACTTTGAGATCTGACGGGACTTGGAAATATTTCGGACCGAAAGGTGTTTTTCTCTTTTTTCTCGAAAACGAGCGCGACGGCCGCGGTCGAACCATTAATGTAATACGTTCGGAATGCAACGAGGAACAAGGATCTATAATTGTTTTGGCGATCGGACGAGTTTGGCTTTTGGACGATGGTGCCGGTGGACATTGAGATCTGACGGGACTTGGAAATATTTCGGACCGAAAGGTGTTTTTCTCTTTTTTCTCGAAAACGAGCGCGACGACCGCGTTCGAACCATTAATGTAATACGTTCGCAATGCAACGAGGAACAAGGATCTATAATTGTTTTGGCGTTCGGACGAGTTTGGCTTTTGGACGATGGTGCCGGTGGACTTTGAGATCTGACGGGACTTGGAAATATTTCGGACCGAAAGGTGTTTTTCTCTTTTTTCTCGAAAACGAGCGCGACGACCGCGTTCGAACCATTAATGTAATACGTTCGCCATGCAACGAGGAACAAGGATCTATAATTGTTTTGGCGATCGGACGAGTTTGGCTTTTGGACGATGGTGCCGGTGGACTTTGAGATCTGACGGGACTTGGAAATATTTCGGACCGAAAGGTGTTTTTCTCTTTTTTCTCGAAAACGAGCGCGACGGCCGCGGTCGAACCATTAATGTAATACGTTCGGAATGCAACGAGGAACAAGGATCTATAATTGTTTTGGCGATCGGACGAGTTTGGCTTTTGGACGATGGTGCCGGTGGACTTTGAGATCTGACGGGACTTGGAAATATTTCGGACCGAAAGGTGTTTTTCTCTTTTTTCTCGAAAACGAGCGCGACGACCGCGTTCGAACCATTAATGTAATACGTTCGCAATGCAACGAGGAACAAGTATCTATAATTGTTTTGGCGATCGGACGAGTTTGGCTTTTGGACGATGGTGCCGGTGGACTTTGAGATCTGACGGGACTTGGAAATATTTCGGACCGAAAGGTGTTTTTCTCTTTTTTCTCGAAAACGAGCGCGACGACGCGTTCGAACCATTAATGTAATACGTTCGCAATGCAACGAGGAACAAGGATCTATAATTGTTTTGGCGATCGGACGGGTTTGGCTTTTGGACGATGGTGCCGGTGGACTTTGAGATCTGACGGGACTTGGAAATATTTCGGACCGAAAGGTGTTTTTCTCTTTTTTCTCGAAAACGAGCGCGACGACCGCGTTCGAACCATTAATGTAATACGTTCGCAATTCAACGAGGAACAAGGATCTATAATTGTTTTGGCGATCGGACGAGTTTGGCTTTTGGACGATGGTGCCGGTGGACTTTGAGATCTGACGGGACTTGGAAATATTTCGGACCGAAAGGTGTTTTTCTCTTTTTTCTCGAAAACGAGCGCGACCACCGCGGTCGAACCATTAATGTAATACGTTGGCATGCAACGAGGAACAAGGATCTATAATTGTTTTGGCGATCGGACGAGTTTGGCTTTTGGACGATGGTGCCGGTGGACTTTGAGAGCTGACGGGACTTGGAAATATTTCGGACCGAAAGGTGTTTTTCGCGTTTTTCTCGAAAACGAGCGCGACCACCGCGGTCGAACCATTAATGTAATACGTTCGCAATGCAACGAGGAACAAGGATCTATAATTGTTTTGGCGATCGGACGAGTTTGGCTTTTGGACGATGGTGCCGGTGGACTTTGAGATCTGACGGGACTTGGAAATATTTCGGACCGAAAGGTGTTTTTCTCTTTTTTCTCGAAAACGAGCGCGACGACCGCGTTCGAACCATTAATGTAATACGTTCGCAATGCAACGAGGAACAAGGATCTATAATTGTTTTGGCCATCGGACGAGTTTGGCTTTTGGACGATGGTGCCGGTGGACTTTGAGATCTGACGGGACTTGGAAATATTTCGGACCGAAAGGTGTTTTTCTCTTTTTTCTCGAAAACGAGCGCGACGACCGCGTTCGAACCATTAATGTAATACGTTCGCAATGCAACGAGGAACAAGGATCTATAATTGTTTTGGCGATCGGACGAGTTTGGCTTTTGGACGATGGTGCCGGTGGACTTTGAGATCTGACGGGACTTGGAAATATTTCGGACCGAAAGGTGTTTTTCTCTTTTTCTCGAAAACGAGCGCGACGACCGCGTTCGAACCATTAATGTAATACGTTCGCAATGCAACGAGGAACAAGGATCTATAATTGTTTTGGCGATCGGACGAGTTTGGCTTTTGGACGATGGTGCCGGTGGACTTTGAGATCTGACGGGACTTGGAAATATTTCGGACCGAAAGGTGTTTTTCTCTTTTTTCTCGAAAACGAGCGCGACGACGCGTTCGAACCATTAATGTAATACGTTCGCAATGCAACGAGGAACAAGGATCTATAATTGTTTTGGCGATCGGACGGGTTTGGCTTTTGGACGATGGTGCCGGTGGACTTTGAGATCTGACGGGACTTGGAAATATTTCGGACCGAAAGGTGTTTTTCTCTTTTTCTCGAAAACGAGCGCGACGACCGCGTTCGAACCATTAATGTAATACGTTCGCAATTCAACGAGGAACAAGGATCTATAATTGTTTTGGCGATCGGACGAGTTTGGCTTTTGGACGATGGTGCCGGTGGACTTTGAGATCTGACGGGACTTGGAAATATTTCGGACCGAAAGGTGTTTTTCTCTTTTTTCTCGAAAACGAGCGCGACGACCGCGTTCGAACCATTAATGTAATACGTTCGCAATGCAACGAGGAACAAGGATCTATAATTGTTTTGGCGATCGGACGAGTTTGGCTTTTGGACGATGGTGCCGGTGGACTTTGAGATCTGACGGGACTTGGAAATATTTCGGACCGAAAGGTGTTTTTCTCTTTTTTCTCGAAAACGAGCGCGACGACGCGTTCGAACCATTAATGTAATACGTTCGCAATGCAACGAGGAACAAGGATCTATAATTGTTTTGGCGATCGGACGGGTTTGGCTTTTGGACGATGGTGCCGGTGGACTTTGAGATCTGACGGGACTTGGAAATATTTCGGACCGAAAGGTGTTTTTCTCTTTTTTCTCGAAAACGAGCGCGACGACCGCGTTCGAACCATTAATGTAATACGTTCGCAATTCAACGAGGAACAAGGATCTATAATTGTTTTGGCGATCGGACGAGTTTGGCTTTTGGACGATGGTGCCGGTGGACTTTGAGATCTGACGGGACTTGGAAATATTTCGGACCGAAAGGTGTTTTTCTCTTTTTTCTCGAAAACGAGCGCGACCACCGCGGTCGAACCATTAATGTAATACGTTGGGCATGCAACGAGGAACAAGGATCTATAATTGTTTTGGCGATCGGACGAGTTTGGCTTTTGGACGATGGTGCCGGTGGACTTTGAGATCTGACGGGACTTGGAAATATTTCGGACCGAAAGGTGTTTTTCGCGTTTTTCTCGAAAACGAGCGCGACCACCGCGGTCGAACCATTAATGTAATACGTTCGCAATGCAACGAGGAACAAGGATCTATAATTGTTTTGGCGATCGGACGAGTTTGGCTTTTGGACGATGGTGCCGGTGGACTTTGAGATCTGACGGGACTTGGAAATATTTCGGACCGAAAGGTGTTTTTCTCTTTTTTCTCGAAAACGAGCGCGACGACCGCGTTCGAACCATTAATGTAATACGTTCGCAATGCAACGAGGAACAAGGATCTATAATTGTTTTGGCGATCGGACGAGTTTGGCTTTTGGACGATGGTGCCGGTGGACTTTGAGATCTGACGGGACTTGGAAATATTTCGGACCGAAAGGTGTTTTTCTCTTTTTTCTCGAAAACGAGCGCGACCACCGCGGTCGAACCATTAATGTAATACGTTCGGCATGCAACGAGGAACAAGGATCTATAATTGTTTTGGCGATCGGACGAGTTTGGCTTTTGGACGATGGTGCCGGTGGACTTTGAGATCTGACGGGACTTGGAAATATTTCGGACCGAAAGGTGTTTTTCGCGTTTTTCTCGAAAACGAGCGCGACCACCGCGGTCGAACCATTAATGTAATACGTTCGCAATGCAACGAGGAACAAGGATCTATAATTGTTTTGGCGATCGGACGAGTTTGGCTTTTGGACGATGGTGCCGGTGGACTTTGAGATCTGACGGGACTTGGAAATATTTCGGACCGAAAGGTGTTTTTCTCTTTTTTCTCGAAAACGAGCGCGACGACCGCGTTCGAACCATTAATGTAATACGTTCGCAATGCAACGAGGAACAAGGATCTATAATTGTTTTGGCGATCGGACGAGTTTGGCTTTTGGACGATGGTGCCGGTGGACTTTGAGATCTGACGGGACTTGGAAATATTTCGGACCGAAAGGTGTTTTTCTCTTTTTTCTCGAAAACGAGCGCGACGACCGCGTTCGAACCATTAATGTAATACGTTCGCAA